>JALPQD010000689.1:0-546010 GCA_023101885.1 Typhlomys cinereus | reverse complement strand
AGTTACCCTTGCGCCCTCCACAGGGACACACTCATGTGCCCTCTTGTACACACACAGACACAATAGGCAAGGAAGGAAGGAAGGAAGGAAAGAAGGAAGAAGGAGGGAGGGAGGGATAGAGAGGAGGGAAGGAGGGAGGAAGAAAGGAAGGAAGGAAGGAAGGAAGGAAGGAAGGAAGGAAGGAAGAAGGAAGGAGGGAGGGAGGGAGGAAAAGGGAGGAAGGAGGGAGGGAGGGAGGGAGAGAGAAGGAGGGAGGGAAGAGGAAGAGGAGAGGAGGGAGGGGGGGAGAGAGAGGAGTGAATGAGGAGGGAGGAATAGGAAGAGACGAGAGAGAGAATCGGAGAAGCTGGTATCCGCTTTGTTTCACAGCAACAATCAGGCCCCCACAGATCCAAAAGTTAGAAAGCACTTGGTGGCTTTTCAGCCGCGCCCCAGGACTTCACAAACTGTAATTGATGTTTTTTCTCGAGCCCAGTCATGTCTGCTTTTGTTTTTCCCACTCAGCACGCACCCTGGCAAACAAACAAGACCAAGGCTGCGAGGGCGCCAGGCCGGTCACGTTCGCCATGAAATCCACTCATTGCTCGAGGTTCTGCTGTCTGGCCACCTCCAAGCAAACAGACAAACAAAATGGCTTTATGTCTTCGTCGAGCAAGTCCTTGGATTTGGTTTCAATTTAAGTTTAATCCATCACAGATCTGCAAAGATGGGAGCAGGCTAGAGAACGATGCGGAGAGATTCTGCAGGGCGGACTTGGGGTGTCTCTTTCTGTTCCTCCTCCCCGGGGTCAGCTGAACCACGCTGGCAGGATTGTCCCGGCCACTCACTGCAAACACACGACAACTGGCTGAGCCCGGGGCCTCTGCCGTAAGCTCAGCACCCAGCGAGGAGCCGGGGGAGACGCTCCCACGGGGCGACGCCTGTCTTCACCCTCTGACATGTCTGCGCTGCACACGTGCAGGTTTCACACATGCATAAATATATGGGGAGACTGTCACTGATATTATTGCCTGCCGAGCATCTCAAACACGTACCTAATACCCTTGGATCGTCGGCCGCCATTACTCTCCCTCGCTGCTCTCCCCTCCAGTGGAACCACTTTGCCCTCCGAATGCCCCTCCATCTGTGAACCCTCAATTTTGGCAAAGGCGTGAGCATCATGTGGAGCTATTCTCTGGGGACAAGGACCGCGCAGCCGTGGCTTCGCTGCTGAAGAAGGTGACTCTCCCGGAGCCAACGGCCATCGGCTGCCAGTGATGCTCGGAGAGGGTGGCAAGATCACTTCAGCTCGGGGATCTCGATCAAGGAGACGGGCGCATGCGCAACTCTGGAAAGTCGCTGCTCCCAGCTTCTCGACCTCCTCCCTCCCCTGGAGACCCCACCCTAGGACCTCTGTGATCGGCATTTTCGCATCCTATCTTCCTCCTCAGAACTCTTTCCATTCAGCACCGACGTCCCAAGACTAAGGGTGACATTTTACCCCCTTATTTGTCCTTACAGATCTACTAAGCGAATGACAAGAGATGGAAGGTGCAGAGACGTGCAGCTCTGGGCAAACAACAAGAAGAAAACACTGATGGGTAGAGAAGGACCAAGCGCCCTGAGCTGCAGCAGACAGACATGCTCAGATAGACACAGCAACGCGTGCCCAGACCAGGATCTGGTCTCCTGACATACGCAAGAGACAGATCGCCAGGCCAGTCTGTGAAGCTGAAGGAAACGGGGTTAGTTCAACACTCATCTTATTTAACTCTAAAAGACACGTATTCTTATTTTGTTTCTATTCTCATTGTTAGAGTTTGAAGGGCAAAACAGGTAGCAAAAAACTATAGTGATTTGCAATGAATGCTCTTGTTTTTATGTATGCTTTTTCTGTTGTTTCTGATGACAGGAAACAGATGAATACTCAAGATTGATTCCTGAGACATGTCCTATGCAATACAGCAAATCTTGTTAGGAATAGGGAGCCAACTTTCTGTGGCAGGCCCTGAAGGACGTTTGCAAAAACTTGAATTCTTCAAATCCTCATGGCTTCATTTAGATCACTCTCCTCCTTCATCTACTTTCACTCCTGGGTTTCCTGAGTGGAATTCTATGTAACCAATGTTCTCCCTAAAGCTTTACACCCCTGCTTTTCTCTGCCCTTCCCTTCCTCCCTTCTTTCCCCTCTCTTCCTTTCCCTCCCTTCCTTCTCCCTTCCTCCTTTCCTCCTCCTTCTTTCCTTCCTTCCCCCTTCCTTCCTTCTTTCCTCCCTTCCTCCTTCTCTTCCTCTCTCTTCATCTTCTTCCTTGTCTATCCCCCCCACTTCTCCTTCTTCTAAACTAACCTGGCATAAGCTCAGTGACCACTTTGCCACTACACTCAACCTTAGTCCACAAAGCCTTTCAAGGAAGAGGAAAACTTACATCCCTCACAAACTGCCTGTGATACAGAGTAAAGCCATCGCCCAAGGTCGGTGGGGACACAATGCATCAAGGAAGCAAAGGCCAAGCTCTCCTAACGGTTCAAGGGTCTTCACGCATCTGTCTTCTCTATCCTCGTTTAACCCCTTCCTTTCTCTTACCCTGGACAAGCGACTTGGCAGCATTGGCTCAGGCCTCTCACGTTCTGCTCTTCCCATGGGGATGTCTTCTCGCACATCCCCGTGGATTGATCTCTCCAGGGATCAGCTCTTTACTCAAAGTTACAGGAGGATTTCCAATTGCTACTGTGCATAAAATCACAACGACACCTCGTCATCCCGGCACCTGCTCCCTGGCCTCTCCCTCTCATTTCTCCTCTGCACACACAACCACCCGGCTCTCTACACTGCATGTCTACACCACTTGGCCTGTCCCTTTCCCTCGCCAGGAGTCACACTCCTGAAGGTGGTGTCAGGACAGGCAGGACCTGAAGTTTAATGAGCAGTAATGGGCGCCGGCTGATGAAGGGAAAGGAGAAAAGAAAACGGGAAGGAAGAAGCCCTCGAAGGTCCTTTGGGAAGGTTCGCAAATGCGCTTTGCACTCGGTCTTGGGGTCGGCTGCTTGCAAGATGCGTCAGGGTCTTTTATTCTCAGAATGAATGTGCATGGGAGAAGAGACCTTTCAGCGGCCACCTTCTCTAATCCAAGCAGCAGGGAGCCCAAGTCCCCCAAAGCTGTCGCTCAGAGGATTTAATTAAAGGAATACTGATGCTCTGACATGTGATAGTGAAGCCAGGGCAAATCTCTTTCCAAATCAAACACTTTAATCTGTTTGTAAGAATAAATAATAAAATTGAGCCAACATTTTAACCATGGTTGCACAGAGCGCTAGCTTCCCACGGAGGGGACATGCCTGCAGCGCGATGACACATGGCGACTTGCTGGAGTCTTGTCCCTGGCAATACTGATGCTGGTAACGTGGATCTAGTCACATCTACCCCAAGCCTGCAAGTCCCACGGGCTTGTGTTTTTATACATACACCCCCTGCGCACGTAGGTACAAGAGATCTGGCTGTAAGATCCAACAGGCAACTGAAGAAGCGTCCATCACTGGGCTTCTCCCCACTGGCATTTCGTCTGCACGGAGTGCGAATGCTCGGCGTTGGGACCTTACCCTGTGGAGCGATGGCTGAGCGGCCCGCCCACTTTCATTTCAGGCTTCTCATCCTGAAAACCTTCTAACTTAAAAGCCTCACACAATCTCAATTCTGCCGAGAAGTCTTTCTCTCTGAATTCTTATGTTTAACAGGTCTCCCCCTCCGACCCACTTAACTCTGACATCAATTGTGCTTCATAATATTCTGTGTTTCTTGCCAGGTTTTATCCTCACAGAGAAGAACAGTTTAAACTTATGCTTATTAATAATTCAATATGCGTCAGGTCTCCTGACAAGTACTTTACAGTCACTGCTTTATTTGATCTTCGGAATGTTTCTGAGATGATTAGATGACTTATTCTACTTTTACATGGAAGGGAGACTTAAATGTTTGATCGGATCACCAGGGTAAAATTTCTGGAAGGTGCTGGAATAGGGATTTAAACAAGGTCTGTTAAACTCCCAAATTCACACTAATGACTGCTAAACCACATAGTCTCCTGGCCATTTGGAAGCCAGAAAATCCTCCTTTCTACCTTCTTCCATGGCCTAGTTCCAGACCCGAAGGCCGCTCTTCCACTGCTGTTGGGCTTCCAGATAAAAGATTTGAGCCGAGTGCTCAGCCCAGGTCACCGCAGAGGAAGCAGAATTTAGTGTTTTAATTCAACTAAGTTAACCTCCTCCTGTAATGACAATAAACTCTTCAGAGGAAAATCTAGCTCCATAAACTACTGAGGAGATACCAATACGCAGTAAAAACCTGCTAGACACAAAGGGAAAGGGAATATGGCTTATGCTAAGAGAAAAAGGAGACATCGACCTTACTTTTACTTAGATGTTGGGGTTACTAGACAGAACTTAAAGACTGGAAAAAAATTCAGGCACTTAACCAAGAAACAAATGTTGAGATAAACAGTGAATAAATGTCCAATGGAGATTGAGCTACTCAGACGGACCCCACTTCACTTGATGGACCCCACCTCACTTGATGGACCCCACCTCACTGGAAAGAAACAGGAACAGAGCAATGGATATGAAAACTGACTTCAAGAACTGGAGATTAAGCCACAGGCGCAGAGGTGTGCTGAAACACAGTGGGAAGTGTGCAGGCACCTGCCCGTGGGTGCCCACTGGAGAGTGGGGCCCACCGTGCCAGAAGGGGCCCAGTCTGGGGTCATGAAGCAGTGACTGGGAAGACCAAAGAACAGACTCCATCCGTGCACGTGGGCCACTTCAGTGCCCTTCAGATGTAAGAACAGAGGGAGCGAGGAACATGGGTGAGCACACATTTCTGCGACACGATGTAGACCCCCCTGGGGAATCCACCCCAGCGTGGAGTCCATAACCATAAAACCACAACTAGTTTTCTGAGAAGCCTCCAGAGTGGCAGGCGCAGTCACCCTCCTGTCAGCATTCAGCGCCCCCCGCCCCACCACCAGCTCGCACAACGATCAGGAGACAAAGCTACCTGCATCTCCAAGGGGTGACATGGGACCCTCGGTGTGGAGGCTGATGCTCTCAACCCACCAGACTCCACAGGAACCCGAGAGACGAGGCTCTGTGCACACCTGGGGGTCTCTCCGTGGAGTCAACAAGGAGAAAGACCATCCTGAAGGCAGGCGGCCCTGTCCGGGAGTGAGCGGGACACATGGGCTGTGGACAAAGCAGAAGTGTCCTGAGCAGCCGCATTGCCCTCTCCGCTTCCTGCCACAGGTGCCTGTGCCCACCGCCCCACGCGCTGCCAGAAGCCCTCTCGCCACTCGCCGAGAGCCCAGGGGAGCCCTCCGGCCTCAGCTGCTTTCTTGGTCAAGTTTCCTTACAGCCGGGAGAAAAGCTGCACCGAGTTTACAGACTGACGAGTCCTTGGTTAAGACAGGAGCCAAACGTTATGAAATGATGCTTTATTTTCCTGCTTGAAAAGAGTAAAACAAGTTTGCTCTAATTTATTCTGGCAAGATGTTCAGCCCGTCCCCTTACGGACAGGCCCATATTTTTCACTTTGATTATTCCAACGTCTGCATTATTCATTGTGGGAACTGTTCACGCAGCCATGATAAATAAGATAATTTACCTCCAAATAAAACAGAGGCTACAGCCCCCCGTGAAAAATAGGGACCTTAAGTCATTTATTTTTTTTTTAGAAATCTTTACCACATTTCTGTCACCCATGGAAGGCATTCAGAGAAGAATCCTTTTATGGAGTGCGGTGCTAGACAAGTAGCCATCAAAGTGAAAATGTCATTTTCAGAGGGAAAAAAAGTAAGAGCCTTCATTTGTTAAGATCAAAAGTTTTAGGATTTATGATTTGGAAGGACAGAATAAAAGTCTTTCTCTTCCATAGCTGGAGAAGCTCAGAGAACCTGGGCACACCATAAAGAAGGCCAGCGCTCACGCCTCCGCGGGCTCCTTATTGGTGACGTTGGCCCGCGGGCTCCTTATTGGTGACGTTGGCTGGATGCCGCAGTGTTCTGGGTGGGCCTGACTCGAACACATCTCTGCAGCTCGGACGACTCAGACTGCACAAGAAGAAGGGTCTCGAGTCAGCACCAGAAGCTCCAGTTAGGAATCTGGAGAGGATGGAGTTCCCTGGCCAGCTACAGGAGGGAAGGGTCTCAAAAAGCAGCCGGACCCCACGTGTGATCTGTTCTTGTGGCCGTGGGCAGCGTGGACCATGAGACCAAGCAGATTTCCATCTGCCAAGAAGACCCGTGTGCTCTGGGCAGCACACACAACACGCCAAGGCATTATTTAGAAATGGAAGTAGATGCTTATGAAGACTCTGAAGATATGGCCCGTGATTTTTTAATTCCTGGAGTGGGAGAGGAGAGAGAGAGCCAAAGAGCAAGAGAGCACGCACGCGAGGGGGAGGGCTGCAACCTTTAGAGTTTGTAAGCCTCACCCAGACCTGGTGCATTTTACTCGTGTTTGGTAGATCAGACATGTCAGGTTATTATGCTCCCTGTTATGTCCACAGCAACCAACCTGCGAGCATTTTCGGAGGTGAACCGCTTTGGTCTCGTGTGTCTCTATAGCACCACTCCACTGCAATAGCTTTTATGTATCAAATGCACATAAAAGTGAAATTAAAAATCATGCTAAATATTCTAATTTAAACTAATGGTCATTTTATTTCAATTTCATAAAACTATTTTCTTTAACATGTTTCTTTCAAAATTTAAAGATGATGGAGCTTATCTAATTGAGTCAGAAAAATGTTACCTTTAACCTTGTGCTATTATCTATGCTGCATTATGATATTGTCAGAATAATCACTCCCAACTGTTCGGATCTCATGTTCTGGCTAAATGTTGTTCTTAGACACAGGTATAATGAAGCGTTTGTCTTTGGAAAAAGTGGAGAAAGAAGGGAAATGTATAATTTCTCTTACACTAAAATAGTTTAGTAAATCCTCAAATCTCTATTTTACAAGAGTCATAAAATCAGAAGCTCCAGTATCTCACTGCCAAGGTCAGCATGTCACATTTTGGGGTCCTGAGCTCACTTGTCACTCATGCTCACGGGGTAACCACGGCGAGGCTAGAACTTGTGCCCACCCGTCGCTCAGTGTGAAGCCAGGTGGCATCCAAACTCCCTCGTGAGAGAGACGAGACAGTGCTCGCGAAATCCTCATAATAAGTAGATAGAGCCTGGATGGTTAGACATGACAAATATGTAAACCAAGGGCCGATCGTGGCTCTGAGTCCTTGTTCCCCAGCAAGGAACCTTAACCACGGTGGACTTCCTTCCCTGTCGGCCTGCAGCGGCATCTGATGGACTCGGCGTGTTGGCAGGTAAGACACACGGCCCCCCTCTTGGAGTTGCTCTGTTTCTGTTGGTATAAGTCTGTCTATATTTTACAAGCCAGGAAAAAATGGTCATCATCTAATACCGGAAAGCATAGAAAAGCGAAGTCATGCTCTCTGGCAACCATGGGAATAGAGCTTAGTTGCTAAGTGTCCATGACGTATGTGCACACACAGGCGCACTCAGAGCAGATCCACTGTATTCCTGAAGTCTTTACCCCCTTACTGAAGAAACAGCTCACATTTAGCTTCCCTTCCCATTACTCAAAGATTATTTTGCAGGCATTCATTTTCCCTACAGTGCTGACTACCATTTGCAGAGTAAATTGTGATAGAGGGAGGAAAATTATGAATCCAAACCTAATGGAGCAGCGGGAATGGGCTGCTTGCACTGGCAAGTACCTCTTCTGTCAAGCTTCAGTGGGTGTCTGGGCACAGGCCTTAGTCACCCAGGACCTGGCTGCTTGAGAATTAACTTAGATAAGGCATGTAGCAGCCATTTGATTCATTTTCTTCCTCCAAAGTGACCAAATGTGGTTTTCCATCAATCAACCCTTGAGTGTCAACGACAGTCCAGATGAGATGCTCCTGGAGAAGTGGGGGCTGGTTGGGGTGGGAGGTGAAACGGGTCAACTTGACAAGGGGTGACCTTGTGTTAGTTAATCTGGTTGCCAACCTGATTGCATCTGTGGTTATCTAACAGAAGAGATGACCTGGATTAAGATGTTTGAAATTCGACAACCAACTCTAACTGTGGGTGGAACCTTTCTGTAGCAGGCCAGAGAAAAGCAAGTGCAGGGCTGGCGAGATCCTCGGGGTTAAAAGCCTCTGCTCGAAAGCAGGAGGTCCTGAGTTTATATCCGGTATCTCATGGAAAAATACCCGGCAGATATGGCGGCCGCCTGCACTTCCTGCTCTGGAAGGTGGAGCCTGGGAAACCCCAGGGCAAAGCAAAAATGAAGTAGTGCAATTCAAGGTGATTCCAGAAGTCTCCTTTGGGCCTCCACAGGCGTGTACACAGTGCCCTCTGCCACACACACACACACACACACACACACACACACACACACAAATAAATAAATAGAAAAGGAAGGTCAAGATCTCAATTCTCTGTTGCCCTGGGCTGGCAGCTCCTTTTTTCCCGCTGCCACAGTCTTCGCTGATATCAGAACTCAGCTTCTTGAGCCCTCCGCTGTGGTTGCAGTCCAGAGACCCCCAGGAATCCTCTGGCGAGCAGCAACAGCTGGGGGGGGGGGCTCCTGAACTGAGCGGCTAGCCGCAGGCAGCCTCCGTCAGACTAACTAATTTTATCTCTTAGCCAGCCCAATGAACTCCCTTTACAGATATATTTGTTCTATGATTCTGTTCCTCTAGGTAACCCTGACTTATACACTCGTATCTATTCAGATTGATTTTTCCAACCACACGGCTTTTTATTTTCAGACAGTTTGGGACAAAATTCATAGACCTGTCCTATATTGCCTTTAGGTCCTTCATCCTTGTCTTCCTCTTCTTTAACCTACAGGTCATACATTCTGTCTTGCTGATTTCTGCAGCTATTAAGTGAGATACATACTAGTTGTTTGCAACACAGAGCTGTTGTGCCCTGTGTTAACACAGTGTAAGGTCCAGCTCGTTGTCCCCTTGGGCGCTGCCAATCATCACGCCATGTTCTGGTTGCACATCGGATGCATTCATTCTAAAATCAAGGCCACATCAACACACCCTTTAATAGCGAAGTGTACAGTAGAATCCTTGGGAAGCACGTTCCCCAGCCACAACTCGGCGCTAAGAGATTTTGGAGCAACTGTTGGCTCTCACTCTCTCAACAATCCTCACTCTACACAGAGGTAGAAAGATGTCTTTTGGGGAGGGAGACAGCGAGAGGGCACTGTCAGCTCCGCCAGGAGGCACACCCTGGAGAGGCTCTGTGACGGAAGATCTCGGGGGTATCGCTCACGGTCTGGACTGTGTGTCTGTTTATTGTCTCTCTTCTCCGACCAGAAGCAAAGCCCACTGGGCAGGGAGCTCATCTGCCTTCTCCACCACTGTGTCCCCTGCACCCGAATCAACTCTTCATGAGAGTGATTACAAGAACAACACTCAGTTCCCGTCAGGCCCTCTGCCAAGCACTCTGCCAAGCGCTCCACATGCATTCGCTCAGTTACTTCAGCAGCCCGGTGGTATGGGTACTGGGATTCCACTTGTCTTGCAGATGAAGAGATAATGGCGTAGGTAATTGGCCAGAGATCAAGCAGATGGAAGGAGGTGTCACGGGAGTTTATCTCCCATCTCCTGACTACAACTGCTACTGCAAAGCAAATCACCAAAAGTCAAGACACATTCATGTTATCCTCAAGCGCAAGAGGAAACACAGCCAAGGCAGAATGAGTTTGGAGAGAAGGGGTATGAATGTGCAATTCTGAAGAGTCAGGTTATGTGGCCCAGCAGTCTCGAGGGACAGCAGATAGAGTCCAGTGGGGAATGGGGGGGGGGATTCCTGAAATCACCTAATGTGTGCACATCCAAGTGCGGCTGAGAACTGGGGCAGCTCATGGCCACGGGTGTCTCTCCTGCTTCAGACAAGCGCACATCCGAGGTCTGGACAGGAGCAAACACACTGCCACGCATTCCTTCCGAGTGTGCCTCAGACTCGGCCCTCAGCAAACGCCTGGCTTCCACCCAGAGGACGGTGCGCGTAGGGAAAGATCGATTATGGGAGCAAGAGATGAATCCAGCTTTTCTTCTCTTTCCACACAATTCAAGTAAAGGGGGGATTTATCCGGTTCTGTGGCAAGAAATGTTATTCCAGCCCCACAGATTATTGGGTTTCTCTGCTCCACTCTAACTTGGTCACTTATGGGGTTTATGGCTACACATGATACTGGCTTGCTGTACCCTCGTAAGTTCAGTTTCTGAAGGCGTCCATTGTGGCTTATGATCTATAAGGCAATGAGCATTACAGAGGTAGGCTGGGTCCTCGGGATGACTCGTGTGGGAGGGGCCTTGATGCTCAAGAATTACCAAGTATGCTAATTAGGCCTTTGTCCTAGGACTTTTCAAAGGACTGCCCGTGTTTTATCACCGACTATGAATTTGCCACCTATCCTAAAACACAATGATTAATTATACGTTCCGTGGTGGCTTTAGAAACCTCAGTGGCTGGGGATAAGTTTTAATCAACACAAAAGCGATAATAACCCTAATAATCTTTACTGCTCATATGTATTTACTGCTCATGTGTACGTCTACTTGCCATTTCATGAAATGTTAATCAAAAAATGCAAAAGATAATATATAATAAGAGCAAAACTATCCACTACCTACTTAATAGGTTGATCATTACCAAGACATTTGAAGACTCCTGTGTATACCTACCCAATAATATCTTCTCAGAATTTGCAAGTTTTATAGTCTTTTATTCCCATGTATGTTTTAATATAGCAATAAGGTGATTCTAATTAAGTAAACGATGATAATAGCTGCACAATGGGCTATTTATATTTATGCAATAAGATGCTTTAAGGATTAATTCATGGCAGGAGATGCAGACAGTTAGAACAGAGTTCTGCATTCTAGCAGTCAACACACACATGCCCACAAACACACGCACCACAGATGCACACATTCTATGTGTTTTCTAGTCATCTACTATACTTTTTCACTTTTGAGAGAGTTTGAGGAGGAACATTTACTAATGAAGCAATGCTAATATTGAGTTATTCTCAATATTGTCTGTCCTATGTTGCGGGTGCTTTCTAGAGAATTCACAGATTTGCCGTTACCAGTGATGATTGCTATTGGACTTGAGCATATGAGAATGTCTGACATTAACCTACAGGGATTCGATACCTGATGGATTTGGGTTGGGAAATGATTTGAGGTAATAACAATCATGACTTTATCGCCTCAGCATTTTGGCTGAGGACAAGTATAATAACCATAATTTTACCAGCCTTTCTTATGCTATATTCTTTAATCCGCCACCACTCAGATAAGGGATCAGAAGAGGAAAGTCACATTTTACAGATGAGGACGCATGCTGATATCACCTGAAAACCGAATTAAAGACTAACTCCAGATCCTCTCTGATAACCTTAAAAGGGAAGCTGCTATTGAAGACCAGAGTCGCTGCATACAGCCCATACCATATCAGCTCCATAAGGACAACAAGACACATAGGCTGGACAGCCATTACTTCCGCCTGTGCAATATCAGTGCCACATGTGACATGTAGCTCCGGGACACACAAGATGGACAGTGTTCTTCACAGCCTGCACAACTTCATTTCCATACGAGACTCTGAACATACAGGGTGGATGGTCACAACATCACTGCAGTGCTGCTGAGCCGCACAAGCTCAAACAAAGCTGAACTGACAAGTAGATGTGCAAGGCCGTGCTGAGCAGGTGTGCAAGACTGCTGAGAGCAGGAGTGCAAGGGTGCAATGAGCAGCAGGGGTGCAGGCCGTGCTGAGCAGCAACCAGGAGGCAACTGTACCGTCACAGCACTGCTGGAAGTCACAGCATCTGAAACCCAGATCTGCAAATGGTCCTCGAATGGACGAACCTTTACAGAATCACCTTCGATGCTTGCGCTAAATGTCACTCTGACACCTAGGAGACGGGCCTGGGGCCTCCAGAGGGGGATTCTTTTCACGGAAGAGGCCTCCAGGCCTGTGCGTGAGGAATCTTCTTGATTTGCACAGCTGGCATGGGAAGACCCCGTCCAGAGGTGGGAAGTTCCCTTCCTTAGGCTTGGCTTGTGGACAGAAGAGCAGGAGACGGAGCGGAGCAGCCTGTGTGCGCCCATCTGTCCCTCAGGCCCCTACTGTCCCGACGGCCCCAGCACGACAGACGACCGCCTGCACTGGGGGTGGAAGAAGCCCCTTCTCCTGGAGCTTGCTGCTTGGTAGTCATAGCAATGGAGGAGAAACGGAGATGCCAACGCACGCTTGTGGCTGGCATTTAACACGCGCATCACTACGCAACAGCACACGAGGCTCCTGGAGCTGGTTCCTGGCAGCCCTTCCCTTCCGCTGGCTGCCAGCCTGTCTCTCCCTGTCAGCCCGCGCAGGTAACGAGACGCGGGCAGATGAGCCCAACAGATGTTCCACGCGGGCAGGCTGAACCGAACAGATGTTCCGGGGATCCGGGTGCACGCACCTGGGGAAATACCCGGGAACTGTAATGTCTGCTCATTCATCAGTCACTTTCTGAGAGGCCGCCCTGCGCAAGAACTCAGCGCGAAAGCCGCAGAGCAGATCCCACGGCTGGGATCTCGCTAGAATGCAGAGGACACAGGTAGCTGAAAGACAACCACACTGAGGGAGCAGCAGGGGTGCGACAGTGAGAACTACCTGAGCAAGATGAGGACCTAATGGTATGGGGGAGAGGGAGGACCACGACAGCTAGAAACACAGGAAACCACATGCAGAGTGTTCACGGAGCACCCGCGCTTTTGTGGTAGCTGGAGCACCACGCTAAAAGAGGATGGAGGGGCAGGGAGGGGGAGAAGGGGAGGAGCTAGTAGAGGAGCTGGAGGGGAGGAGGGGAGGAGCTAGTAGAGGAGCTGGAGGGGAGGAGGGGGAGGAGCTAGTAGAGGAGCAGGGGCCAGAAGGAGGGAGGAGGAGGAGCTAATAGAGGAGCAGGCGTGGGCAGGAGGGGAGGAGCTTATAGAGGAGCAGGGGAAAGAAGGAGGGGGAAGAGGAAGGAGGGGAGGAGCTAATAGAGGAGCAGGCGTGGGCAGGAGGGGGAGGAGCTTATAGAGGAGGCGCAGTGAGGGGGTGAGCTTAAAGAAAGCAGCGGGGACATGAGCTTACAGAGGAGGGGTGGAAGAGCGGATGTAGGAGGGGTGGGGAGCTCAGCTTATAGAGGAGCGGAGATGGGAGTTCAGATACGTGAACAGGGCAGGAATGGCTGGTTTATCAATAGACTAAGCTACCTGGTGCTGTGTACCATTGCTTAGATGGGACTGGCAGGTGTGCAGCTTCACTTCGTTTCAACTTTGCAAGCTCACTCATTGGCACGGGCACTTCAAGCTCACTCATTGGCACGGGCACTTCAAGCTCACTCATTGGCACGGGCACTTCAAGCTCACTCATTGGCACGGGCACTTCAAGCTCACTCATTGGCACGGGCACTTCAAGCTCACTCATTGGCACGGGCACTTCAAGCTCACTCATTGGCACGGGCACTTCAAGCTCACTCATTGGCACGGGCACTTCAAGCTCACTCATTGGCACCGGTACATGTGGTCACTACAAGGGCATTTTAATGAACTCACAGATTAGTGACTTGATTATGATCACACTAATCTCTCAGGGGTAAGGATTCTCCAAGGCTGCTGTGGTTTCCGTGGATTGGTGTTGGGAACACCGCGTGGTCTCTACAGAAATGCAGAAAGGGAATCCTGAACTGGTGGTGTGCCGTGTCAGGTCTCGTCTGAGGACATACTGTCTTCAGCCTCACAGGACACTTCAGATGATAAGCACAGCCTCTCTGGAGGCTAAACTGAAATAGGCCTTTATCCTCCTGAAGACTCTGAGCAGGACTGGGGAGCTGGCTCCATGGTTAAAGCACTTGGCACTCAAGCAAGAAGACCTGAATTCAGATCCTGAGAACCCACATAATGTCAAGTGTATAGTTCTAGCCTTGGAAGGCAGAGATGGAGACTCCACAGAGCAGGCTGGAGAATAGGATTTACTGTAGATGAAGCTCTGCGCTTGCTTGAGTCATGGAATAATGTACTAGTTACTCTTCTCTGTTGTGTGAGAGAACCCAAAGTTAAGCAACTTAAGGGAGAAAGGGAGATTGACCCAGCTTAGGGTTCCAGAGGGGACACAGTTTGTCAATGTGGACTCAGCATGGCTGGCTGGCCAAAGCTGGAGGAGGCTACGTCACTGCAGACATCTTGGAAGCTGAGAGCTGCAGACTGCTTGCTGCAAAGGCAGACTTCTCCTGGAGGGAGGGTGGGACTCATCCACCTCAAGGCCCACCCTTGTGACCGCCTTCCTCCAGCAAGGCTCCACCTCTCAAGGTGCCATGACCTTGCCAAACACATGAGACTGTGGGGGACACATTTCAAACCGTGACAACAAACATCGACCTCAAGAGGCCCCGCTCCATGGGATACTGTGGAAGGTAAGTGAGAAGAATCACAAGCACCAACCACGGGCTCCACGTGTACATGAACAGATGTGTGCGCACACGTATGCACACCTGTCCACACGCATGCACTCAACACAGGTGAACCTGCATGCACAGATGCATGCACCTGCACCCCCAACAAAACACAAAAAGGTCGCGAGCTACGGAGAACAGCTGTGCGGAAGTGCTCGCTGCCTGGACGTGCGGACACGGCCTGAGCGATGGTCTCACTGGGAATGTCCCGAGCTCAGAAGCCCACCACGCGGAAGCAAGGAGAGGAGGGGACACTGGGAGCCACGCTCGGGAGCACGGCAACCTGGGGGAGACTGAAGTGAGGAGGCGCTGGTGGCCGCCCACGTGGGAGGAGGAGGGATCCGAGCATGACCAGAATCACCTCCCACTGATTGGAGGAGATCAGAATAAACACAGACACATGGCGATCACAGCTAGATGTGCGTCTGCTTCTGACAGAGAAGCAGGATACATAACCACATAATGAGGACAGACAGGGAGAGAATGAGTTGGCACCTGTGAGGACCCCACTTCCCACAGCCCATGACGCGCGTCCAGTTCATTAAGATAAGAATCGCAGGGCGCACTGTGAGCTCATTCATTTATGCATAGACTCGGCAGAGGAGAGCTAACAGGCCTGTCATCAAAAAGCATAGGTTCCAAGTCCCAGGAGGCCGGGGTAGCCTCAGCCCTTGCCAGCACATCCAAGGGCAGAGGGTCCCTTCCCACGACTGTGCAGCTGTGCAGTCACGGGAGGTCAGGGACGTGCATTCGTCTGCAAATTGAAGATCCCAGGGCATGCGAGGAGCCCCACCCACCTCGCAGGGCAGGTGCAGAAACCCCAGGCGATCCACCAGCCGCCAGTTTTCCTGTGGAAATATTTGCTGGTCATGCAGGTGCTGCTCAGCTGCCTGCGGCCTGCAGGGCACACGATGCCGTTTGCACAGACATCTCATGGAGCCAGCCAAGGCGAGAGAGCAAGTCAGGAGGCTGCGAGGGGGACGGAGGGTGCAGCACTGGCCCGGCCAGCCTGAGGACCTGGGGTCAAGCCCCAGATCCCACATAACAACCACACACAGTGTTGCAAGGGTCTGCGGTCCAGTCGTACCTGCAGGACGCGTGAGACAGAGACCACAGAAACTCCGGGAACCTCTAAGACCAGCCTAACCCAGTAATGAGAGGACGCGGTTCAGACAAGGAAAAAAGACGAGGAACGACAAACAGATGTTGTCCTTTGACCCCTACATGCGTGTCTGCCCCCAGTATACACAACTGTTACACACACACACACACACACACACACACACACGCACGCACGCACGCAAAGTCATGTTTTCCACAATGCAGTGTGGCCTTGCTGAGAAAAAATTATCCCTTATGGAAAACTGAGCTTAGTATTTCAGCAGTCAGCTCTCGTTGGGGAGCAAGAAGTGTCTCCTATGGAGGTCCCAGATGCATGGGGTGCAGGATGTATCTCCCACCGAGGTCACAGAACCCTCTAGATCAAGGCTGGAATGAAGGAAATTGGCAAGTATTCAGAAGTATAAATGATGGATTCCTGGCATGATCATGCCCCACACTAGGAGCTGGCTTACTCGGGTACGTACACTGACAACGTGCAGGCATACTGACAGGCGCTAGCTGACCGAGAAAACCTTGTAATGGACTGGCGCTCCATTTTCAAAAGGAAAATCATAAATTCTACCTGGTACCTGAGCGCTTAGCTTGAAAGGAGTGAGGCACGGGAGGAATCTGCCTGTGTCTCGAGACCCCCCCATCTTGGCCACAGCTTTCCTACCAATCCCCCACATCTACTGCGCCCCTGTGGTGCTGTCGTGGTTTGAATGTGCATGTCCGCCTCAGGCGCATGTATTTGCATCCTTAGCAGACGTAAATGTGGCATCTCTAGAGGATGGAGCCTTGTTGAAGGAAGGCACATCCAGGGGTGACGTCTAGGGGTGACGTCACAGGGGCGGCCCTTGAGGTTCGGGAGGCAGCCCTGCTTCCTGTCAGTTTGCTCTTCCTCAGTTTCCCTTCATGTGTTTGCAGCGACCTGATCCAGCCTGCTGCTTCTGCCTCCAGCCCTGCCGTCTGCTTTAAGATTTCTGCCGTAAGGGAATACATCCCCTCTGGAGGCGTAAGCTAAATAAATCTCCCTTCTCTTTCAAGGTGTGTTTAGCTTGTCTCATAGCAACAGAGAGTCCCTGGGGTAATTAATGCCAGAGAAACGTGACGAGACTCAAGCGTCACATTTGCAGTGTTCCGGAAGCCACACCGGGCAAATGAACACAGGGATGCGGAGGTGGAGAGCTGGCGTCTGATGTGCTGGGACTCAAGTGTGGAGAGCTGACATGGATCCCAGGAACCTTTGCAAAGAACCAAGTGTGGTGCACAGCACGCACATCGCCATTGGGAGGCAGAGACAGAGGACCCCGGGGGCATGCGGTCAGTGCGCTCAGCCAATTAGCAAGCTCCTGGGTCAGTGGGAGGGTCTGTCTAACAGTGAGGTGGAGAGTGACAGAGAAGACGCCTGCCAGCCCCCTCTGGCCTCTGCATGTGCACATGGCCACGTGCACTTGTATACATGCTGCACGCACACGCCACATCTACGAAGTGGAAGGGTTAAATTGATCTTGTAATTTTAACTTACTATGTCTAGAATACTCCCGTAATGCGTGAGGATTACAAAGACGTGTTAATAACATACTAGAATATCTCAAGAGGGAGAGATGGTTTAGGGGTTAGGGCCTCTGCCTCCCAAACAGAAGGACCTGAGTTCAGATCCCCAGAGCCCACATAAAAATGTTAGGTGGATATGGCAGCAGTCTTCAATTCCAGCTCCTGGAAGGGGGTCTGGGAAAACCTAGAGTAGGGCAATAAGATATACAGCAATCCAGGATGATTCCAGAAGTCACCTGGGTCCTCGAAGGCACAAACACTCGAGAACGCTCACCCATGTGAAGAAAGTGTGCACTCTTACACACACACACACACACACACACACACACACACACACGCATTAAACCCTGCAAGAAGTCAATAAAATTTGGCCCTCATGTGAAGAGTGGAGGAAACAGAGTTCTACAGAGAAGAAAGCTGTGATCTGCAGAAAACACTGCTTCAGGCTTAAAGGTGCCATCAACTCGCTTACTACCCAGATTCTAGATGCTCAGTATAAAGGCAGCGACTGTCTTTGGACAGCATGAGGGTCAAGGTTGACACCCACGGGCACAGTCTCTCGATTCCCAAGCGCACATGAGGAGGCAGGTAGATCTCCGGCAGGCTGGATCTCTGCCTGGCGCAGGTGTGTTGGTGACTTTCATGACAATCCCAGGTACCATCCCATTCCTGTCCTACTCACAGACACAGGGGCTTGCTCAAGACATGTGCACAGGCACACACAAGAAGACGCATGTGCAGGTATACACAAGACACATGCACAGGGACATATGACAAGACACACACAGGTACACACAAGACACATGCACAGGGACATATGACAAGACACACACAGGTACATATAAGACGTGTGCACAGTATGTACAGCATCACATTGCATATGTGCAAATATATACAAGGCATGTGCCCAGGTCCACACAGCCAACCCCCGTGCAGAGGGACAAGCACATACGACATCATCACGCTGCAGGTACCCGGGAACATACAACACCACACTGCAAGGCAAGAGGGTGGACATCCCTGCTTGACCCACCTCCCGACTCAACCCCCAGCAGGCCCATGTGACACTTCCATCTTCTCCTCGAGAGGGAACCTAGCCCCGCGCCTCTGTACGGCCCGTAGCCATCTCCTCTGGCTTCCCCTGCTACCCAAGGTGCCAAGTACCTTCTCTTTCTGGCCTGAGTCAGCTCCCCAGACTGCTTGAAGTAGAAAACCACGCACACCTGTTCTGTGTCCTGAGTGGCCACAGCATGTGTGCACACACAGAACGGGCCCTGGCCTGCGTCTGTTTGCCACAATTACCCAGAAGCTCAACGCTCTTCTCAAGGGAAGGTTTGGCAGAGGCTGAGACCATCTGGCACGATCCTGTTAGCGCACAGCAGGGGAACCTGGCTGAATCGAGGTGCACAAACACTGTGAGCGCTGGGTCTCCTGGGGTTTACTCAGCCCAACCCTCTGTCCGGACTTTCCCTCACTAATCATCTGGACCCCTTCTGAGAGTTGTTGGTCGCCACCGGCAACAGCCTCCCAGCCCGGACTAGTTCCCTGGCCATGCATTTCGGCATGCTACTTTTAACCTCTATCAATACCCTCCTTGCCAATAGTAAACCAACACACCAACCTTGGTAGGAAACCAGCCATCGTGACCAAGCAGAGGTCGCTAGTATTTGCCTTCTCAGCCTTCACTGAGTTCATTTCTTGGGGGAAATGACACCATGCATGCGTAATCGCAGAAGACTGCAAAGCTAATGGCCACTATTGGGAACGCAAAGCAAGGGAGCTTTGTTTGGGGCCAGTGGAGGAGGAGATGATAGGTCTGCTGTTTAGATAAAAGTAGTAGGTTTTGAAGAAAGGCAAGTATAGCAGGCAGAAGTATATAAGATGAAAGATCTAGAACATTCTTTGTGTCGAAGGCCTTCAGTTCCCTAACCAAAGTGTCATCATTCTTGCAAAAGGCAAACTAAGAACACAATGAAAAGTACAAACCCACTCTGCAAAGCCATGATTCCCAATCTTTCCTTTGTCACTGACCAAGGCATTGGGAGAAACCGGTTTAAATCCCAGAGGTGCCTGTGGTTACTTCCATATGGCTCTGTCCAGTTCATTGCCAATATCTTTGCATCAACATAACATAGCATTAGCTTAACAGGGTTTCATCCAAATTGAATGAAAGGTGAGATGATGTGAAATAGATATCAAGGGAAAACAAGCCTCCCCTGACCTAGTGATCAGCATTAGTATTGTGCACAAGCAGAGGCGTGGTCAGGCAGGTCTGTCGTCCCCGCGCTCGGGATGGAAGGCAGAAGAAGCAGGAATTCAAGGTTGTCCCCAGCCACACGGCAAGTTCAGGTCAGTCTGGGCTACATGAGACCTTGTCTCAAAGAAGCCAAAGCAAGATGATCCAAAACCAAACCAAACAAAAACAAAAACAAAACATGGTTTGTAAGAGGCATATGCTAACTGCAGGCAAACATATGGCCGCACGTGAAATACTGGCTGCAGAGCGGCCAAGAGCAACTCAACTACTCTCATTAACCTTCAAGGCAGAACAAGGACAAAACAGGGAAATCCATTGTGACATTAAGGAAGACACTGACAACAGATGAAATCTCAAATTCAGTAAGGGCAGAAGTGCGCATTTCTGCCAGGTGCATAAATAATCAGGATAACGGCATCCCTGGGGGAGACGGATGTAAAATGCTTTACGTCGTGTGGACACCCAACAGATGCTCTTTATGTGGAGAGACCTTGGAATTGTTTTTAGATCACGAAAGTAATAAACTATCATCATATAAAATCTGAAATAGAGGCCTCCAGGAAGCCAGAGGCTGACGGGGAAACCTTTTGCCTTCCTCTATGAGTTAATCCAACCACCTGTTTCTTTCCCCAGGGAGAAAAGCCAAGCCGGGCCATGGCGACCAGACAACACGAGGAAATGTCACCAAGCTCTGGGGAGACGCATATGTTTTCCTTTTTCATGCGTACGTGGGTTTACGTCACATGTCCATGCTTGGGGGGTGTGTGAGCCTGCAGAGGCCTAAGGCATCGTTGCCATGAGCTGGGTCTCTAATTAAACCCGAAGCTTGCGATCGGCTAGACAGTGTGCTCTGGAGACTTCCATACTCAGGACCGAAAATGCAGGTGGGCTGCACCCCCACCTGGCATTTCACTTGTGACCTGGAGATTGGACTCTGGTCCTTGGGCTCGGACTGGTAGGAACCTTAACCACAGGGCCGTCTCCACAGCCGGAGACCAGACTTTAAATTTAAGCTGCTCACAGGCTGACTTGTGCCTCGGGCTTGACATGTGGATAGAATCTGCCTGACATGGAGTCAGGATGCTGAACAATGGATTCTGGGAGACGCGGCGTGAGACGCGGCGTGCATAGGCCGCGGATTCCACAGGAAGGGCTTGATTGGACCTTGGCAACGAGCCCTGGGAACACGGGCGTGCCTTGTCTGAGCATCAGCAGAGGGCAGAGGTAGAAAGACCCCCGCCAGCTGTACAATCCAAGCAGCGATGTCCTCCTGAGGTTTAACAAGAACCTTACAAATGCCGCAGGTGAACTCTGGCCGCGGCAGAGATGGCTGGACCCCAGTAACTGGACCTTAGCTTTATTAAAAGGTCAAGAAGAAATTTCCAAAGGAAAGGAAGATGCATGCATATGCAAGAAGATGCGCAGTGTTTCAAAAATATACAAGCTGTTCTCTGTATTCTTGGTGCATAAGCGACACAGAGGCCTGTGAATAAATAAGAAGTATTTGTGCGAGACCACCACGCATTTGATAGTGGCTGTGGCCAGGTGGGACTGGTGCGGGAAAAACAAGCTAATCAAAGAGCCTGCACGAGTGGCTCCTCTTGGAGAACGTGGACACGGTGCCTACTTCACAATGTCTGTGAGGGTCAGGAGTGTCACTGGACACTACCAAATGCAAAGTGGCGAGAAATGAGACCCAAGATGATGACTTCGCCGCAGGTAGCTTTGGAGATGTTATGCAGATGAGATCCAGCCCAGCTGAGGCAAAATCGCTAGCGATCCTGCCACAGGGTGAGAGGAACAGAAGTTTTGCAAGGATGGCATCCCACAAGAGCATGTAGTCAAAGTGTGTGCACATCCACAGAAGTAGGACGTGGCACTAGAAACTCACTCTGTAGCCCAGATGGGACCCAGCAGCACAGTGCTGCCCTTCCCTCAGCCTCGGAGTGCAGAGTCCAAGCATGAGCTGCCTGACCAATCAGAAGCGCTCTTGGTCATCGCACAAGGAAACCTGAAGGCTGATCGTGACCAGCCCCTGCCTCCGACATGACGATTTTAGGATCAGTTCAGCAGGTGAGCATGAGTCGCCCCGACTGCTCCCTCGGGCAGCTGACTGAGGATGTGGAGCTGCACTTCCCAGGACCCCTCTGTGGACATGAGCTGCAAACAGAAACTCTGTGACCTTATGGGTGATGGGGGAGCTGAGCAGAAGCAAGCCTGTCACCTGGAAGGGCAGCCTGACCACCACACGTCTTCTCCGTCACTCACCCTCAGTTAGGATATGAGGTTCCTGACATTAACACGTGGGTGGCCTCGCTACATTCTGAAGCGCATAAAGTCCTCCTACTTTACACGTAACGTCTACACAGAACAGCAAGCCCTCGGGCGCCTGCTGGGATTTCCCAGTGTGGTCAATACGGAACAGCACGGCTGGCTGCTCTTAGCCAACAAAGAGCATCCACGCAGGGGCCCGGGAGACGGCTGGTGGGCCAAGGAACTTGTTTGCCAACCTGCAGACCTGAGTGTGGTCCCTGGAGCCCACATTGTGGAAGAAGAGAACCAACTTGTGAAAGATGCCTCTGATCTCTGTCTCTCTCTCTCTGTCTCTCTCTCTCTCTCTCTCTCCTCCATATTAAATAATAAACTGAATATGAACTGCTTATCACACCCTCCTTCGGCCCCGTGGCTTCAGACCCTCGGGGCCGCTTGGATGTGCTCCGAGGAAGATGGCTTCCCGCTCACTTTCCTCTGCCAGAGTTTGGTCCAGACTTCCAGCCAGGATGACCCAGCAGCACGCTTGCGTGAGGACCTCCATTCCCCTCTTGTCGACACACATTGTTTATTTTGAACCTTCGGCCTGGCGCCCTTTGCTATCTGTCAAATGTTCATGTGATCATGATCCCCAGGGTCCTGTATGGTTCCAGGAGACATCTGCTCACCTTTTATCATGCAGACTTTAATAGTGCGAATGCTTTAATCTGAGATGCTCACTCGATTCTAGAACACATGAAATATCAACCCAAGTCTCCTTGACAAGGCTTGACATGAAATCCTGTGAAAGATGAAGAGCAAAGCCTTCCTCACTTGCCCGAATGTGGAGGGCGTCGACCACATTAGATGGTGCTCCTGAGTGACATGGTTGAGTCTTAGCTGCACAGATCAGCTTAACCGCCCTGCATCCCTGCCCCGGAAGGCAGCGTGAGGCACGCGAGAGCGCTCCGGGTAGTCTGAGTGCGCGCTGCGTCTGTGGTTTCACGGTGATCTGCATGCTACATGCAGCGAGGGCCCATCTAAAAGCATTACTGGTTGTCCGCACGCTCCTTCCTTTCCTGCGAATTCTATTCATGCATTCAGAGAGAAGGACCGAAAAACCAGGCGCAACCTTAGAAAACACATCAGTGCCGGCTTATTGTCGCTGGAGATTTGGATTCCAATAGTCAGCTCGGATCTCTAGCTTTAGTGCTTTGTTCCTGAACAGCTCCCCAGGAGACTCTAACATTGAGAACATTGCGGCCTCACCCACTGAAGGTAGAAAGCTGCCTTGAAGAATTCACAGTTGAGTGGAAAATACCACAAGCCCCCTGAGCCCCGCAGTGTAATCTACCCCACCGTGACACTTACAAAGTACTGACAGTATTAGTTTAGCCATCGTATTGGTCTATACCCTACATATTAGTCCAAGGAAGAAAATGCCATCTCCATTCTCTAACAAGGACACAGGCCACTGCATCTGATGGTCATCCAGGGACCTTGACTCTTTGCAGAGAAGTCCCTTGAGAACGAGATCTGCTGAGCTTCTTGGTGGCCAGCAGGGTGGCACTCAAACCACAAGCCCGTAACCATGACCACATGTGCCCAGAAGTGCTAAAAGCACAGCACCTCCCAGAGGGCTGCTCCCATCATTCATGGAGGTGGTGAGTAAAGATGGAGTAGCACCCCAAAATCTTTCCTTTGCCTCATCCCAGTTTCTGGCACAACTTAGTTCTCTGTCTTCCTGCTGGTTCTATGAACTACAACTCAGTCGCGACCTGATACGTCTCTGTTCTGCTTAAATTTAACCAAGTGCACTTTCCGTTGCTCTCCAAGCCAACTAGCGCTGGGAGGTGATCTAGCAGCCGAAGGGCTTGCTGTGCAAACAGCGCCTCAGGACGGATCTCTAAGTCACAGGACAGATCTCTGACTCACAGGACGGATCTCTAAGTCACAGGACGGATCTCTAAGTCACAGGACAGATCTCTAAGTCACAGGACGGATCTCTGACTCACAGGATGGATCTCTAAGTCACAGGACGGATCTCTGACTCACAGGACGGATCTCTAAGTCACAGGACGGATCTCTGACTCACAGGACGGATCTCTAAGTCACAGGACGGATCTCTGACTCACAGGACGGATCTCTAAGTCACAGGACGGATCTCTGACTCACAGGACGGATCTCTAAGTCACAGGACGGATCTCTGACTCACAGGACGGATCTCTGACTCACAGGACGGATCTCTGACTCACAGGACGGATCTCTAAGTCACAGGACAGGTCTCTGACTCGCAGGACGGATCTCTGACTCACAGGACAGATCTCTGACTCACAGGACAGGACAGATCTCTGACTCACAGGACGGGTCTCTGACTCACAGGACACATCTCTAAGTCACAGGACAGGTCTCTGACTCACAGGACGGATCTCTGACTCGCAGGACGGGTCTCTAACTCACAGGACGGGTCTTTGACTCACAGGACAGGACGGATCTCTGACTCACAGGACGGGTCTCTGACTCGCAGGACAGGTCTCTGACTCGCAGGACGGGTCTCTGACTCGCAGGACGGGTCTCTGACTCGCAGGACGGGTCTCTGACTCGCAGGACGGATCTCTAAGTCACAGGACAGATCTTTGACTCACAGGACAGGACGGATCTCTGACTCACAGGACGGGTCTCTGACTCCCACATAATAATTGCTGGGCAGTCATTGCAGCCTTCCTGTAATTCGTAACCCCCAGAGAAAAGAGCCTGGAGTCCCCAGAGCAAGCCATGCAGATGAGCCCCGATAACATGTTCAAGGTTTAATTACAGATCTGAACTCAAGAGAATAAAGTGGAAGAAGGATCAGAGATGTTTCTCAGTCACCATGTTCAAGGCTCCCGCACGCACACTCACAGGACTCACGCTGCGACCCACGAACACAGCCCGACAGTCTCCACAAGGCACAGAGAGAACCAGCTTGCTCAAGCCAGTTAGTAAAAGGCCAATTCTGTCTTGTTCCATGAGAACCCATGATCAGGAACCATGCTGCCTCTGACCAAGAGAAACAACGCAACATCTCTCAATACTCAACTCACAGAACCACCCCAGAAGCAGGCGTGGCAGCACCCACAATCAGTCTACACTCGGGAGGTACTACTCACTTGGACGACGAGTTTGAGCCTCTCTCTCTCTCTCTCTCTCTCTCTCTCTCTCTCTCTCTCTCTCATGGTATTTGGAGACTATCTTAGATTGGTAGGTAACTATTCAGAAGCTATATCAGATTGACAGGTAATTTTGCCACAATCTGCAGTAGATATTGGGAAACCATCTAGTACCCACCAGGCAAAGCTCCAAGGCAGGGAGCGCAGGCCCCGCCCCTGGACAGCAGAGAGTCGGGGCTGAGCCACAGTGCCCAGTTAGTGCCCAGCAGCCAGGCATGCTGGAGCTATGTCGGTTCAAAGGACACAGTGCCCGCGCACTACCCACGGTCTGGTCAGAGAAGTGTGGCGTTTGGTGGTCTGTGGCTGACTCTGTGGAGCCAAATGGACGTTCTCATCGCTTCGCGCACAGATGGAGGTGCTGAGGCAGTCAGGAGTGCCAGCCAGGGAAATCGTCCCGTTCCCCGGGCCTGCGTGACGGGACCCTCCTGCCACAATTTCTCACTTGAGCAGTCTGCATTTTCATCTGAATGGGATCAGGAAGGCAAGTGGTGGAAAGAACAGCCTTGTCTGCTTCCTGGATTGGTTAACTGGGTCCCCCTGGCTCTTCAGCTGGGGCTGCCCGCTGAGGGGCGGCACGAGCAGCCTCTCCTTGCAGTTCAGGAAGGGGAGGACGTTGCTGTCACACTGACGCTCATTAGAGGCATCTGCCACATTCGAGACTCTCCTCTCACTCCCTAAGTAACCCGGGGAGCAGGTGTGAAGAGCGATTCTAAGACACTTTCAGACCGTTTATCACATTATATGTTATGGGTCACATTTCGCCATATCGCGCCATGCTACGTATTATGCCACCGCTAGTTCTACTAGTACTGACCAAGACAGAGCTTGAAAGGTGGCGTCAGGGTGCTGGTGGGAGGAGACCACGGGAAAGGACAGGGCGGGAAGACGGCGGTGCGTGGCAGCAGCACGCGAGGAAAGGGCTGCATTCCACTCTTCTGATAGGTCAGCCGAGGGCCCCACGCGCCCAGGAGCTGAGAGCTGAGGGACACAGCCCTCTCCTTGCGCTCCGCCCACTCTGCTCGGGGTCCTTCTTGTGGTCCACACAGAAAGAAAAAGGTGGCACCTGTCTAGAGCACACAGTGGCCAGCTGGCCCTCCCCGAGTCTCCTCCTTTTCTGACGAGCAGAGGGAAGGAACACCTCTGTTGCCTAACGCGTTCTTTCTTCACATTTGCAAAGATGTTTCCGTTTTAGTTTTCCATTAGCGCAAGCCTCAGGGTGAGGAACTGGCCTCCATCACTATATTTCTCAGTCTTGCTCCTTTTTCTTGCAAGTGAAGCCCCAGCATTTTTTTTTTTCTCTATTTTGTCTTCCATTCATTTCACCCACGAATACAATGAATTCAAGTCCTTTTTGCCCCTGCTGCCCGCCCCGTGTCCGTCCTCTTCCTGCCAACCTTCTCTCCACAAGGCTCTCTCCTGCACGGACCTGCGGCCCCTCCCCTCCACCTGCGTGCTGTACTCGTGGGTGTCTGGCCTCTTGCTGGAGCGTCGACTTTTTCTTTCTCTGCTTTAGAATTCTTGCTACCAATGAATGACGAGAAGACCACGTTAGCATAATGGAGCTCACGCAGCGGGAATTCATAATCCTGTTTGGTTTGGGTCGCATGTATTTTCACAGAATGAACCTCCGCTTAAGACAAGTGATAATGATCTTGTTTCTCATGTAGTAACCATCATTCTTGTGAAATAACCTGACTTAAGTGAAAGGGTGATTAACTGCAAACAGCTCTCTAGACCAGCACAGCTCAGCTGCTCATGAGTGCAGTGAAGTTCCAAGCATTGAGCAAATAATGATCTAGTGGGATCTAGAGCCCCCTGGATCTAGTGGGATCTAGAAAGCCCCTGCATCTAGTGGATCTAGTGGGATTTAGAGGGCCCTGGATCTAGAGGGGCCCTGGATCTAGAGGGGCCCTGGATCTAGAGGGGCCCTGGATCTAGTCAGATCTAGAGCCCCCTGAATCTAGTAGGATCTAGAGAGCCCCTGCATCTAATGGATCTAGAGGCTCCCTGGATCTAGTGGGATCTAGAGGGCCCCTGAATCTAGTAGGATCTAGAAAGCCCCTGCATCTAGTGGATCTAGTGGGATTTAGAGGGCCCTGGATCTAGTGGGATCTAGAGCCCCCTGGATCTAATGGGATCTAGAGAGCCCCTGGATCTAGTGGGATACAGAGACCCCCTTGGATCTAGTGGGACAGGCACAGAGCTGGGATTAGAGTCACTGCAACTATGCCAAATAGGTGGTGGGAGAGGAGAAGGGAGGTAGAGAGGAAGAGGAGAGGGAGAGAGAGAGGAGGGACAGAGTTGGAGAGGGTGAGAAGGGAGAGGAAGAGAAGGAGTGATAGAGTGGAAGAGAAAATAGAGAAAGGGAAGAGAAAGGTGAGAAAGGGGGGAGGAGGAGAGAGGGGGAGAAGAAAGTCAGAGAAAAGGAGGGAGGAGAGAGGAGAAATCAAGAGGAAAGACAGAGAGAGAGTGAAGGGGAAGAGGGGAGAGAGAAGGGGGAGAGAGACAGAGAGGGGCAGAGAGGGGGAGAGAGAGGAGGGAGGGAAAGAGAGAAGGAGAGAGAAGGAAGAGAGAGAGGGTGAGAGAGCCACTGCTAGAGTGATTCGTGCCGGCTCATGCTAATCCTCCTCGTGCATTAATCAGTGATTACTGTGCAGGAGACTCTGCAATTACCCACACATGATGACGACCGATTAGGTTTCACTGAACTCCAGACTGAGCCAAACAAATAGCTAATTGCAGCAGGAGCTCCGCGGAGGAGAGAGACAGCTCACGCACAGGGCGCCAGGCGGTGTGCATCGCAGCAGCTCCTCAGGCTCCTGGTGAGTGGCCAGGAGCCTCGGGACAGGCCTGAGTCCACCTGCTTCTAGGAGCACACTAGTGACCTGCATGAACTGTCTTGGAATGCTCTGTCCCGTGATAGCAACACCACAGTCTCTTAGAAGACGTGAAGATCGAGGAGTCTCTGTTATTTCAACACTTCCTAGGTAAAAGGAAAATTCAATACCCACTGCTATGATGTCACAAGCCACTGCTATGATGTCACAAGCCACTGCTATGATGTCACACCCACTGCTATGATGTCATACCCACTGCTATGATGTCACAATATACTCCTATGATGTCACAATCCTGCGACCTAATCACACACCTATGTCGTTATACTCCCATGACCTAATCACGCTCCTACAATGTACAATTCTGTCTTAATCATACTCCTATGATGCCACAGTTCTGTCATCTAATCATACTCCATGATGTAACAACTTCTTCATTCTCAAAGCCACGCACTGGATCTGAAATGCCACCTGACCCTCCCCTCTCCTAACTGGTGAGATTTCAGGCATGCGACAGGTCCAGGAAGACTTTACTTTCTCAGCCCACGGGCCCCAAGAGCCAACTACAAACCCAACCCCGATAAAGGCCGGGCAGTGATTTGTGATCCAGTCGCATCCAGTGGGGCGATGTGCTCAGTAGCATGAATGAATAAAGCTGCAGAGCTCCCAGTCTTTAAAGTTCAACGATTTAGTGTAAGGGAAAGCGGGGTGAACTGCAGGCTCAGCACCCCTGGGTTCTGGGCGGGGGAACTGAGCTCCCAGCAGGAACTGGATGCACGTGCTGAGCAAGGCACAGTGTTTTTCTGTAGATGGAGGTCTGAGCAGCTGAGCCCCGGCCGGGCGGGAGAGTTTCGAAGGAAAGCACGAGGTGGACGGAGTCCCAAGCTTTGAGTCTGGGAGCCTGGAAGGCCCAAAGACTCTCCGGCCAAGAACAAAGTTGGTCCTATTCTCCCCGGACCTGCCAAAGCTGCTCCTGAGTGAGAGCTCAGCTCACTCCAGGTCTTGGTGAACGAGGAAGGCAACATGCTCGGCCTCCTGCTCGGCCTTGCGCAGCTTGGGGGCGGGAAAGCGCGGACTTTGCAACGCCCAGGAAAACTCTCAGCATTCATACTTCACTGAGACTTTACACATGCGATTTCCAGCCTGAGTCCAACACATGTGCAAGCATGTGTTCATACATGGGTGTGTGCATGTGTGTGTTCATACACGGGTGTGTGCATGCGTCCAGGCACATGTATGTGTGCATGCTTTCACATGTGGGTGTGCGTGCGTGTGTTCATACACGGGTGTGTGCATGCGTCCAGGCACATGTATGTGTGCATGCGTTCACATGTGGGTGTGCATGCATGTGTTCACGCACATGTATGCATGTGTTCACGCACATGTGTGCATGTGTTCACGCACATGTGTGCAATCTGTTTACATGTATGTAAACCTGGTTTGTATCGGCATTTTCCCCTTCTTGTGAGACGGGGTCTCTGCACAGCTCTGGCTAGCCCAGAACGTGCGTGTACCACGCGCTGTGGTCAGAGTCATGGCAAGCCTTCTGCCTCAGCCGCCCAAGCACTGAGCACTACCAGGTCTGGCTCACGTTTGCTTCTTCACAGCTGCTGACCGTGGGCCACAGTTAGTCTGACAACGGAAGCTCCTCCGTCCTGTGAGTGAGCCGTGACTCGTCCTCAGGGAGCAACTGCGACACGGCAGCTCAGAAAGGGAACAAACCCAGCTGGACCGTCTCGCCGCTAAAGCCGTGACTGAATCTTCTCAGTTCTTCCCCGTGCTTTGGACTATCCCCACATTAAAGGAAATTCCTTGGAACTGCCATGTGCTGAGGGAATGCTCCAGGTGAGCAACAGGAATCACGGTCCCTCCGGAGCCCAAGAACCTATCAGAAAGGAGCACGGAGCAGAGTGATTTTTATTAAAGTGAGTTCCAGGGGCTGCAGTGAGAAACCCCATCTGTCTTGGGTTCCACTGTATTCATGTCTTCAGGCTGCAGCCTTTACCATCCAGAACTCATTTCCAAGCCTATAATCTTTCCTAACGAGAGAGAGAGACAGAGAGAGAGAGAGAGAGAGAGAGAGAGAGAGAGAGAGAGAGAGAGAGAGAGAGCGAGCGCGCTCAGTGGAAGAAGCACAAGCGAGGGAGCCACAGTGTGGCCACGCGCACTGCTTGTCCTCGCTCTGGGCTGCAGAGATCGACAGGCCCGCAAATGGCAAGCGGTGGACACCAGGGGAGTTTTACGTTCATCATAGTGCTTCATTTGCACAAAGCCACACTGGCAGGACTACTATTTTCCTGGTTTTACAAATGAGGTCACCGAAGCTCAGAGAGCTTATTTAAGTAGCTTCGCAGCATGAGCTAGTGCTGGTTCTGAATGGCAGGGTCAGCTCAGCCACTGCTGGGGGAACACAAGGGTGGGGTTAGCCTGCGTGTTCTGGGAAGCCATTCCGGGGATGAAGGGCTGGACGCCAGGAAATGTGCAGCTGGGCACCGGGGGACGCAGGCCCGGGCACCAGGGGTCACAGGGCCAGGCATCAGGGGTCACAGGCCCAGGCATCAGGGGTCACAGGGCCGGGCACCAGGGGTCACAGGGCCGGGCACCAGGAGACACAGGCCCAGGCATCAGGGGTCACAGGGCCGGGCACCAGGGGTCACAGGGCCGGGCACCAGGGGTCACAGGGCCGGGCACCAGGGGACACAGGGCCGGGCACCAGGGGTCACAGGGCCGGGCACCAGCAGAAGGCTGTCTGAAGCCTGGCTTGGGTCCATGAGGCACTCTGAGCCTGCCAGGCAGAGGATTCTGTGCCGTGCAGCAAGCGCTGACTCTGAGGACAGGCAGATCCCCAAGAGGAAACAGTCCTCACCACCGGCCTGAAGCCTGCTGGGAACCGCCAGAAGGTTCTCTGTTGGCGCCGAGTCTATGAAGAGCAGAGGGAAGACAGAGCGCAGCACACGATACAGAAGAAAACAACAACCATGAAGGACATGCATGGGCAGGCATGTATGGTGCAAACTTCAGATAAAAGACGGCCCGGGAGACGGAAGAGCAGGCAGGACCCCACCGGGAGGGGACTAGTTTCCTTGCGTTTGAGCAGAGGAGGGATTCGGGCGTTCAGGCAGAAGTGAGGCGATTCTATCCAAACGTGTTCTGCTCTAGAAACAGTTTGACACTTTACGTGGTAAAGCTACTTTGTACTAACGTGACACTGGTCCGGAGAGTTTCATCTCAATTCTGCAAATGTCACGTGGGAGAGATAACCAGAGCCTCGTGCCTTGGTGAGGGAAGTTGAGTGAGTTCACTAAGAAAATTGCACAGACAAACATGTGCCCAGAATGACCCTTAATATCAGTCGGGCAGAGGAAGGTTGGGGAGCCCTTCAGCGGAAGAGCCCAGGCAGGACTCAAGTTACTGGGACCCCAATCTCAATTCACACAGAAAAAGACCTAGGAATCTGGGGAGTGAGTGCTCCCGACTATGACCGAGTGATCCTCCACTGGGTGCTCCTAAATGACCGAGTGATCCTCCACCGGGTGCTCCTGACTATGACCGAGTGATCCTCACATCTGGGTGCTCCTGAGTAACCGAGTGATCCTCACATCTGAGTGCTCCTGCAGTGACCGAGTGATCCTCCACTGAGTGCTCCTGCAGTGACCGAGTGATCCTAACATCTGAGTGCTCCTGAGTGACCGAGTGATCCTCCACTGAGTGCTCCTGCAGTGACCGAGTGATCCTAACATCTGAGTGCTCCTGAGTGACCGAGTGATCCTCCACTGGGTGCTCCTGCAGTGACCGAGTGATCCTAACATCTGAGTGCTCCTGAGTGACCGAGTGATCCTCCACTGGGTGCTCCTGCAGTGACCGAGTGATCCTAACATCTGAGTGCTCCTGAGTGACCGAGTGATCCTCCACTGGGTGCTCCTGAGTGACCGAGTGATCCTCCACTGAGTGCTCCTGCAGTGACCGAGTGATCCTCTACCAAGTGCTCCTGCAGTGACCGGGTGATCCTCCACTGGGTGCCCCTGCAGTGACCGAGTGATCCTCTACCGAGTGCTCCTGCAGTGACCAGGTGATCCTCACATCTGAGTGCTCCTGACTATGACCGAGTGATCCTCACATCTGAGTGCTCCTGCAGTGACAGGGTGATCCTCCACCGAGTGCTCCCGACTATGACCGAGTGATCCTCCACCGGGTGCTCCTGCAGTGACCGAGTGATCCTCCACCGGGTGCTCCTGCAGTGACCGGGTGATCCTCCACCGGGTGCTCCTGCAGTGCCTCGAGCCCGTGCTCCTGAGGACACGGCACGGCACCCTGCTCTGCTCCACTCTCAGTGCGGAGCCCGAGGTCTCAGGTTGGAGAGAAACCTCTTCGTCTCAGCCTGACCCAGAGCAAAGCTGCTCCCCCAGCTGCGTGTGAAGAAGAGGGGAGAACCTGGTGGTGCTGCTGCGCCTCTGAGCGCACCTGCACCCCATTCCCTGCTGGCAGCAGCACTCTCCAGAAGCGAGTCTGTGCGATAAGATAAGCCGTCTATATTTATAACCTTGAAATGTCAATCTGAACCTCAAATTCCCAGCACCAAGTGACAAGAATTCCTTCAGATAAGCCAGGCTCAGCATGGAGTCGGCTGGGTACGGCTGCTCAGACACACCAGCTCTGGGGCCCTCATTACCACGCAAGGTTCACTTCAAATGCAAGGGGACAGATGAACCTGCAGTATTTCTAGTGCGTTGCTCATAACTGATTTCGGAAGACATAAACAGGTGCGCCCAGTACACGCCGCAATCCCGAGGACTGTGAGAACAAGGAGGACCATTGTGTTAGAGGGTGTCAGCGGTACCAACGCACACTGACGTGTGGTCATGCTAAACCTCAGCACTGTGAGACGGGAAGTACGCTCACCTGTTTCAGCTCAGGAAACTGAGTCACGCAGAGGGTCTTGTCCAAAACCACAGAGTTGACAACAGGGGAAATGGGGGTCAGAACCAGCCACGCCAAACCCCTCTGCTCTATCTCTTGGTGCGCAGTCCTTTGTAGAGTTGCTAAGAAACCAAACTAGTCAGTCCATTCTTTTCCCAAATTTCTCCTCTTGTTGGATTTCTACAAAAGGCAATATCTATTAAAACTACTGAGAAACAGTTCCTGTTATATGCAAAATGAACCTGGGATTTAAGCTCAGTTCTTGAAACACACCTTCTCAAGTGGATCAAAAATCTGGGCGCGCATCTGGGGCTCAGTCCATAAAGTGCTTCTGGTCAAATATGAGGACCGGGGTTCAATCCCCAGAACCTGCATAGAAGTCAGGGGCATCAGCAAGTGCTTGTAACCCTGGGGGAGAAAGAGGGAAAACTCCTGGGCATTGCCGGCCTGGCGGCCAGCAGGAGCCTGTCTCAAAACCAACATGGACGGGTCTTGAGCAACGACATCCAGCATTAACCTCGGCCTCCATGTATGCACACACACGTGTGCATGCACACCTGCAAATACATGTAGATTTACACACACGTGAGCACACGCATCTACATGTGCTCACATATACATGCACACAAGCACTCGCGCATACACTCAGACACATAAACAGGCACAAACACAAAAATGAACACATAAAAAAGACATAATATACACATTTATATACGTGTACACCCACAAATGCACACACGTGTATATGTAAAACACACATGTATGTACACACATATACACGCCCATACATTCAACCACACACACACACACAGGAAAAGAACTGAGGTTATTCATGTCCTCCTGCAGGATGGGCCATGTGGACCTCTGCAGGGCCGAATCTACACATGACGCAGCAAAGCCCCTTCAATCACCAGGACACCCCAGGACCCAGATTCCAACCCTGGGGGCAGCCCTCCCTCCCCACTAACAGTACTAACAGCCGAGCCAAATGCAGAGGACCATTTATTCTGCGCCCCCAACCCACCAGAGGGGCTCTGCGCTCATCCATTCTATTCTCTTCACGGTTCCAGCAAGATCTTGCCTAAAACAGTCAAAGTTTTACAATTGTACAGGATTTACTCCTCATCTCTGCCCACTGGGAGTATGCGAAGCCCCTGTGCCTGTGGTGGGCTCCCCTTCTCTCTCTCTCTCTCTCTCTCTCTCTCTCGCTCGCTCTCTCTGTGAGCACGAGGCTAACACCACAGCAGAACGGGTGGGACACGCTGCTGGTTCAGCTACAGACTCGGCACCTAAGCTGTGGTTGTCCCCACGTGACCGCCGTCCACTGGCACTGAGTGGCCCCGTGGCTCGCTGGTAAAAGCAGCTCGCTGTGCCATGGAGGCCCGGCCTCCTGCCCTGGCATGAAGCCTTTGCTGGAGGGAGTGCACTGGGCAGGACAGTGATGGACTCGGGCCAGAACGCGGGACATGGCTCTAGGCCACTGGCAGCTCCGCGGCCTTGAGCAAAGGCCTCCTGTCCCCCCTGGGCTGAAGTCTCCCTATGTGGAAACGGACGTGGCTCTCGAGCCTCCAGGAGCACCTCACATCGCAGACCCCTCTGCCCGTGCTCGCCACGGGTGGGGGACTTCCTGCCGGGCTTCAAGGCGAGGTTTGCCTCGTGGTCAGCTAAAGACACGTGAGCAGGACTGACCGGGCCTGCGGCTGTGCTCGTCCAGCTGTTCTGACCTCTCTGAAGCGTCCACGGGAGGCAGCAGCTGCAGGGGAAGAAGGGGCTGCCAGGGTCCACACGAGCAATGACAGGCCGCAGGGAGAACGTTCTAGAAGGAGCTTTGCCTGGATTTCACGTCTGACTGTCTGTGCATCACCCTGCCTACTCTCTGCAGACAATAAGTTGTCTGCGAGCTGCTGAGGGAAAATAAATAAGGGATGGACGAGGCTCAGAGCAGAAGGGCAGGAGGTGGGGTTCTAAGGGGGTGAGTGACGCGTCTCTGCTGCTGCTGAGACAGAAATGAAGATGCCAGAATCAACTCCGGCTGGTGCCAGCCTGGGTCTACAGAGGAGGGGCGGAGCTTGAGGGAAGCATCAGCCTGCGGTGCGAAGACAGGTCCTGAGCCCCCGGGGGATGGCTCCAGGTTGGGGGGCTCGCTCCCTGGCTCCGGGTGAGGGGGGAGAGCTCCCTGGCTCCGGGTGAGGGGGGGCTCGCTCCCTGGCTCCGGGTGAGGGGGGAGAGCTCCCTGGCTCCGGGTGGGGGGGCTCGCTCCCTGGCTCCGGGTGAGGGGGGGCTCGCTCCCTGGCTCCGGGTGAGGGGGAGCTCGCTCCCTGGCTCCGGGTGAGGGGGGAGAGCTCCCTGGCTCCGGGTAAGGGGGGGCTCGCTCCCTGGCTCCGGGTGAGCGGGGGGGGGGGGGGCGGCTCGCTCCTGGCTCCGGGTGAGGGGGGGCTCGCTCCCTGGCTCCGGGTGAGCGGGGGGGGGGGGCTCGCTCCCTGGCTCCGGGTGAGGGGGGGGGTCCAGTCCCTTCCTTTGCTGATACTTAGTATCGTAGAACTCTTCCCAGTGCCCGGTGCCTGGTTGAGGCAGACGGGGGAGACAGCTCAGGGTCTTCCGGTCCTTCCTGCCCCCCCCATTTCCGCAGCAGCCCTTGGTCACCTGGTCGTGAACCCCGGGCTATGGTTTGAGTGAGGTTGGCCCCGTGGGTGTGTGCGATGCCCGCCTCGGCTGCCCACACTGCTTAGGAGGTGATGGAAGCTACGTGGGTAGAGGCCTGGCCGGGGGGAGTCCGTGAAGAGCAGAGGGGAGCACGCCCCCTGGTTAAGACACCCCTCCGTCCCTCCTCCCTCCTTCCCTTCCATCCTCCCCCCTCTCTTTCTCTTTCCCTCTCTTTCTTTCTCTCCCTCTCCCTTTCCTTCTCCCTCCCGCCCTGCTCCTGCATGTAAACTATGAAACAGAGGGTGGTATAATCCCAGCACTCAGGCCAGAGCGACCTCCTAACTTGGGGTCAGCCTGGGGGCCTTGGCTACATAGCGAGACCCCCTCTCAAACGCTTTAGGTCGGCACAGTGCTTTCCAGGGTTCACTCCCCAGCAGGGAGGGGTTATCAGAATCATCAAGTCATGTCTGGTGGAGGCTCAGTTTCCTCAAACTGATTCCAGCAAGGAGGTGGGAGGCAGAACGCACGTCTCAGACAGTCAGCCTTGAGGGTGCACGTCCAAGCGTGTGACTCGGGCAACAGCGGACCCTGCACGAGCAGCCCTCTCCAGTACTGTGTCCTGTGGCCACACGGACACGTCTTCCGGGCCTCCTTGCTCCCGTTGTCCTTACTGGGAACTAGCCACAGAATGTGTGCTGAGGTGGCAGATGACAGCCCGTCTAGAGCTGTCTTGAGAGATGCTCCATGATGCCACCACAGAGGCCGCCCTCACATCCAGACCCTTCTCCAACCCACAGGGCTCCCCCCAACGGTCAGCCGGGCGTGAATGGCTTGCAATTGGCTTGCAACACACAGTTCGCATACTTGCGTGGAGAAGGCCGGGCACAGTGATGGGAGTGGGCAGTTACCATCGCCTTCACTCCTGCCATACACACATACCCCCCTCTACCAGGGACCGCGCAGCCTCGCGCACGAAGAACCTGATTTGTAAATGCAATGCAGCCACGATGCTGCCTTCTGGGTCGTGTTTGCTCGACCTCAGCGCCCCTCATTAATTCAGATCACCGGGTCCTACGCAGGGCACGAGCTCTGCAGCCTGATTTAGTGAACTGTTCCCATTCGTATGGGATCCGTCCTGGTACCAGCCTTTTAAACTCAGTGGGCTTGTATGTGCACGACCATGGACCATGGCTGACAGATGAAAGTCACAGACAGCACACAGCCGGCCAGGAAAATGCGCTGGACTCGCCGCCAGGCTTGTGTCTTGTGTCTTGTGGCTCGTGACTCGTGGTTCCTGACTTGTGGCTCGTGGCACGTGACTTGTGAAAGGCTCAAGGAGCTTGCTGTGGTCTGCTTCTGTGGTTGCAAATCTGTCTTCTGCTTTGCACACTTGGGCCCCTCTGTCTTCTTTGCACGCGTGGGCTGCCACTGTGTCTCCTGATGCACACTTGCTTCTGACCCTAATATGATGCTCCGTGAAGCTCGCGGGGTGTCTCCTGGTCCTCACATTCGCTCGGCAGTCTCTGAGCCTCGCAGGCTGACTGGCCCAGCGTCCTTAGCGCCGTGATCCAGGACACAGCCGCGGATGTGTCACGTGACCTCGGGTGAAGCTCTCTGCCCTTCTACGTCCACAATAAAGCGGCACTAAGGACAAGGGAAGTTCCCAGAGGAACATGCTCACTTTGCAGACAGTAAGAGTCACTTCAGACCAGGCACAAGGAGGCAGTGGAAACCTGGTGTGCTGATAGATGTTGCTTTTAGGGTCTTTGGACACACACCTGATAGGACTGGAAGGAAGGAGGAGGAGAGATTTATGGTGGACTGAAGAATGAGAGGCTCCCAGGAGGCCTGGCTCGCTCAGCTGCTGAGGCTGTGAGGAGGAAGACCTGTCTGGCAGCTGGAGAGTAAGGCCAAGCAAATCGCTTACCTTGTGGCGCAGAGAGAGCAGACAGAAGGGAGTTGGAGAGAGATGAGAAGGTTTCAGACCAGGTACAATCTGACAGGTTCATCTCAAGTTTTACCATCTCCCAGTTTTATCACCTGGGACCCTCTACACACACGCCTGCGAGGGACCAGCCTGAGTTCCCACCATAACACCGCGTAGCCTGCTCTCTGATACGTTCTAGGTCTAGTCCCGTGAGAGAACAGCGGTGGCACGAGGAAGACTATGGCTAGCAACATGGGAACATGGGGAGTCTGGTAACGGACCAAATGATTTCTCACCTTCACAAGGACCCAGAATCTCTATTGAAACCTAAGCTGTTCTGCGGCTCCTTGAACCAAACTCAGCAGCACACTGCGGCTTCCATTCAGACCAGCCTTGCTCAGTGCACAGCCGAACGCCCTGTGTCCCTTGATATTTGGAGTAATCTGGTCTCTGAAGTCATTGGTGAGCTGTGAATCCCTTCCTGATTTCAAACTGATTATTTTCAATTATAGAATTATTAACAGTGCTTCCCTTCTGCCTCTGGACCTCAGCTGGGAATGTTAATTAAAATACAAGTCCACCTAAGAGGTTGGAAGTTGACTTCTAAAGGCGCTTGCTGATGATGCTAGGAAAGCCGCCAGGAGGTGGTCGCTGGCTAAGACGGACAGTGATTTCTCAGCTCGCTCAGCGCCCAGCCTTCTCCTGCCGAGCCAGGTCTCCTCAGCGGCATTGTGAGGGTCCTGGGGTAACTCCTCGCACATCACATTGCTCATCTACCCACCTCTATGCCCCAGAACTGACTGCCATGTCAGGTTTTCTGAGCTTCTCACTGGATGCAGATGCGGATCGAGCCCCCAAGACCCTCTCCAAACAGAGCAGAAAATGAAACCGCCCAAGTGAAATCTGAAGCTCGGTCTTCCAGCAATCCGGAGTCTATTAAGAGACCAGAGAGTCGGAGTCAGAGAGCCGATGTGTCCCAGCCTCATAGAGCAGTGCTGTGGGGACGTTTATCCCATGTGCTCCGCGATGCCTAATTCATAGCAGGAAAGAAATCCATTGCATAGCTGTCACACATCACTGATTCCACCGCAAATCAGTGATTTCATTGCCAGCCACTGGTGACCAATCACCAAGATGGAGCTAGGCTTCGGAAGAGGCACATGACGTCTTCCAAGCCTGCAGGCTGTGCCTCCCAGCTTGTGCCTCGCAGCTTGCAGCTTGTGCCTCAGTCGGCCCATCCTGGGACCTCAGAAGAGCCGTGCTGACTTGTGCTTGCTTTGCTCCGCCTTCCTCAGTCACGGCCTGAGCACCAGCCCTCCAATCACAGAGCTTCCGGGAACTTGTATCTACATGTGCTTTACCTCATTTCTGATTTCTTTGTGAGTTTGTGATGTTCGTGGTAATTAACCTGATGTTCTGGAGGAAGGTCCCTGAGCAGACTGGTGAGGGGTTATGAAGATTCAGATTAGCCCCCGAGACTATCTGTGAGGGATTCTCTAGAGTACACTGATTGACGTGGGAAGACCCTTCTTAACTGGGGTGTGCTCGTTCCCTGGGCAGGGGATGCCGGGCGGACAGAGTGGGGGCGCTGGAGGGGACAGAGTGGGGGCGCTGGGGGGGACAGAGTGGGGGCGCTGGAGGGGACAGAGTGGGGGCGCTGGAGGGGACAGAGTGGGGGCGCTGGAGGGGACAGAGTGGGGGCGCTGGAGGGGACAGAGTGGGGGCGCTGGAGGGGACAGAGTGGGGGCGCTGGAGGGGACAGAGTGGGGGCGCTGGAGGGGACAGAGTGGGGGCGCTGGAGGGGACAGAGTGGGGGCGGGAAGCCAGGCTCCAGCATTCGTCCTTCTCTGCTTCCGGCTCAGGTGAGACATGAGCAGCAGCCCTGAGCTCCCGCCAGCCCTTCCTGCCATGACACCAGGAATAAGCCATTTCTCCAGGGATTTTATCACAGTAACCAGAATGGACACCAAGGCAAGATTTTCTCCATTATATGCTTAACTCCTGTGTTCCAAGGAGACCTCCTGGCATCTCAGAAACTCTGCTTCGTCCCCCCATACCCCTGCCTGATGGGAGAATCCTTTCCCTCCTGATAAACACCCATTACTTTCATTCAGTTGTTGGCTGAATGGGGATGAGGGTCTTCAACACGGTGGGCGTCTCAGGCATTGATTTCCTCAGATGCTCCTCATCACCCAGTGCCCATCCCAGTGCCCACTGGTCCTGTGGGTTCTAACCTGGTCCTGACCCATCCGGACTCTCAGCTCACAGGACCTGGCATGTTCCAGGCTCTCAGCCCAGCGGCCCCAGTAGGTTCCAGATCATCGGCCTGAATTTCTCCTCTGGCAGCCTAGAAGGTTCCACACTGTACTAAGACTACTGAACGCACTCGCTGGAGATGACTGAGGGGCAAGTGTTTGCCGTGTGAATAAGAGGGCCCGAGGGATTCCCCACAGGTCTGCGGAGGGCCCGAGGGATTCCCCAGCACGTCTGCGTCTGCGGAGGGCCCGAGGGATTCCCCACAGGTCTGCGGAGGGCCCGAGGGATTCCCCACAGGTCTGCGGAGGGCCCGAGGGATTCCCCAGCAGGTCTGCGGAGGGCCCGAGGGATTCCCCAGCACGTCTGCAGAAGCCGGGCCTGGCCGCGCACTTCTCTAACCTGCTGCTGCTGAGCACAAGATGGCGGAGGCCGCGGGGTTCCCGGGCCAGATGGTGAGGCCAAGTCTGTGAGAAGCCGTCTCATAACACACGGGGAGAGAGATTGAGGAGGACACAGACATCAGCCCTGCCTGACATGCCTGCCAGAGGAGCAGACTGCAGTTATACATGCACACTCACACATACACACACCAACACACATATACATGCACACACACATACACACACGCATATACATACACACACATATACATACACACATACACACATACATACACACAACATACACACATACAAACACACATACACACACATATACATGCACACACATATACATGCACACACACTTACACACATGCACACATATACATACACATACACAATACACACATACATACATATACATACACACATACATATACATACACATACGCACATACATACATATACGCACATACAAACACACATACATACACACATATGCACACACATACACACACACTCACACATACATATACATACACATGCACACATACACATATACACACATACACACACACATACACATACACAGATATACACACATACACATACGCACACATACATACATACATACACATACACACATGCATCACACATGTAATACACATACACACATGCATACACATACATATACACACATATACACATACACACATATGCACACACATACATAATCACACATATACATACACACATGCATATACACATACATATACATATATATACATACACACATCATACTTGTTACTATCTCTAAATGTATATTGTATCATATCAGGAGAAGGAAAAGGAGATGGTAGAAAATGAAGAAGAGAGGGAAGAGGAAGAAGAGATGGTAGAGTGAGGAGAGAGGGAAGGAGGGGAGGGGAGGGTAAAAGGAGGAGGTAGAAGGAGAAAGAGAAGAAGAAAGAAGGAAGAAGGCAGGAAGAAGGGGAGGAGGAGGAAGGGGAGAGGAGGAAGGGGGGAGGAAGAAGGGGGAGGAGGAAGGGGAGGGAGGAAGGGAGGAGGAGGAAGGGAAGGGGAGGAGGGAGGGGAGAGGGGATGGGAAGGAAGGTGAGGGGTAGAAGGGGAGGAGGAAGGGAAAGGGAGGAGGAAGGGGAGGAGGAGGAAGGACGGGAGGAGGAGGAGGGGAGGAGGAAGGGGGAGGAGGAGGGGGAGGAGGAAGGGGAGGAGGGAAGGGGAGGGGGAGGAAGGGGAGGGGGAGGAAGGGGAAGGGGAGGAAGGGAGGAAGGGGAGGGGGAGGAAGGGGAGGGGGAGGAAGGGGAGGGGGAGGAAGGGAGGAAGGGGAGGGGGAGGAAGGGGAGGAGGAGGAAGGGAGGGGAGGAAGGGGAGGGGGAGGAAGGGGAGGGGGAGGAAGGGGGAGGAGGAAGGGGAGGAGGAAGGGGAGGGGGAGGAAGGGGAGGAGGAGGAAGGGGAGGAAGGAAAGCAGGTTGCCTCCTGTTCGTTGGGAAGCTTTGATTCTCTTCCACGTACAGCGCCCTCCTCTGTCTCCCGCTCTGTCTTCCATCCAAAGCGAGGTTGCTGTGGACCTCTAGTCACCTTAACACCATAACAACATTTTGCTTCTTTCTACATTTCCCCATCGGTTTCTACATGTTTCTCTTTTAAATTTTATGCATTTATTTCAGCCTTTGGATCACGCTACATTCAGCTACTGCATTTCTCACTTTCAATCAACAATCTACGGCAGGAACATTTCCCCCAATAATTTCGCAAGCCCTTGGGAACAGGATTTCAACAGTTGCAAACACTCTGCGTACACGCCATAATTTGTCTAAGTACAGCTTCTTTCCTCGCAGAGACTGTTTCCATCTTTTCATTATTATAAATGATGCTGTGATTATTACCCTCCGCATGAATCTACATCTACATCTCCGGGTCTATCCACAGGGTGGGGAGCTATAAGAAGACTTACAGGGTCAAACACTATATTTTAAGGCTCTTTACACACATTATCAAATTGCTTTGGGGAAAGATTATACCGATTTACGCGCCCACCAGCTGTGTGTGAAAGAGACGCTCTCGCCACATCCACACTGTCATTAAGAATAATTTTTGCTAAATTTTCAACCTCTCCTTCTTCACTAGTTCTTCCAATGGTGACTAAAAATGTATGTGTTTTACCTGCTATAAATAATAATTTGCCAGGCGGCGTTTCGCTCTGTGACATCCGCTCGCCTCGCCCATGCCCAGGGCCGGTGGACGATGGTGTCCAGCCTCAGGCCGTCTCTTCTGGGCTTCTTGTGGTCAGGTGAGCGGTCACCTTCCCTCCTGTGCTGACCCCGCCCACCCAGCCGGCCAGCGGCTCCTCTCGTCCCTCTGCTTTCAATGCGGATGGTCAGAACTGAGCTTGACCAGAAATCCCCACTTGTGGCTCTCCATTCCTCTTCTCCTCCGTGCTCATTCTCGGGGCGGCTGTGCACCCCTCCCTCCTGCTCCTCACAGTTCTGGAAGTGTGTCATCTGCACTGTTCACAAGCTTCCCTCTGGCCCCCAGCCCTGCAGACTGCGCCACAACCTTATGCCAACGGGATTCTCGACGGGCATGTTCCTGTACTCATGTGTACATGTGCGTCTGTGATGTGTGTGTGGAGAGCATATGCAGTGGGTCTGAGTGTGTTTGTGTATGTATATGTGAAGTGGTGTGGGGGTGTAAATGTGAGCATGTGAGAGTATGTAAACGTGTGTGAGCAGAAGTGTGGTGTGTGTTCTGTGTGTGTCTGTGTGGTATGTGTATATGTGTATGTGGTATATATGCATGTAGTATATATCCCACATGAGTGAGAACATTGAGTCCACGCATGAGCTCAGAGCCCAAGGCAGGTGTCAGTACATGTGTGTGGGAGCACGCGCCCACGCATGAGCTCAGAGCCTGAGGCATTTGTCAGAAGTCATCCTTCATCACAGCCCACATAATGTCTCACACACACACACACACACACACACAGAGCAAATCTCCAAGTCAATAACTGTTAACTTTTCAGAATCCTCATTCCTGTCAATTCTTTAAGCAGCTAAAACGGCTGACTCTCCTTCCCATGAAGTCTGCACATGTCTCTTCCTGAGTCTAAAGTGCTCCTCTAGCTTTACTTATTTACAAGCATTTACCCTGCTCAGCCGCCAAATGAAAACGATGTTCTGTCCTGGCCGTGTCCTTACTTTGGGAACTTTGTAATTGTTCACACAACCACCCTGAACTTGTACAGCCACTGAACCAAGTTTCGAAATTGTCCTGGAAAAAAAAATACTAATACTCCTGCTGTCACTGCTGCTGCCGCCGCCGCTGCCGCCATCGCCTTCAAGAAAGTTCATTTGGTTCCTGGAAAGCAGCCGTGTGTCTTTCTTTGAACCATGTGAAACTTTCTGTGAAGTTTCTATCATGTTTCTTGAAAACTTCATTTAACTGAGTCTCAGCTGCATTTATTGATAAGGTTAAATGTTATAAATTAGCACACATGATCACTATGAAGAAGCTACTAGCAAAGTCTGGAGAGTGAACACTTTCACCAGACTCGGAGTTTCCGGAGGACATGATCCCACCCCACCTACATTCTACAGAGAGAGCAATCCTCTGAACCCACAGTCTACAACGAGAAGGACCCCACTGCACCCACAGTCTACAGGGAGAGTCCACCGCAACCAGCTCATTGTGGCTTTAATTTCAACATAAATGACTTAGTTAAATATAAATCAACTAACTTTTCCAATGAGGAAGCAGAGATTGGGACCTTAGACAAGAAGTCAAGATACATGGCATGCTATCAAAGCGAGGCATTCCAGGTAAAGACTGGATCCTTGCACCTTCACATGTAGGGACAGGAAAAGCAAGGAACCGCAACGTCAGACGGAATGGACTCCAAAGGAGGAGGGCGGGGCAGAGACTGTAAAGATTCACTGTAAAGATTCACCACTCAGGAAGACAGTGAACTCCGCGCTTGGGGCCCGAAGGGCTCACGCACATAATCCCAGCCCTGGGCAGCTGAGGCAGGAATGCACGGCCATGGCTGAGGTGGGAGGAGTAAGATCCAGGGAAGTCTGGCGAGCTTAGTGAGATCGCATCTGTGGATGCTCAGCACAGCGCACTTGGCTACGTGAATGAGCCCTGGGCTCAATCCTCTGTAAGGTAGAGGAAAACAAAAGTCACAGTTGGAGAACAAGCCGGCTAGCACAGGAGATATCTGAATACCCTCTGCAGCTGAGCAGCCGCGCTGGGGACTGGAAGAGACGGAAAAACTCCTTATCCGCACTTCCAGGCACATTCCCCAAGACGTTCTCCAAGTCCCCAAAATAGAATATTTATGACCAGACTGTATCCCAGATCGTTAAATAACTCCTAATGGGTGCAGGATTTACACCACCCAGGGACAGCGTCACACACATACACACACACACCCCACACAAACACACACCACACACACATACATATACCACACACACATATACACACACATACACAAACACACACCAAACACACACTACACAAACACATACCACACACACACACACACCACACACACATACACACACAGACCATACACACACACACACACACACATACATATACCACACACACACATATATACACACACACACAAACACACACCAAACACACACTATATCAACACATACCACACACACGCACCACACACACACATACACACATAGACCATACACACACACACACACACACCACACACACACACACATACATATACCACACACACACATATATACACACACATACACAAACACACCAAATACACACTACACCAACACATACCACACACACACACACACAGACCACACATACATACACAGACCACACACACACACACACACAAACACACACACACTAGTGGAAGGGAGAACAAGAAACACAAATGCAGGTGGAATTCTCCCAGACACTAGAAGTACTGTACTCCATGGGCCAAATGGATAAGCAAAACTTGGTTCAGAATATCTTGTGGGGTGCTGTGGGCTATTGTGAGGTGCTGTGGGCTAGTGTGGGGTGCTGTGGAATATTAGGAAGCCATTCCTTGCAGGAACATCTACAAATGGAAAGAAGAGTTTCAACCAAGATCTAAGCATCCACCTTAGCAAGCTTAGTGCAAACCAACTTGCATGTAAGCAAACAAAAGTAAATGCGACAACAGGACAGACAAGAGAGAAAACATCACTGAATTCAAGATTTATTTATTCCTTAACAGTTTGATACATAAACTATATTGTGAGTGCGCCCCGCCAACACATACTACACACAGGAATAATCAGGGACTTTACATTGACAAGACTTCATACTGACATATAAACCATATGTCAATAAATAGAACAGCTCAAAGCTCAAATGAACCAGTATCTCAAAAGATGAACCAGTTGCTAAAAATAATTTTGGGGGAAAATAATAAAGACCTTCATATTTGCATCAAAATGGATACCAGTGTTAACTACCTGTACTAGTTACATTTATAGGTGTCAACGTGGCACTAAAGGCTGAACTCTTGGCACACCTGTGAAGCACTGGTAATGAAGACAAGCTATCAGCAGCCTTTGAAGAAGACTATCTGATTGACATGAGCAGACCCGCCTGTGGTGCGCAGGACCATTCTCTGTGCAGGTGGTAAGATGGAGGAACGGGTGCAGTCCTTGGCATTCCTGGGCACACTTCTGCAGACGGCAGTCTGGCCAGTGAGGTTTGCCCCTCTCGCAACCCCTGTGGCTATGTGTGACCAGATCCCTGGACTCCCGGGGCTTGTGTGAACTCTCCTGCCAAGCTGAGCTATGCCCGGTAACTGAGAATCCGAAGGAAGAATAAACCCCTTTATTTCCCTAAGCTTTGGTCATGAATTTATCGGCAACATGTAATGCCGCGTGACACAACATCTTGGAAAAATTCAGGCCTTGGTCCTTTTGAAACTCTCAGCACCAGGCAATGGTTGGAGCGCTTGGGTCGGTCCTTCATCGCTCAGACTGTCCCCTCAGGGAAGGGAAGGAGCAGGTGACCTCTACACACAGCTGTCTCTGTTCCTGAACAGGCGGGGCCACCGTGATTCCTTCCTCCTTAGCACCTTTCCTGCGCACAACAGGGAACTCACCTGGCAAGGCAGCTGCAGTGTTGTCCGAGTTACTGTAAACATCCCCCAAGCTAATAAGAAGCAAGATTAAGTACTGAAGGGAACAAGATGGGAAATGGTATGTGTTGGTGGGGTGTGCTCACAATATAGTTTATGTATCAAACTGTTAAGGAATAAATAAAGGACTTGGGAGAGGACAAGCAGAGAGAAGATGAATCTGCCTTCAAGCAAATCTGGAATCCTGAGTTTGTCCCTGGAGGCCACAGGTTTGAGGGATAGAACAGAGGTCCAAAAGTTGACCTCTGACCTGTAGAAATACACTGTGAAATCTCTCTCTCTCTCTCTCTCTCTCTCTCTCGCTCTCTCTCTCACTTTCTCCCCCTAACTCCTCCACATCTCTCCCCCTGTTCTCCCTGTTTAAGTTCACAGGGTCAAAGTCAACAACAAGCCAAGCGTGGTGAATTAAAAATTCCTTAAAGGGATTTTCTTCTTTGGAAAGAAAATGTCGTCGCTGCAGAGCATCTGTGGACTCAAACATGTTAGCACCTGCCAGACTGCATTCAAATGAACGCCCATCTCTCTGCACGCCAAGTGTCATCGGATGTCATTTCTCACCCTGCTTTCAAACATCTCTCTTGTTTATTTGTGGGGCACGAACATGACATTGCCACAGTTGCAGTCTGGATATACCTTCCAAAGAAAAGTCCCCTTATCATGTGCCACACATATTACCTTGTAATAAGCAAAATATTCAATAATTTTCTTTAAGAAAAAGGATGGCCTTAGAATCCCCAAGCTCCGAGACATCTGTCCATTCCTTTGTCCTGTTCTTGAACATGTAGGTATCATTTAAGGAAATGGAATCAGTGAGCAAAGTATCTTCAGTAAAAATGGGGACATTACTGTAGTGTGAGTGCTAAGAAAGAAACGTTCGCACATTTTTATCATAACAGGACTCAGAATGATCCATATCAAGTACCATTTTGCCTTGTGGTAAGTGTGTGAATGGTTTTGCATCTATGTGTAAATAGGGGTTGTTCCTGTGTGTGCATGCGTGTGCACACAGATACATATATATGGATACATACATACGTATGTGCACAGATTTGCCTTCTATGTGGGCATGCATATATGTGTATGTGTATGCAGGTGTTGACTCCTGTGTGTGCATGCATGCATAGGTATTGACTTCCATGTGCACGTGTGTGCACACGCATGCTTTCCATGTGCACACGCATGCGCAGTGTTGATTTCTTTCCAGTAAGCCCCTTCTTCAAAGCTCGTCATCTAGACTTTAAGAAAATACCTGGTATTTCAAAAAGAAATTGATGTTCCAATGTATTTCAGCAGCAGTAACATTTGTTGGTTTCAAATACGTTTATAGTTAAAGTGTCTAGGCAGTGGCTTCTTGTTCTAACTTTCATCTAGACGCAGTTAGTGTCACTTTGTGACCTGTTAACAAATTAAGCTCAAATCAGGCTCCATCAACTGCTAGGAATGCCAGCATTCTAGCAAGGGCGTGTGCGCTGGCAGAACACACTTCAGCAGCCTGTTTGGGAAGCCGGCTCGCATAAGCTACAATGTAATTTGTTCTTTGTTGTTCTCTTCTGTACAGTTTTGCAGATAAATCACTGGCAATCTCCACATAAACCCCCAGAGGACACAATGAAAGGGAGAAAATGCAACGGTGTGAAGCTGGGCTCCTTCACACCTGTGCTCCTGCCGAGAGTCTTAACATTTGAAATAAACATGTTCCTTTGGGATAATTGAGAAATAAAAATGACACGCTGAAGTTTCTGCTTTCCGTGACCTTCTAATAGAAGCCCTCGCCACCAACAAAGCATCAGGGAGAAATACGCTTTATGTCTATTCAACAGGTAGAAAATATCTGCGAGAGTAACAGAAAGCTAGGTAGAAGGTTACTTCTATCTTAGCCCAAGTTTTATTTTCAAGCTACAGTGATGAACCTGGGTTTGTTCTGGTTCAAAGATGAATAAGTAGACTGCTAGAGAAAAAAGCAGGTCTGTCAAGAGACCCCTTTCTGGAAGGACAACTGGAGATGAGCCGCCATGGGATTCTGTGGACACCCGCTCATCCCAGGAAACGGCGCACAGCAAACGTGCACAGACGAACAAAAACCCCCCATTTGATCACGTTTTTCTCCGAAAGACACCACACACCTAATGTCTAACACAGCACGTTAATATCTGTGGAGGCAGCTGGGAGCAAAATCCAATTGGCAGTAATTGAGCCAAGCAGTTCTTAGACGTGTGTTCAAGGAAACTATGAGGTGACTGGAAAGCCTTCGCAAGACTTTCAGAAAGGAAAGATGGAGAGGGTAGAGAAGGCAGAAAGGAGGAGGCTTTTACGTTGGCAGAACGTTGATGCCAAATGTGCTCCAGCAGTGTTCGTTTCCAGGTGCCTGCAGGTCGTAACCTCACCAGGCGTCCGTTGGAAAGGCGGAAGGAGAAGGAATGGTTGGCCTGACACTGGTGCAGACGTGGAGGGGCCCCGCTCCGTTGGTAGCAAAACACAATAATGACAGACGTCTTCTGCCAATCGTGTCACAGCCCCCCGAAAGCTAAACATTCACATACTACACTCCAGCTGTCCCATCGCATGTACGGACCCAGGCAAGAGGGGAAAGCACATGTTTGTGAAAACCTGTAGTCACTGACGTGCTCAGAGCTATTAGCAGGGAGCGAGCGCTACGCACGGCCACGTCCGCCCGGCGGAGAATTCTCTCGCGAGTCACGGCGCGTCCCTATAACAAAGACTATTTCACCGTAAAAGTTGTAACCTAGTGAGGCAAACAGTGTCTGTGACTTCAACTGTTCTGGGAACGTCGACCACAGTGACCACATGACATCACTGTTTCGGATCCTGGAAAGTGTGGAGCAATGGAAACGTGATGAGATGGTCTGAGGTGCGCTTGGTCTCAGAGGAGACAGAAGCACGGCGGAGCGACTGAAAACAGGGGTGATGACGGCGGTCTGTACCTCATCAACGGGACAATCACCAACGGCTTCATGATGACGTGACTCTTATGGGATGGCGAGGGGAGCCCAGTCTGAGAACCAGCCAGTGCTGGCCACGCTTCGGACAGATCCCAGCCCTACTGTCTGCGTGTGGTGAGCAGCTCTGCTCTAAGCACCCCCACAACGGCTCTAGCACCCCACTACTGCCCTAGCACCCGCTGCTGCTCTAGCACTCCCCACCACCATGCTGTGCCTCACACAGCCAGGAAACCACAGGCCACATCGCCATCACTTGGAGACTCCTGAAATCTCGACCCCCAAGAGGCCCCTTGCATAGTGCTTTGCCCTGAGAGCACAGAGAAGTTGGTGTCCGTCACCTTGATAGTTATGATGGCCAGCGGTGCATGATGTGGAAATCTGCCAAATGGTGAGCTAGCTGGGGCAGGACTTTCCCACCTACACTTAATAAAGCATGGAAGTTACACGCACAGTGAACACAGTACACAGCATAACAATGCATGTGATATATAGTATATACTTACATGCACACATACACGTGTCTACAGAATTAGGTGAACCCCGTCCATATGTCTGGTCGGTATTACACAGCATTTCGATTATAGATGAAGTCTAATGACACAGGAAGCTGTTTGGACATGATGGCAGTGCTCAGGCGTGACGCCAGGGACGGCCAGCAGGCTGAGGAGGGAAGCATGGGGCTCACTGAGCAGAATAGGACGGAATGTGGGCGCTGCCATGGCAGGTGCTTCCTGCAGCCTCAGCATTCAGAGGCCGAGACAGGTGGACTGCTGGGAGCTGGAAGCTGGTATGGTAGCAGAGTTTTAGTCGGGCCAGGACAAGGACCACTTTGGCAGACCCTCTCTCCAAGAAAACAGGACAAGGAAGAAGAGAAGAACGGCAGCAGCAGGAACATTTTTATGATCAATAATATGGATTGTTTTAATGATCAGAAAAAATCCAAATGTATTTTTAACTCTATTACTGGGGAGGCTTCAGAGTAATGGTAATATTAAATATTGATAGAATAATGAAAAGGGCTGTCTTTCCCAGATGGTGAATTAGCTCAAGCCCTGAGGGGAACAATCCAGCTGTGTGCACAGACACTTAGATGTGTGCATACCTGGGGAATATTCCGGAATTGCAGAACCGTGTTGGAGACTAGCTAGGAAATATACAAATACAGACTATGTCAACGCCGCTTTTAAGCATGTCAATGAGAAAATCGCACTTCCATCCTCAGCAGAGACTCGACAGACAAATGCAGGTGCGCTGTTGAAGGTTGCATTCTGCTAAATGCAAACAGTTCCAAACTACACCCCGTCCTAAAGTCTCACGCACCCACGTTCCCAGAACAAGGGAAAACGCGGGCTTCGGCTGTCCAGAAAAGCCTCAAAGACAGACCCGAGAGACGGCTCTGCCGCAGGCACCACAAGAACTCGGACGCCGGAGAAACAGCCAGACGGAAACAGGCTCTGGCGAGGACAGCAGCAGCCACGGGGGCAGCGCGGGCCCGAGTGAGGGGTAGGGTCAGAGGAGACCCGGGCAAAGCAGCTTCGGACGCCCCGAAAAGTTGTGAGCCAAGGGTAAGCCCTGCCTGCAGGCCCTGCGCCTCGCGAGTTCACAGATCTGTAACAGTGCACTGAGGACAACATGGATGCCAGAGGCGAAAGGCCTTGGGAGAAGCGGCGCACGGGACATTCACAGCTCTGAAAGCAGCCTGCAAGCAGGGGGAATGTCAGCTCAGTTCACACTGCAAGCTCTGTGTCAAGGACGGAAGGAAGGAAAGAAGCAAGGGAGGGAGGGACAGAGGGAAGGAGAGAGGGAGGGAAGGAGGGAAGGAGAGGGGAAGGAGGGAAGGAAGGAGAGGGGAGGGAAGGAGGAAAGGAGGGAGGGAGAAGGGAGGGAGGGAGGGAGGGACAGAGGGAAGGAGAGAGGGAGAGGAGGGAAGGAGGAGGGGAGGGAGGGAGGGGAGGGAGGGGAGGGAGAGGGAGGGAGAAAAGGAGGGAGGGAGAAAAGGAGGGAAGGAGGGAGGAAGGAAAGGAGGGAAGGAGAAAAGGAGGGAAGGATGGGTAGGGAGAAGGGAGGGAGGGAGAGAGACAGCGGGAGGGAGGAGAGGGAGGGGAGGGAAGGATGGAGGGAGGGGGGGGGAGGGGTGGGAGGGAGGGAGGGAGGGAGAAAAGGAGGGAGGGACGGGAGGGAGGGAGAAAGGAGGGAAGGAGGGAGGGAGAAAGAGGGAAGGAGGAGGGAGAGAAAAGGAGGGAGGAGCGAGGCCGGGAGGGAAGGAGAGAGAGAAAGAGAGAGAGGCGAGATGGGAAGGAGGGAGGGGGAGGGAGGGAAGGAGGGAGGGAGAAAAGGAGGGAGGGAAGAAAGGAGGGAAGGAGGGAAGGAGGGAGGGAGGGAAGGAGAGAGAGAGGAAAGAGGGAAGGGAGGGAGGGAAGGAGAGAGAGAGGGAAGGAGAGAGAGAGGGAAGGAGAGAGAGAGGGAAGGAGAGAGAGAGGGAAGGGAGGGAGGGAAGGGAGGGAGGGAGGGCAGAACGCGTGAGCACCTGTGTGCTGTGACCAGCCACTATCTTCATCCCGGATGCTACCAACTGAAGCCATGGTTGAGCAGAAAGGACTCTTCAGCCTTCATCACGACTTCACACAAGGAGGGAACCAGTGTGGTTTAGTTCCAACTGGAGGCCTGGGTGGTTTTTTATTGTGCTTAATCAGATGAGAAAGGGTCACAGGGATGGGAAAATGAAATTATTCTTTCAACCAAATGACAGTAATTACATGGTGTTGGAGCAGCCCACATTTGAACATCGAGAGTTTAGTGAAGTGAGTGAATTGTGACCTCAATCATAAAATTTATGCATTTTGAGTTTTAATAAAACATTTTTATTACAATAGTGGACATGTGTAGTTCATTGTCTGTGCAAACAATAGAAAGAATAAAGCCTTCTCTCTCTCTAGAAGGGTTTCACTTAATTATTTTACCTTTCCTTTCTTTTCTTCACAAATGAACACAAATGTGGAGAACAGGACAGAATTCGCCAAGGCAGCTGCGCAAACCAGCATGTTCCCTGTGGAAAGGGACAGGCGGGCAGAGAGGGGAGGTTTCAAGAGGACAAGGACTGTTACATGAGCCTTCTCTAAAGAAGAACAAACTAAAAAGTTTCCCCAAAGTAACGTGGGGTACACATGGGAGAGTTCGCACAAGCCCCCGCTAATGGCTCTGAAAGCCCCCCAGTGTTAAATGGTCCCCATGAGGGCACCCGGAAGGGGCTTCTGCGGGGACTTGTGACCGCGGATGGTCAGAGACACCTGGAGAGGTGGGAGCTGCAAAGCCGGGGACGAACAGGACAGAAGGTTCAGAAGCAGCTGGACACCTCGCTTACACCAAACAGTTAACCCGCTGCCTGCGCGCGCTTTACCGTCTCACACCTCACCAGTACGCGCGTCGCCGTCTGTGACCAAGCACCATGAGGGAGGGGCAGGTCTCACGCGACTACAAAGTCCGGCCTTGCAGCCAGCCGAGCGCCTCGAGTCTTCCTGAATGTTCCCCGCGCGGCGCCATGCTGCACTCGTGAGACACGGACACGCAGCGCCACGCTGCCCATCATGCGGGATGCGAACAGGTGGGTTCCTGTGAGTGAAGCCACCATCTGGCTCAGTGGGTGCAGCACACACCTCGGGTGCAGCAGCGGCAGATGGGGGCCTGGCGGGCAGGTTCCTCCACACGGGCTGCGAGCGTCTCACGACATAACGGATGAGAGATGAGCTGATCAGGAATGTCCCAGCCTGGATGGAGCCTCCCCTGCTATGTCCTGCATGGAGCCTCCCCTGCTATGTCCTGGATGGAGCCTCCCCTGCTATGTCCTGGATGGATGGAGCCTCCTCTGCCATGTCCTGCATGGAGCCTCCCCTGCTATGTCCTGGATGGAGCCTCCCCTGCTATGTCCTGGATGGATGGAACCTCCCCTGCCATGTCCTGCATGGATGGAGCCTCCCCTGCTATGTCCTGGATGGAGCCTCCCCTGCCATGTCCTGCATGGATGGAGCCTCCCCTGCTATGTCCTGGATGGAGCCTCCCCTGCCATGTCCTGCATGGATGGAACCTCCCCTGCTATGTCCTGGATGGAGCCTCCCCTGCTATGTCCTGGATGGATGGAACCTCCCCTGCCATGTCCTGCATGGATGGAGCCTCCCCTGCTATGTCCTGGATGGAGCCTCCCCTGCCATGTCCTGGATGGAGCCTCCCCTGCTATGTCCTGCATGGAGCCTCCCCTGCTATGTCCTGCATGGAGCCTCCCCTGCTATGTCCTGGATGGAGCCTCCCCTGCCGTGTCCTGGATGGATGGAGCCTCCCCTGCTATGTCCTGCATGGAGCCTCCTCTGCCATGTCCTGGATGGAGCCTCCCCTGCTATGTCCTGCATGGATGGAGCCTCCCCTGCTATGTCCTGCATGGATGGAGCCTCCCCTGCTATGTCCTGCATGGAGCCTCCCCTGCTATGTCCTGCATGGAACCTCCCCTGCCATGTCCTGGATGGAGCCTCCCCCTGCTATGTCCTGCATGGGAGCCTCCCCCTGCCATGTCCTGCATGGGAGCCTCCCCCTGCTATGTCCTGCATGGGAGCCTCCCCTGCTGTCTGCTGAGTGCCCTGGGACGACAGAGGCGTGCTGCAGAAGCGGGCCCCTGAGGGTGGGCCCTGCAACACACCCCACCTTGTTCCTGGGCTCCGCTCCATCCCTGCTGATCTGTGTCACGCGAGCACACAGGCTCCCACGGCTGCCAACAGAGCCCGGAGCAAACCCTTTCTCCTTGAGACACTCCTCACGCGGCGACTGTCAAACCAAGGATGGACCCAACGCAGAAGCAGTGGGGTGTAGGGGGTGGGGGGTGGGGGTGGGGATGGAGCTGCCTGAGAACTCAGCCTGTGCAAATGCACACGGAGCGCAAACAAGGGCTTCGAAGGCAGCAGGAGGCCCCCCCAGTGCACCCAGCTCGCTGCAGGACACGCAGCCAGCTCTGCGTCCTCCGCGTGCTGAGAGGTGAGCGGTGCTGAATAAACAGTGTTTAGCAGAGAGGATTCCGGGTACGGACAGGGCCGAGCTCACACTGTGACGTGGCTCGGAGGCCTCTAAAGCAAGAACTAACATTCAGCGTGAAATGTGCCGCATTGATTCTTGAAGGGACATCGTGAGAGGGGGCTTCTCTGGAGGTAAACCCCGCATGCGCAGAGACTCCCAAGAATCACTCGGTGAAACATGTCATGGGGGGTGTGGGCAGCCGGGTCAAAACTGAAACAATGTCTCCTGGAGAGTTCATGTGCACCCAAGTCCTGCCATGAGCTCTCAGCCGCAGTTCATGTGCACCCAAGTCCTGCCATGAGCTCTCAGCCGCACGGCCGCCTACAAGGAGGACACAGTGTGCGTGCGAGCCAGGGGTGCAGAACAGTCCAGAAACCAGCCCAGAATCATCAAAGCCGGTCGCGACGGGATCAAGGGAAAACTCCAAGCACTTTGCAGACAGAGCCACATTCATACATGTTTAACTGTCGGCCGTGAGCGTCGGCTAGTAGCGCGCCACGCGGCACAGCGATGAGCGGAGCGCATGGAAATAAGTCGGGAGCCGCTCAGCAGCACAGTACTCGCCGCACAACCTGAGGACCTGCGTTTGCATCCGCGGAGCCACGTAGCAAGTGCTGCTTGCAAACGCAAACCTACGAGTGTCCAGGTCCTGCGTGGAAATTCAGCCTGCTGTACTCATTCATCTCAAGACAAGCTTTCAAGTATAAAGACTGCTGCCCCTTTCCAGAAAACAACAAAAATAACGGGATTCAGATAAGACAATTCTAAAGGCTTGTCTGCCTTTGCAAGGACGGTTTTCCCTGAGGTTCGGGATCTCTGGGAACACGCTCTCCTGGCATCCCAAAGAGAACAAGATGGTCCATCTATCTGTCACACCAGGGGCTTTCTGGCCAGTGCCTCATCTACCCGTAAGTATGCCAAGGTATCATCTCCATCTAGGCAGGAAAATGCAGCAAGGGAGACCACATCTTGATGTGACTTCCTCCTCCTCAAAACCGATTTCCAGATTGCCCGACATTTGAATTTCAACCCTGATACAAAGACTGTGTGCATTTGGAATTGCAAACTTGCTTGGAATAGCAAGTTGTATTTTTGCTGTGCATTGCATGGCAGTTGGAGTGTTTACAAGACAGGAACTGGCCTCCTTCAACAGACATGGCTTCCCTGCCTGTAGACAGCAGGCCGCCTTTGAAATTCCTGCATCTGCTTCCCATGAAGTCAAAATTGCACACTAATCAGTTTAAAATCTGAAACAGGGTAGGCGAGATCCAGCCGGGCCTCAACGCGCGCTCTAGGACCCCAGGTCAGCCCACGGGGACCCGGCTCCGACTCCCGCCATCCAGCCGGAGCCGCGTGGGGGCCGAGGGAACGAGGAGGACCTCCCCCTGCGCCCGGGCCCCGCCCCAGCTGCCCTCGGGTTAAATAGCTCCACGCCGACGCTCGCAGCCTCCCTTTTCGCCCCACCCCGCTCCGCCGGTCGGGACGCGTAGGCGAGATCCAGCCGGGCCTCACCCCGCTCCCTAGGTAAGTCCCCGTTCAGGCCCCGCCCACCAGTACCCCAGGCCAAATAATTCAGTTTAGTGAAATTGAGAGATCTTAAGAGTTAAAATGACAATGCCAAAGTCAAAGTGCAAATCCATGAGAAGCAACACTCAAGTAAACAAATCTCCCACTGAAGAAATTAATCCCATAATGTTAGACTCCAAAAAGAACAAACCCGCGGAAAAAGGCCAAGAAAGCCTGACCCAGGATAACGACCTTCAAAATATGATCATTACCATGTTCAATACTATGAAAGAGGAAATCCGGGAGGAATTACATAATCGAATCAATCGCTTTGAAGAGGAACACAACAGACATCTGGAGGAGTTGAGAAAAACAGTGCAAGAAACAAAAAGTGGCATAGAACAGTTAAAACAAACTCAAGCAGAGTTTAAAACTGAGCTAAAAGACAAGTTATCTTCAACCCAGAACGCCACAGAGAGTCTTATCAACAGAACTAATGAAGCAGAAAACAGAATTTCAGACCTTGAAGATAAAGTGGGAGTACTAGCCAGCTCAATGGAAGAGGTTGTTAAAGCCAAAAAGATACTTGAGAGAAATATCCAAGAGATATGGGACACCCTGAAGAAGCCTAACATGCGTATTCATGGAATACCGGAGCAAGAATCTCAAAATACCACCCCTGAGGAAATTTTTCAAACGATCATCAAGGAAAACTTTCCTCATCTAAAGAAAGAGAGGCCCATTCATATACAAGAGGCATTCCGCACCCCAAACAGATACGACCAAAATAGAAGCACACCGCGGCAAATAATAGTTAAAACACTCCACATTCAAGATAAAGAACTGGTGCTGAGAGCTTCAAGGGAGAAAAAAACAAGTCACTTTTAAAGGCAAACCTATTAAAATAACAAATGACTTCTCAGTCGAAACAGTAAAAGCAAGAAGAGCTTGGAGAGACATACTTCAAGTATTGAATGAGCAAAAATGTCAACCCAGGCTGATTTACCCTGCAAAACTATCAGTCATGATCGAGGGAGAAAGAAAAATTTTCCAGCACAAAGACAACTTTAAGGGATACATGGCCACCAAACCAGGCCTTCAAAAACTGCTAGAAATGATACTCAAGCGTGAAGAAAAAAACAGGCATATCCAGGAGAACAGAAGGCAAATATAACACCATTAAAAGCGAAGCAATATACTTATAAAGCTACTAAACATAATAAATGTCTGGAATTAACAATAGTTTCTCCATTATAACACTAAATGTTAATGGACTTAATTCACCGATCAAGAGACACAGATTACAAACTTGGATTAAAATCACAATCCATCAATCTGCTGCCTGCAGGAAACCCATCTCACCACAAAAGATAGTCACGCTCTAAAAATAAAAGGCTGGTCAACAATTCTACAAGCAAATGGAAGCAGAAAACAGGCAGGGGTAGCCATTATGCTATCAGACAAAGTGGATTTCAAACCAAAAAAAATTATAAGAGACACGGATGGATACTACATTTTAGTCAGAGGTACAATTCACCAGGAAGACTTCACAATACTGAACATATATGCACCCAATACGGGCCCCTCCACATTCATTAAGAAAACCCTACAGCGTCTAAAGCAAGAAATCAACCCCCAAACAATAATTCTTGGGGACTTCAACACCGCCCTCTCTACATGGGATAGATCAACAGGTCAAAAGCTTAACAGAGACACTTTGGAACTTAATCAAACCCTGAAAGAAATGGACCTCACAGATCTCTATCGAACTTTTCACCCACGCACCAAAGAATACACATTTTTCTCAGCAGCACACGGAACTTTCTCCAAAATAGATCACATATTGGGCCACAAAATGAATCTACACATGTACAAGAAAGTTGAAATTCTAACCTGTGCCCTATCAGACCACCACGGCCTAAAGCTGGACATCCACAACACATCAAACAAGAGAAAATACACTAACTCCTGGAAACTTAACACTATGATGCTGAATGAGAACTGGATTCAGGAAGAAATTAAAAAGGAAATTCAAGATTTCCTGAAAGTGAATGATAACGAAAATACAACTTACCAAAATCTCTGGGACACAATGAAAGCTGTTCTAAGGGGTAAGTTCATAGCTCTTAATGCCCACATCAAAAAATGGAAACATCAGAAATAAACAACTTAACAATGCAGCTTAAAGCTTTAGAGAAACTAGAGCAATCTGATCCCAAAAGCAGTAGAAGAGAAGAGATTAGCAAAATAAGGGGAGAAATATCTGAAATCGAGACTAAGAAAACGATAGAAAAAATCAACAAATCGAAAAGCTGGTTCTTTGAAAAAATCAACAAGATTGATACACCCCTAGCTAAACTAACCAAAGCAAGAGAGAGAAAACCCAAATTAACAAAATTAGAAATGAACATGGAGTTATCACTACGGATACCCAAGAAATCCAGAGAATTATAACATCATATTTCAAAAACTTATACTCTGTGAAGTTTGACAACACAAAAGAGATGGATGAATTTCTAAGTAAACACAACTTACCTAAATTGAATCAGGAAGTTGTGAATTACTTAAATAGTCCTATAACATATAAGGAAATTGAGGAAGTAATCTCGAATCTTCCCACCAAAAAATGTCCTGGACCAGATGGATTCAGCACAGAGTTCTACAAGACATTTAAGGAGTTAATAACACCAATACTCCTTAAACTGTTCCATCAAATAGCAAAGGAAGGAACACTACCAAATTCCTTCTATGAAGCTAATATCGTTTTAATCCCAAAACCTAATAAAGATTCACTTAAAAAAGAAAACTATAGGCCGATCTCCCTGATGAACACAGATGCAAAGATTCTCAACAAAGTCTTAGCAAATCGGATTCAAAAACATATTAAAAAGATCATTCATGGGGACCAAGTAGGCTTCATCCCCGGCACACAAGGTTGGTTCAACATACGCAAATCAATAAATGTAATTCATCATGTAAACCAGTCCAAAGTCCAAGACCACATGATACTCTCGATAGATGCAGAAAAAGCTTTTGACAAGATCCAACAGCCTTTTATGATCAAAACGCTAGAGACAGTAGGAATGGAAGGAACTTTTATCAATATAATAAAAGCTGTATACAACAAGCCCACAGCAAGGATTATGCTCAATGGGGAACAATTGGAAGCATTCCCACTTTGATCAGGAACAAGACAAGGCTGTCCACTCTCACCACTTCTATTCAATATTGTACTTGAAGTCTTAGCCGAAGCCATAAGACAAGAAAGGGACATAAGAGGGATTCAAATTGGCAAGGAAGAAGTCAAGCTATCTCTATTTGCAGATGACATGATCTTATACCTGAGTGATCCCAAAAACTCCACCAGGAAGCTCCTGGAACTAATTGAGAAGTTCAGCAGGGTGGCAGGATACAAAATAAATGTGCAAAAATCAGAGGCCTTCCTATATGCCCAGAATGAAAGAAGTGAAAAAGCCTTGAGAGAAACCATGCCATTTACTATAACCCCTAAAAAAATGAAATACCTTGGTATAAACCTAACTAAGGAGGTAAAAGACCTTTACAATGAAAACTTTAAAACCCTAAAGAAAGAAATTGCAGAAGACACCAGAAGGTGGAAAGACCTCCCTTGTTCCTGGATTGGCAGAATCAACATTGTAAAAATGACCATCCTACCAAAGGCAATATACAGATTCAATGCTATACCAATCAAAATCCCAAAGCAATTCTTCAAAGAAGTTGACCAAACAATCTCAAAGTTCATATGGAGGCACAAAAGACCCAGGATAGCAAAAACAATCCTGAGTAACAAAAACACAGCTGGAGGTATTACCATACTAAACCTAAGTCTATACTACAAATCCATAGTTATAAAAACAGCCTGGTACTGGCTCCAAAATAGACACACAGATCAATGGATAAGGATTGAAGACCCAGATATAAGCCCACAAAGTTACAGCCATTTGGTCTTTGACAAAGGGGCCCAAAGAATCCAATGGAAAAAGAACAGCATCTTCAACAAATGGTGCTGGCAAAACTGGATCTCCACATGCAGAAGATTAAAGCTGGACCCGTACTTGTCACCATGTACAAGACTTAATTCCAAATGGATCAAGGACCTTGATATCAGGCCAGAGACTTTAAAAGCCATAGTTGAAAGGATAGGGAACTCCCTCGAGCTGATTGGGCTAGGCCAACACTTCCTAAACAGACATCCAATGGCACAGTCACTGCTACCAACTCTCAACAGTTGGGATCTTGTGAAATTAAAGAGCTTCTGTTCAGATAAAGAGATTGTCGCACGAGCTCAAAGGCAACCCACAGAATGGGAGAAAATCTTCACTAACCACATATCTGACAGAGCTCTACTGTCCAGAGTACACAAAGAACTTAGAAAATTAAACTCCAAGGAAAACACTGGCCCAATTAAAAAATGGGCCCTGGAACTTCAAAGAAACTTTACCAGGGATGAAATTAAAATGTCTAACAATTATCTTAAAAAATGCTCCACTTCCTTCGCCATCAGGGAAATGCAAATCAAAACTTCCCTGAGATATCATCTCACCCCGGTCAGGATGGCAAAAATCCACAGTACAAACAATGACAAATGCTGGAGAGGATGTGGGGAGAGGGGAACTCTCCTACATTGTTGGTGGGAATGCAGGCTCATACAGCCACTCTGGCGAGCCGTCTGGAGATTCTTGAAGAAATTAAAGATTGAAATGCCATATGACCCTGCTATCCCACTTTTGGGAATAACCCCCCAAGCAGCAGAGGTTCGCCTCGATAGCACAAGCTCGACCATGTTCATAGCAGCACTGTTTACAATAGCAAAGTCATGGAATCAACCTAAATGTCCAACAGTTGACGAGTGGATAAGGAAACTGTGGTACATCTATACAATGGAGTACTACTCAGCCATCAAAAATGATGAATTACTGGAATTTGCTGGGAAATGGATGTCATTAGAAAGAATTATATTAAGTGAAGTATCCCAAACCCAGAAAATTAAGCGCCGTATGTACTCCCTAATAGGTGGCTCCTAGTACCAAACTCGCCCAGCCCACATTGGGACACTCAAAAGTAAACCTATGTAACACAGTAATTGCAAGGATTATGAACAAGAGAGATGGGTTAGGAGGGCCACACCAGAAACAAGGAGAGAGGAGACCATGTTACAGCAGAGAAAATAGGCCTCCATCAAGGTCTGCAAGTAAGTAACAAGAAACCTGGTTAAGTTCACAGACGTTCTTTCCTGATCTCACCAGAAGGGGAGGGCATATAGTCTAGCAGATAAAAAGTAATCATTTTGCAAATGGGTAATGGACCCTGCCCTCAGTGAGGTTTCCTACTCTTATTACATCTACCCTTGAATGTGCTATTACAACAAGACTCCAGTTTAACAGCTTTTTGTCTCTGGCCAGGGGGTGACATACAGTGCCCAGCAGAATGGAGTGAAGGGAATTGCAGGAGCAGAAAAACTGCAAAAGAAAATCAACAAACCACAATCCAGAACTTCAGAGACTCTATATCAATCACATAGAACTAGGACAGCCTAATCTCTCCCCATCCTGGAGCTCAGGGACATTTGCGGAAGAGGGGGCGGTAAGATTGTAAGAGCAAAAGGATGGGAGGAGCAACGATTTGCAAGATTCTCAACAATAGTTGGGGCCAAAGCAATCATAATGGAACTTTGCATGCCCTGCGCAATGTCCAGCGCACTGTTGCCCTCATAAAGTCTAGCATCTGTTAAGGGCACCGAGACCCCTGGAGGCAAGGGATTGACAGCCATAGTAGTAATCTTATGATTAAGGGGAACAAGAGAAAGGGCTTATGGAAATGCCACTGGGTCCTTATATGTCATCGGAGAGGAGGACCCAGTGGAGAGTTAGGCGCACACAATAAAGGACTCTCTGGGAATTGGGGGGGAGACACTGGGGGAAGGGGAGGGGGGAGGGAGGGAACTGGTAAAAAATTTTAAAATGTATAATTAAATTTTTAATTAAAAAAGAAAAAAAAAATAAAATCTGAAACAGGAAACTTACATGCAAGACCCTGATTGAGAATGCGCTGTGCCATTAATCACTCCGTTCCTGCCATCTGACTCCATCAGCCCTGCATTCCTGCCATCTGACTCCACCAGCCCTGCATTTAAGCTCGGGAGCTTCAGTAACTGTCTTAGGATGTTTCAAAACATCTTTGACTTTTCGATTGAAGTGTCTTAAATTACTATTGCAGCAAATAAGCAATCACATGACTTCTCTTTTTTCCCTCTCTTTACACGAACAGGTTTTAAAAGCTTTCTGGGAACGAGAGCGGAGCCCATGAGCATCTGGGAAACGTGTCACTAGGAATCGGAGCCTGGCACAGGGAAATGACATGGGGTCTCGAGTCTCCAGGCATGCATGGGCAACGCTGTGGGCAGGAGCTGACGGTGGCCTTGCCCGCAGACCACCTGCTGCGGCCATGTGAGCACATGGCGCCCCGATCATCGCAGTCCCCGGCTGCTGCCCTTCTCACCTGTGGGGCTCATCACCTGCCAGCGCACAGTGTGCGCACTGTAAGGGCCGCGTTCACCCGCCAGCGCACAGTGTGCGCACTGTAAGGGCCGCGTTCACCCGCCAGCGCACAGTGTGCGCGCATAAGGGCCGCGTTCACCTGCCGGCGCACATCATGTGCACCATAGGGGCTTCATGGTCACGCTCTGCCTTGTGTGGATTACAAACATTTCTATTCACGTTTCCCATAGAAATTGGCCAGGCCCTACGCAGCAGTAAGCCGTCCATCAAGGGTGGTCAGTCATTTGGGGTCCTTCGTGAGAGCAAAAGGGTCTGTCATATGCACTGGAAAAATGACTCGTGTGAAGGTTTTGGTTCTGAGTAAAAGTAGGGAATTGCTGAAAATTAATCTGAGAAATTCTTTCAAAATAGACAGATGAAAAGGATGGCGAACAAGAGGCAGACGCGGATGAGCAAACCTGCAACGTGCACCAGGCAACGACTATCAGGAAGCTTTATCAGAAAGCAGCAAAAATTCCCTCAACATCTGCATCCTAATAATGGCTTCAGAGCTTTTAACGACCCAGAGAAACACTCTCTCTCTCTCTCTCTCTCTTTCTACCTCTCTCTCTCACACACACAGACACACATCTCATGAGGCATGGATGACTCCTGCGTCCTCTCTCTGTCTGTCTCTCTCTCTCTCACACACACAGACACACACACATATCTCATGAGGCAATCAATGATCTGTTGCCTCTCTCTCTCTCTCTATTTCTCTCTTTCTCTCTCTGCCTCTGTCACACACAGTCACACACCTATTCAGACACAGATACATGAACATATATATACACAGAGGCACACACACACATGCACACACACATACACACATGCATGTGCACACACATACGCACTTCTTTTTTGAGCACAGACCAGAAAATTGGTCAATGGTCAGTTGAAACAGCCTCTATCCTCTGAAAATCCACGTACGTCCCTTGGGGCAGCAGTCGCCTGCGACGCGAGCCCTCCAAGTCTGCCCCTCAGCACAGCTGCGTTATGCACAATGGGGCCAGATTCAGACCGGTCAGTCCCTCTGCCCACTCGCGGCAGATGTGTTCGTGAAACTGTGACAACGTGAGAGTGGGGACCCTGTTCCTTGGGTGCTGCTTTCGGGGAGTCCATTTACATCAGAGGGTACCGAGCTCAGAGAGGCATCCGCGTTACTTCGTGAGTCTGTGGTCCTCAGGACACCATGTAGAGGAGCGACTGTCTCTTGAGACCCTCCGAGCAAGCAAGGCCAGGTGTCTCCATAGACATTCTCATCCATTGCTGCAAAAGGGCATCAGTGAGAAGTCTTGTCATGACGGCAACACCTGGTCCCAGGCTGCGCAAGAAGAGTGAGAAGCGTGGCGTGGCGGGCAGCTGACGCCGCTGCCTTTCCCTGCTGGCCAAGTGTCCACCTGGGCCAGAGAGCTCGGGTCAAGAGACCCAGCCAGAGCCCTTCCGTAGCCGTGCTGCCCCCAGCCTTTGCGGCGTGCTGCCATCGCAGTGCCGGCCACATTAACGGGAGAGCAGTGGGTGTGGCCTGGAGGTTCAGCATGAGAGGAGAGAGCAGAGGAAGGATGAAGGAGAGGAGGAGGAGAGGAGGAAGAGAGGAGAGAGAGGGACTGCACAAGGACGTTCACGTGTTTCTGCCCCCTGCACACGCCCCCTGCACACGCCCCCTGCCCCCTGCACACGCCCCCTGCACACGCCCCTGTCCCTGCACACGCCCCCTGCACACGCCAAGACCGTGATGCCGTCCGGGGCCCTGGCAGGAAGCCACAGGCCCACATCAGATGCCCTGTCCTCGCTTTCCCTGGGCACAGGCGAGTCCCTGCAGTGGCTCCTGGTCCTCCACTAGCTCCATCGTAGCTGGTTTATAGGAAGGAGAAGCATCTGCCACGCCAGAAAGCCAAGCTCTGTTGTCAAGCCCGACACCCTCTCTAGGTTTAGAAACCTCCACACACAGACTCTGAAACCTAAAAATACATAAATGAAATTTCTAGCATAAAAATCAATCAAATGCATGAAAACTACATTAAACTTTGAATGAAAGGCCACGTTTCTCAGTCGCTTTCAGTAAAGGTCACTTTGCATATCAAAAAATTGGAGGGGTGAGGACGTGACGTAATGCAATACGTGGATTGTGGATTGACAGTTCCTGAAGTGAAGAGCCTGGGAAGGAAGGAGCAAAGGAAGAAGCAGGGAGGGGCAGGCGGGAACACAAAGCCAGGGAGCAGGAATCTACCACAGGCCCTTTGATGCAGGGTGCAGCTTCCTGGCCGCGTCCAGGGTCCATCTAGCACACCCTTTGCATGAGAGCAACGTCTGCAGCTCTTCTTGGCTCCTTGCAAGGCAGAGCAAGGTGGACGGAGGCCTTTAAGGCTGGGATAGAGCAGGCAGCCCTGGGCCCCACCACAGAGCCAGCAAGATGGCGCCACCACCCGTGCATGCGCGGGCATTGCTGACGGAGGCGCAATGCCTTCACACGCACACAGCTGCAGAAGAAGCTGGCTCACCAAAGGTTTCCAGAACATTCTTCCACCCTCCCAGAGCAGAGAGCGCTGGTTCTCAGAACAATGAAACCAGTGTGGATGGTGCTAATAAATGATGTGAGGTCGATACTGATTACCAGCAGGATCTGCAGTCATTCCCGAGGTGAGGCTCTGGGGGATACTTTTGGGGGGAACAAGCTAGATAAGACCAGCTTCTTGGTACACCTTGAGGGGTCTTCTTGATTTTACTAACTGAAGTGGGTGGTCCAGGGAGAAGGAGTCTGAAGGGAGGGGGCTTGGGTGGTCATCATCCACCTGTTGCTGCTGTAGCCTCCATTGGTGTCAGAACCCGGCTGCCTTCGTCTTCTGGTGTGAACAGGTGACCACACTTTCTAAAATCCTCCAGACTTCAAGTCCTCACAGGGCTTCTAGATACATACAGCCTCCTCCCCTTATAACTGGACCCCCCCACACACACACTAGTTATTGGGGCTAACAAAACAGTGATCCCAGAGAAACTGGCGTTTCCCCCAGGAATGTTTCTTAGCGTGTTCTATTTAAAACTAAATTCACAAGGGACTCTTGCAGGACTTGGGGGACAGCCTCATCCCAACATGGTTGTATCAGACAAAATCCCATTTTCCCTTCTCACTGTGCACTGAACTTCTTAATGATTGAATGAAGGCGAGCGGCTCAAGCAGAGGAAAAGACAGCTCCGGGTCCAAAGCTCCTGGACTCTCACCCTCTGCAGTGGGACCCTGCTCAGACCACATCATGTCAGCTAACGTAATAAATCCCCTTTTATTATGTATTCATTCTGTCTTCTTCAGATTCTGTTACTCTAGACAACACTGACTAATACAAGTGTCTCTAGAGAACTCGGATGAACACAAGTGGTACCTTCACTTGTAAGTAAGTCCAAGTGGTCGCCTTACAAACATTTGTCGGGAACCCCTGAGTCCCAAGTGTAAGGCTCATGGCTCTTTCGTCAGCGATCCACGCCAGAGTCCTTGGAAACCTCCTGCTTTGGTCCTTTGGTTTAACCTCCTTTTTGTCAGGTAAATGGAAGGCAAATGGAGAGGATCATCTCCTGCAACGCAGTGCTTGACAACTGCAGCCTGGTGTTCAGCCCCCAGCGACAGAACACAGCGCTTCCTTCTGAGTCCCACCTACAGCGCAGGACACAGAAGAGCGAAGAGAAGGGTAATACGCGGAGCACCTTAGAAAGCGGACAGCCGATTCGAGGAGAAAATCACCGTCAATCAACCCACTAGGAATGAGATGGTCTGGTATCCTCAGCCGCGTACTGAGATATGCAATCCTCTCCACGCGTGGGAAAGAGGTATTTGCTTCACCTTGTCTGCACCCTCAGCGCTTGGGCCAACTGCCTTCCAGGCAGCCACGCTGGCACCTCTGGTTGCACACGGCTGGCTGGCTGGCGCGCCAGGGCCCGTTCCCATCCCTGCCAACGCTTGCTGCTTCAAGCGAGGATGAAGGAGGCAGGGGATGGGGTTTCTCGGATGTGTTCAGCTTCTTCATTGAAAGCGCAGCTCACTGTGGGGAGGATCCGCCGTAGCCCTGGTGATGCGAACATCAGCCAAAGGTGGGGCTGACCTCAGCCCTCCGGTGCTCTCATGTCCCGTGAAGCCCTGGGGCAGCTCTCCATCCCGTGCGCCTCGTTCCAAGGCTGAGCAGAGAAAGTGCCCCGCGAGTGTCAGGTCTATTGCAAGCACAATGTCGGAAGGAGGTGAGACTGTCTCACGGTTATTTGTTGGCTCCTGTTCACACAAAGTAATGCATGTGAGGATTTGAGCCTCACAGTCCTATTTCAAATGGTCTCACGTCCACGCTCTAGAATGCCTCGTCTATCACAGACACGGTGAAGGTGCAGTGTGTTAGGAGGAGGAGGCCATGTATTTAGGGAAGGACGAGGGGTACGGACACAAGACCCCAGGAGAAGAGAGAAGGTCGCCCTGGATCACCAGCCAAGCGAGACTGCAGGACGGAGCCCTCCAGGGCCTGTCTGCCAACCACACCCATTTCTGTCTTGTGTTGTGTTGCAGTTCCCCTGCATGGTTGCTGATAAATGACCATCAAATGCCTTAAGGGAACAAGGGGTTTATTTTCTCTTACACTTGTTGTTACTGCTTGACGGGAGAGCACACACCCAAACCAGGGCTGAGGGAACTGGCCTGGCCACACCATGGTAATGGCTGAGAGGGGACGATCCTTGCTTGTCAGACCAGCATGTCTGACCAAATATACACAGGGATACTGACTCTCTCAACCAGCTCTGCGTGATTTATTCCAGGGCCTAGTCCCACCCACCATGGCTGGGCCTTCCCCATCAGCTAGACAACCTCCTGCAGGTTTGCTCTGGGCTTAACTCAACCACTAATTCTCCACAAATGTGCCCAGAGCTCAAACTCTCAACTGTCCAGTTGACACCTGTGTCCAACCATGACATGTTGTAACATGGATTCCTGGGCAGTGATCCAAGAATACCCACAGCTCAGCTGGAAAATCTGAATACATCAGTAAAATCCACTTCGTTCTCAAAGTAGACACATAGATAGATAGATAGATAGATAATAGCTTGATAGAGGATAGATGGATGATAAATTGATGATAGCTAGATATACAGATATAGATATAATTAGCTAGATGGACAGATAGATGGATAGACAGATATGTAGGCAGTTGGGTAGATATGGAGAGAGAGAAATATAGGAAGAAAGAAAGAAAGAGAGAGAGAGAAAGAGAGAGCAAGAGAGAGAAAGAAAGAGAAAGAAAGAGAGAAAGAAAAAGAGAAAGAAAAAGAAAAAAGAAAGAAAGAAGAAAGAAAGAGAGAAAGAAAGAAAGAAAAAGAAAGAAAGAAAGAAAGAAAGAAAGAAAGAAAGAAAGAAAGAAAGAAAGAAAGAGAAAGAAAGAAATTAAAGATTATTCATGGCATCCATCATTATCTTGAAAAAGTGCATGTGTGTGTGTGTGTGTGTGTGTGTGTGTGTGTGTGCGTGTAAAGTGAGTGTGTGTGTAAGAGAGAGAGAGAGTTAAAATGAAACAAGGAACAAAGCCCCACCAAAGCCCGCTGGTCTCCATCCTCCTGCTGAGTTTCCTTCCCCCGCCCACGTACGTGAATTGACTTGCTTTCCAGAGCCTGTGCCAGACTCTTGGCCTGGAAGCTCCTGCATCTTCCACTCCCTCCAAGGTCTTCGCCACGCAATTTGCCTCCCTGAAGGATGGTTGCAATGATCAGAGGTGCCGTGAATCTCTGCCCCAGTCTCTAATCCCGGGTGGGTTTCTAATGTTAGGCTTCAAAAAGCCCACCCTGACATTAACTGGGGGGCTGGAAAGACTTTACTACCATCGGGAGCGACGGAGCCTGGATCAGACTATCACGGCTTCTACAGAGCATAAAGCAAAACACTTGCAGCTCCGCCGGCGGCCGGCAGGGCAGACACAAGCCAGGTGCCCGACAGTCACACATGATACACGGGCGGGCAACAGGCGACTCTCCGGAACACAGCCTCACAACTCTCTCCCCCACCCCGCCCTTCGCACACATCCCCCATAGTACTTTCCTTCCCTACCAATTCTTAACGGGGTCAGAGTCCACCTCCTGAGCTTCTAGAAGGTTGTTCTACTATTCTTGGCTTTTCTGTCCCTGGGACTTCTACAAGCCAAAATCTCAGCATAGCAAACTTTTCCAAAGTGGATACTTTTTTCCCCTGATACTTAACTTTCTGTGGATTTATTTCCTTCTAAAAAAACTCAGGTGTTCAACTTCCAATCTTGGCTTTGATACACTGAACACAGACATCAGAACAGAATGACCAGGATTCGAACCTGGCTCTCCAAGTGCTAGGTGGGTGATTCTGAGCAACTCGGTGGGTTTCTGTGACTCGGTTGCTGTGACTGCAGCAGAAGAGGATGTGGACTTCGGGTCTGCATGTCCCCAGCATGCAGAGTTCCCAAGGTCATTGGTAATGTTTTAGAACCTAGGATATTCCTAAATACAATTACAAAAACCCTCACCATCGCATTTCTAGTTTCTATAATGAGGTAAAAACACATCAAATTTCCTTACGGCACAATTTGAAGAGCTACCAATGTAGACACATTACCTAGATGGAAAAGACAATATTGAATTATTTCCATCCAGGCGTGTCTTGCCTGCGGGCCAGGCAGAGAGCTGCAACTATTTCCCCGCGCACGGGCTGTAAGTGCACTGAAAACACTAGAGCTCCTTCTTCGCAATCCTTTCGGAAGGTGGACGCAGCGCTCCAGCTGACCCCTGACCACACGGTGCCCTGAGCAGAAAGGCTGGATGCAGGAAGACCACCCAAAAGAGCCGGAGAAACCCCAGGCAACAGCCAAGTGCCGGGAAACTCACCCACAGCCGTTCCAGCAACTGCTGTGCTGCCCGTATCTGCACCGCAGCCCCACTGAGACCCCCAACCCTTACCTCCACCGCAGCCCCTCTGAGCCCCCCACACCCTTACTTCTCCCTCTGCAGCCCCGCTGAGCCCCCCACACCCTTACTTCTCCCTCTGCAGCCCCGCTGAGCCCCCCTCCCTCCCACCCGCCCAGGTCACTTGCTGGTGTGGGCAGCGCATGCAGAAAGGCCACTCTGACCGTCCAGCAGATCTGCTCAAGGCGCAGCATGCTGAAGACCCGTAAGAGCCCCCAAGGCCCCTTGTACTGAGGTACACGGGGGGGGGGGGGGAGCCGCTCTGCCTCCCTGGACCAAGCTGCCTTTGACCCAACCGGAGCCCCACCCTTGTCAGAACCTTTCTTCTAAAAAATTGTATTTTAATTCATGACGTGTTTCTGCAACAGTTTTCTTATTTAAAAAATAGTGCACTGGGGCGGGTGATAGAGCTCAGTGGAGCCCGAGCACAAAACTGGTGACCTGAGTTCGACTCTGGAAGGAGAGAATTGACTTCCGAAGCTGCTCGCTCTGCTGGGGCAGTGTCCCCCAAGTCTCTCTGTCTCTCTCTCTCTCTGTCCCTCTTTCCCCTCCCTCCCTCCCTCCCTGCCTTCATCTCTGCCCCTCTCCCCTCCCTCCCCTCTTTCACTTCCTTCCCTACTTCCCTCTCTTCCTCCCTCATTCCTTTTCTCTCTCTCCCTCTTTCCCTCTCTCCTCTCACTCCTTCCTTCTTCCCCTCTCTCTCTCCTCTCTTCTTGTCTCCCTTCCTCTCTGTCTCTCCCTCCCTCCTTTCTTCCTCTGCCTCCCTCCTTTTCTCTCTCCTCCCACCTTCTGTTTTTGACAGGAACCCATCTCTCTTTCTCTGGAAAGACTACTGATGATGACCACGGAAGCGAAACAGATTCCCAGTGTCATAGTTGGGCACAGTTATCAACTTGACTGTTGAGGGTTTGAGCTCTGGGCACATTTGCAGAAAATTAGTGGTTGAGTTAAGTCCAGAGCAAACCTGTAGGAGATTGTCTAGCTGATGGGGAAGGCCCAGCCATGGTGGGTGGGATTAGGCCCAGGAATAAGTCACGGAGAGCTGGTTGAAAAAGGCGGCATCCTTCTATATACTTGGCCAGACATGCTGGTCTGGCAAGTAAGGATCGTCCCTCTCTCAGCCATTGTGTAGAGATGGTGCGGCCAGTTCCCTCGGCCTGGTGTTGGTGCTGCTCTCCCGTCAAGCTGGACTATAGACGGTAACCAGCAACTGTCAGAAAAAATAAGCCCTTTGTTCCCTAAGCTGTTTGATGGTCAGTTATCAGCAGCCATGCAGGGGAACTGCAACACCCAACATCTCTTATTCTCTGAACTTTAACCATAGGGTAGTGTCTTCACCTACTGGTAAGAAAAGTAGGCAGAAACTTCTGGACTTCTCTGGAGGCCACTGGAACGTGAGGGGCACGGCCTTTGCAGTCCGCTGGCCCTGGCTGCGAGATGCCGGCGGCGTCTTTACGGCTGGAGAGAAGCCGCAGTGCCCAGGTGCACCCAGCAGCTGCCCAGGGGGGCAGGGGCCTCTGTCCCCAGCGCAGAGCGGGGCTGCCCGGCTCCCCTCAGGGACGTCCGGGAACGCAACTTTATATCAAATATTCTTTCCTCGCCATAGGGAAGAGGCCAATCATTGCTGTGACCAAACAGTGTGAAGCTTTTAAATAGGCAGAGATTACATATTGCATCTCACCGCTGCAAAACTCAATAAAGACGCCATCCACAGAACCTCCACATACGACAAATCACGCCTAACTGTGGCTGGTGTCAGCTTTCTGTGAGGCTATAAATTATTGAATCATGCGAATCCGGTTCTGGATTGAAGCCCAGACCAGGAAATGTAAAATGAAATAAAAATAGGGGAAAAAAACCAGGGAAAAGTTCTTTCCCCTCAGCTTGTCTTCCCTTCTCTGCCCTCCCTCTTCCTGTGCTTCACATCCATAAATGTGATTGCCTACACATATCTTCATGGCTTGCCTCCACATCCTCTTACTGTCATTCCCTACCTCAATCTTCGTTGCCTCCTCCCTACTTCCTGTGACCACACTCCTATCTATGATTCACTAAATCAATATAATGCTGTCCTAACTAAATCACTTTAATGTGCTTAAATCCATACATATTATCGTGTCCTTCACCTAACCTATTCATGTGCTTCCCTCCTCCCTCTTATGCTTTGCTACCACAACCTACCCTCTTCCTGTACGTTAACCTCCCTCCTTTTCACTGTGCCACCTCCCTATTAATGCTGCTTATACCTCAATCACTTTTCATGTGATGAAAACTACAATATTCCTGTGTAATTAAAGCACTAAACTCTTCCTGTGCCTAACTCAATCTTAATGTGAACACATACATATTAATGTGCTTAATATAAATATATTTCACTGGGGAGTAAATCCATAACGAGTAATGTGATTTCAATAAATTATTAATGGTTAACTAAATATTCTTGTGATTCAATAAATCAATATTAATGTGATTCATAACTCAATCCTTCATGTGATCCAATGAACGACCTGATTCATTGTGATGAATATACTCCCTCTTCCTGTGCTACATGGCCCGAACAGATTCATGTGTTTACATAAATACCAATCTCATGTGTGATTCCCTCTCACTCTTCCTGTGCTCCTCCTCTTTCGTGCTTGCCTTCCTTCTCCTGTCCGTCCCTCCTCCCTCCCCTCTCATTCCCCTCTCCTTCTCCTCCCCTCCACTCTTCCCTCCTTCCCTTCTCCTTCCCTCCCTCCTCTCTCTCTTCCTCTCCCCGCTCTAGGCGCACACCCAGCATCATTTGAGAGCCTTAAAGCAAGCAGGTGGAGGGCCGGACCTCTCCAGCAGGTCTCTGCCCACGGCGGCACTTTCCAGATGACTAGTGTGTTCTCAGCTTGGGGGGGTGAGTGGGAGAACAACCCAGAAAGCCACGCTTGCTGCAAGGCACCTATCCATCATCCTGCGCCTTCAAATAGGCTCTTGATGTGCATCCACGTGACTGAGCAATGAAACCGGAACTCGCTGTGTTTCCTTCCCATCGTGGAGAAAACATCCCACTTAGAAGAGGAAGGAAATCCTCACCCACCGGGGGACTCTGGAGCACGTGACACGAACTTGTGGCTTCTTACTTCAGCATGAGTGACCCCAGTGGGCAAATCTTCAGCCCTCAAAATCTGAAGCTCATCTGAATGGCTGTCTCTCCTGCAGCACACAGCATTCCCAGCCTTCTTCCTCGGGACCTCGTGTGTGCAGGAGAGATGCTCAGTCAGTACTGTGTGCTTATAGGAGATGTGCACAGTCAGTACTGTGTGCTTACAGGAGATGTGCACAGTCAGTACTGGTGCCTGCAGGAGATGTGCACAGTCAGTGCTGGTGCCTGCAGGGGATGTGCATAGTTAGTACTGGTGCCCGCAGGGGACGTGACAGTCAGCACTGGTGCCCGCAGGGGATGTGCACAGTCAGTACTGGTGCCCGCAGGGGATGTGCACAGTCAGTACTGGTGCCCGCAGGGGATGTGATAGTCAGTACTGGTGCCCGCAGGGGACGTACGTCAGTACTGGTGCCCGCGGGATGTGCATAGTTAGTCTGGTGCCCGCAGGGGACGTGACAGTCAGCACTGGTGCCGCGGGGACGTGACAGTCATGCCCTGGTGCCCGCAGGGGACGTGACAGTCAGCACTGGTGCCCGCAGGGGACGTGACAGTCAGTACTGGTGCCCGCAGGGACTGCAGCTCAGTACTGGTGCCCGCAGGAGATGTGCACAGTCAGTACTGGTGCCCGCAGGGGGATGTGCACAGTCCGTACTGGTGCCCGCAGGGGATGTGCACAGTCAGTACGTAGTAGGATTGCGCTGTCGATGACGGGGATGTGCACAGTCAGTACTGTGCCCGCAGGAGATGTGCACAGTCAGTACTGGTGCGCAGGGGACGTGGACATTCAGTAATGGTGCAGCAGGGGTGTGCCACAGGGCAGTACTAGGATGTGCACAGTCAGTACTGGTGCCCGCAGGGGATGTGCACAGTCAGTACTAGGATGTGCACAGTCAGTACTGGTGCCCGCAGGAGATGTGCACAGTCAGTACTGGTGCCCGCAGGGGATGTGCACAGTCAGTACTGGTGCCCGCAGGAGATGTGCACAGTCAGTACTAGGATGTGCACAGTCAGTGCTGGTGCCCGCAGGGGATGTGCACAGTCAGTACTGTGCCCGCATGGACGTGTGACACGTCAGTGCTGGTGCCCACAGGGGATGTGCACAGTCAGTACTGGTGCCCGCAGGGATGTGCACAGTCGTATGTGACGGGGAGTGACAGTCATACTGGTGCCCAGGGGATGTGCACAGTCAGTATGTGCCCGCATGGGACGTGACAGTCAGTACTGGTGCCCGCAGGGGATGTGCACCTCAGTACTGGTGCCCGCATGGACGTGACCGTCAGTGGGTGCCCACACGGGGATGTGCACAGTCAGTACTGGTGCCCGCAGGGGATGTGCACAGTCATACTGGTGCCCGCATGGAGTGAACCGTCAGTACTGGTGCCCACAGGGGATGTGCACAGTCAGTATGGTGCCCGCAGAGATGTGCCAAGTCAGTGCTGGTGCCCGCAGGAGGATGTGCACAGTCAGTACTGGTGCCGCATGGGCGTTGACAGTCAGTTGCTGGTGCCCACAGGGATGTGCACAGTCAGTACTGGTGGCCGCAGGGGATGTGCACAGTCCAGTACTGGTGCCCGCATGGGACGTGACAGTCAGTACTGGTGCCCGAGGGGATGTGCACAGTCAGTACTGGTGCCCGAGGGACGTGACAGTCATGTGTGGTGCCCACAGGGGACGTGACAGTCAGTACTGGTGCCCACAGGGGATGTGCACAGTCAGTACTGGGATGTGCACAGTCAGTACTGGTGCCCACAGGAGATGTGCACAGTCAGTACTGGGATGTGCACAGTCAGTACTGGTGCCCACAGGAGATGTGCACAGTCAGTACTGGTGCCCGCAGGGGATGTGATAGTCAGTACTGGTGCCCGCAGGGGACGTGACAGTCAGTACTGGTGCCCGCAGGGGATGTGATAGTCAGTACTGGGATGTGCACAGTCAGTACTGGGATGTGCACAGTCAGTACTGGGATGTGCACAGTCAGTACTGGTGCCCACAGGAGATGTGCACAGTCAGTACTGGTGCCCGCAGGGGATGTGCACAATCAGTACTAGGATGTGCACAGTCAGTACTGGTGCCCGCAGGAGATGTGCACAGTCAGTACTGGTGCCCGCAGGGGATGTGCACAGTCAGTACTGGTGCCCGCAGGAGATGTGCACAGTCAGTACTAGGATGTGCACAGTCAGTGCTGGTGCCGCAGGGGTGTGCACAGTCAGTACTGGTGCCGCATGGACTGGACGTGACGTCAGTGCTGGTGCCCAAGGGGATGTGCACAGTCATACTGGTTCCCGCAGGGGATTGACAGTCAGTACTGGTGCCCGCATGGGACGTGACAGTCAGTACTGGTGCCCGCAGGGGATGTGCACAGTCAGTACTGGTGCCCGCATGGGACGTGACAGTCAGTGCTGGTGCCCACAGGGGACGTGACAGTCAGTACTGGTGCCCACAGGGGATGTGCACAGTCAGTACTGGGATGTGCACAGTCAGTACTGGTGCCCGCATGGGATGTGACAGTCAGTGCTGGTGCCCACAGGGGACGTGACAGTCAGTACTGGTGCCCACAGGGGATGTGCACAGTCAGTACTGGGATGTGCACAGTCAGTACTGGTGCCCACAGGAGATGTGCACAGTCAGTACTGGGATGTGCACAGTCAGTACTGGTGCCCACAGGAGATGTGCACAGTCAGTACTGGTGCCCGCAGGGGACTGTGCTAGTCAGTACTGGTGCCCGCCGGACGTGACAGTCGTATGGTGCCGCAGGGATGTGATAGTCAGTACTGGGATGTGCACAGTCAGTACTGGGATGTGCACAGTCAGTATGGTGTGCACTCGTACTGTGCCCACAGGAGATGTGCACAGTCCGTCTGGTGCCCGCAGGGATGTGCACAATCAGTACTAGGATGTGCACAGTCAGTACTGGTGCCCGCAGGAGATGTGCACAGTCAGTACTGGTGCCCGCAGGGGATGTGCACAGTCAGTACTGGTGCCCGCAGGAGATGTGCACAGTCAGTACTAGGATGTGCACAGTCAGTGCTGGTGCCCGCAGGGATGTGCACAGTCAGTACTGGTGCCCGCATGGGACGTGACAGTCAGTACTGGTGCCCGCAGGAGATGTGCACAGTCAGTACTAGGATGTGCACAGTCAGTACTGGTGCCCACAGGGGATGTGCACAGTCAGTACTGGTGCCCGCAGGGGATGTGACAGTCAGTTACTGGTGCCGCATGGGACGTGACAGTCAGTACTGGTGCCCCAGGGGATGTGCACATCAGTCAGTACTGGTGCCCGCATGGGACGTGACAGTCAGTGCTGGTGCCACAGGGGACGTGACAGTCAGTACTGTGCCCAAGGGGATGTGCACAGTCAGTACTGGGATGTGCACAGTCAGTACTGGTGCCCACAGGAGATGTGCACAGTCAGTACTGGGATGTGCACAGTCAGTACTGGTGCCCGCAGGGGATGTGCACAATCAGTACTAGGATGTGCACAGTCAGTACTGGTGCCCGCAGGAGATGTGCACAGTCAGTACTGGTGCCCGCAGGGGATGTGCACAGTCAGTACTGGTGCCCGCAGGAGATGTGCACAGTCAGTACTAGGATGTGCACAGTCAGTGCTGGTGCCCGCAGGGGATGTGCACAGTCAGTACTGGTGCCCGCATGGGACGTGACAGTCAGTGCTGGTGCCCACAGGGGATGTGCACAGTCAGTACTGGTGCCCGCAGGGGATGTGCACAGTCAGTACTGGTGCCCGCATGGGACGTGACAGTCAGTACTGGTGCCCGCAGGGGATGTGCACAGTCAGTACTGGTGCCCGCAGGGGACGTGACAGTCAGTGCTGGTGCCCACAGGGGACGTGACAGTCAGTACTGGTGCCCACAGGGGATGTGCACAGTCAGTACTGGGATGTGCACAGTCAGTACTGGTGCCCACAGGAGATGTGCACAGTCAGTACTGGGATGTGCACAGTCAGTACTGGTGCCCACAGGAGACGTGCACAGTCAGTACTGGTGCCCGCAGGGGATGTGACAGTCAGTGCTGGTGCCCGCAGGGGATGTGATAGTCAGTAATGGGCGTGCACAGTATACTGGATGTGCACAGTCAGTACTGGTCCCCACAGGAGATGTGCACAGTCAGTACTGGTGCCCGCAGGGGATGTGACAGTCAGTGCTGGTGCCCGCAGGGGATTGCACAGTCAGTACTGGTGCCCGCAGGGGATGTGCACAGTCAGTACTGGTGCCTGCAGGGGATGTGACAGTCAGTGCTGGTGCCCGCAGGGGATGTGACAGTCAGTACTGGTGCCCGCAGGGGATTGCACAGTCAGTACTGGTGCCTGCAGGGGATGTGACAGTCAGTACCGGTGCCTGCAGGGGAGACCACAGGTTGCCCCCCAGATGTCTGGCTCTAAGGCCAGGGCTGCTGTCTCCCTCAGGCTAATTCCACTCACCTACCATAAGGTCTGGCTGCTGGAATGTCACATCACAGTAACGATGATCTGCAGCTAGAAGCCTCACTCACCTCAGCCCCATCTGCACTTTGGATGCTTTGACGTGCTGCTGGCCTACTAAGTGCATCAGCACTGTGGCTGCAAAGGGTCAGTGGAAGCACAAGGACCCAGTTCTGCTGTCTGCAACTACAGCAGCCTCCTCAGGAGGTAGAAAGTCTGAAGATGGGCTGGACACTCTGCTCCCGTGTGCGCAGCTGAGGAAGGATCCAGGGACGCAGGAGGACAGGGGGAGGGTCCTGGGGGGGGCCCAGAGGCAGAACAGGGGGAGGGTCCTGGGGATCTGGAGGCAGGAGGACAGGGGGAGGGTCCTGGGGATCTGGAGGCAGGAGGACAGGGGGAGGGTCCTGGGGATCTGGAGGCAGGAGGACAGGGGGAGGGTCCTGGGGATCTGGAGGCAGGAGGACAGGGGGAGGGTCCTGGGGATCTGGAGGCAGGAGGACAGGGGGAGGGTCCTGAGGAGACCTGGAGGCAGGAGGACAGGGGGAGGGCCCTGGTGAGGCCTGGAGGCAGGACAGGGGGAGGGTCCTGGGGAGGCCCGGAGGCAGGAGGACAGGACCCACGGCCGCTGGGTCCCAGGCAAGGTTCACCTTGCAGGACAGTCAGCGCATATGGTGGGTTGAGCCTGATGTCCAGAAAGAGGCGACCAGGTCCTGCTGCCCGCTGCTAGTCACCATGCTGCGCCACCTTCGCCACCACAGCATCTGCAACTGTCAGCTCTGTGTCACGAGGAGAGAAAGGGCGTCCACTACAAATGCATTACTTTCTTTTGAGAAGAAAGAAATTACCTTCAGGGGAAGAATCTGGAAACACTTTACAGAGAACGGGAACATTTGACATAGGTCAGAAACATGAATGAATGGGCCTGAGGAGACGGCGGGGGCAGGACAGGGCTGCCGCAGCGGCAGGAGGCATTGAGTTCAAATCCATGCAGACTGGCCCAGGCAGCAGTGACATCTGCAGTAGCAGATCTGAAGAGGCACCGGCAGGACCCCTGCAGCCCTCAAGTTCAACGAGAGACCCTGTCTCGAAAATCACATGGGAAGAAACAGAGCCTTAGGCTGTTCTCTTATGCACACACGTGTATGCTTCTCATACACGTGCAGCTGTCACACATAAGCACACCCACAATTACCTGCATCTGCACATAATGCATGCACACATGCATGGGCACACACATGCGTACTTGCACACACATGTACACACATGCACACATACATGTAAACACACACACACACACACACACACACATAGATGCACAGTGAACAGGACCTCAAATGGTGAGGAGGGAAGGTCTTTCAAAGTGGAGAACTCATGGAAGCATGAAGAAGCAGCGGTGCTTAAAGGCCATGTGCAGAAATGGTCATCGGAGCGAGAGACAAACGTTGGGGCAGGAAAGATCGCTCGCGGAGACCGTACTGACCGAAGGAGTGCTGTCAGCCCCGCCGTCAGTCTTGCAAGTAACAAAGACCTTCTGAGGGATTCTGAGGGGTGCAGGTGCATAACAGCTGGGTCTGGAGCAAGTTTAGACTGGATCTGCAGAGGTTGCCACTCAGGGTGGGCCACAGCCACAGTGGGCCACATTCACGGTAGGCCACAGTCACGGTGGGCCACACTCGAGGTGGGCTGCATCCAGGGTGCGTCTTTCCATTTAAACTGATCTCCTCCAGATAATCCCTCACAGCTGTGCTTACAAGTTTACATCCTGGTGACTCTATCTCGTCAAGTTGACAATCAATATTAACCATCATAAAGATTTCTTTGAAGTTTCTATTTATTATTATTAACAGTGTGTGTGTGTGTGTTGGTGGGTGGGTGTGATGTGGAGGGGTTGTATGACACCTGTGCATGGGTCGAGGGCAACTCTGAGGTGTTGATTTTCTTCATTCTGCTTTACCAAGTTGCTAGTTATCGACCTCAGGACATAGGCCGTGCACAAGTGGTTTCCCCACCCCGCCACCTCTTGCCCATGTAAAGACGTGTGAGCAAGGAGTTTGACTTCTTTCAACCTCATTCTCTAACCCACACACAGAGTACGAGACCTCATTGTGCCAGGGTGTACTGAGATAGAAAATTTCATTAACTCACAAAGGGATTTCAAAATGGGGAGAGAATAGCCACTCGATAATTCATGTCTGTAAATTATTATCATCAGAAAGATAAGAAGGAAACATCCAGAAGGCCTGACTAACCCCTGAGCCGTCTCCTTAGCCCAAGGTTTGCCCCCGCTCAGAGTTCCAAGACAGGGGAGTCAGAGGGAGGAAGAAGTACGTGTTTGGAAGGAGGAATTGATTCAAGGAAAGGTGCTGTGCTGATTTTTAACTAGGTTGAAGGTCTTGAGCACATTTAAAACTCCATTTCCAGCTGCGTGTGGACCTAGCGTTTTGGCAGGATTAGGTGTGGAGATACAGGGGAGTCCTCTGCTCAGGAGGGGATAATGGGCAATGCAGAGAAAGCAACCAGGAGCCCTGAAGAAAGAAATCCTATGTGAAGAGAGCTCTCCAGATGCTTGTCTTACAGCAGGGCATCTCATTCCTGTGTTATCTTCATGGGAAACACGTCCATCGACCCTGTGACCTCAGGGCACAAGAGGCTGTGATCCTTAGCAGAGCAAGAGGATCCGAGATCAAACCTGCTGCACCAACATGACAGCCTGGGCTTCCCACACTGTGCAAGCTGCACCGGGAAACAGACTCACAGAGCTAAGATGGGGCCAAGGCGGGACACACACACATGCATACATGCATACACACGCATACATGCATACACACACACATACACACACACATACAAAAACACACATGTACACACATACACACACACATATATACACACACACATACATACACACACACATATACACACACTCCCGCATACATGCATACACACACATACAAAAACGCACATACATACACACATACACACATGTATACACACATATACACTACACACACATACACATACATATAAAACACATACACACATGCACACACATACAAAAACACACATACACATATACACACGTACACACACATACACACACATACACATACACGCGTACACACACATACACACACATACACATATGCATACACACACACATATACACACAGACACACATGCACACATATACGCATACACACTACACACATACACACACATACACACACATATACACACACATATACACATACATACACACATACACACATACACACATACATACACACATATACACATACACACACATACACATACACACATACCATACACATGCATACACACACACACACACACACACACACACACAACCAAAGGAGAATGCAGGCAACATTTCTCATTAGTCCTTTTGGGCTCGTGGCCCGCTGCCGTGTAACTTGAAAACGTGCAAAGCCAACGTGGCCGTGCTGACCTACTCTGTCTAACACACCCCTCCGCTGCTGCCGGTAGCCAAGCTCCTTCTGTATCTCAGGTCTAGAAACAAAGCAGCGTGCAGGTCACGGATGTGAAGCATGGGGAGACACATGTGTGGTGAGGCAGGGAGGAGAGACAGGCTTTCCCAGCACTGACTAGTGTTGATTAGCAGAAGACACACTCCCCAGGGACCTGTGGCCCACGCTCATCCTCAGCCTTCCACAGAGAGGACGGGGCTGGATGAGTGAGGCCAGCCGCATGGGGACGCTGGGAGACAGGAGGGTACAAACCACGCTCCCCACTTGCAAACTTCCCCATTTGCAAGGTCTCTACTTCCTGGGCCCAGGGAAACACTGTTTCATGTAATCCACTTTATTCCCCAACATTCCCAAGTATCCGTTGTGGACAACTCTGAATTCGTGGGTCATAGAAAAATATTCACCAGCTATGTTCAATGCCGTCCAAGCATCAGAGCCAAGGCAGGCACAATGGACTTGGCTGGAAGGGCTGGAAAAGCTCTTTCAAAGTTTCCAGCATTACCAGTGCATGAGGGCAGGTGTGGGGGGCGACGTTCCAGCAGAGGATAGAGCTGGCGGGTCAGCAGGGGTGGGGCCCACATTCCAGCAGAGGACAGAGCTGGAGGGTCAGCAGGTGCAGAGGACAGCGCCAGCTGGTCAGCAGGCGACCCAGATGCAGACGACAGAGAGAAACCCACAGGCTGTGGGCCACTCTTCCTGATCGCGCTGTGACACGCTCATGAAGAGACGTTAGGGTCTCTCCTCAGCATCCAGGCCAGGTTCATCCCCTGGGCATTTCAGTTGTGGGAAAACATGTCTCATTTCAGTTGAAGGGCAGATGGGGATAGGTATTTGCCACTTACAAAGTCCCCATATTTAACAGTCGTGTCAGCTACTCTTCATTGTTGCTGTGAGACGCCACTCAAATACAAACAATTTAAGGAAGAAAAAGGAGATTTATTCAGCCTACAGTCTCAGAGGGGAGATACAATCTGTCATGGCGGAAAAGGTGGAAGAGACTGAGAGCTGCTAGACTTGGGAAGCAGACTAACTGAACCCGCGTGGGGCTAACCAACCTGGAGGCCCACCCCCTGTAACTGCTTCCTCCAGCAAGACTCCACCTCCTAAAGGTGCCGTGACCCTCCCAAAGAACTAAAGATTCAAACACAGGAGCCTGTGGGGGACACGCACATTTCAAACCATGACAGACTTGATCACAGGAACATCCCTATAGCATCATAGGACCGTCCCTATAGTATCAAAGGACCATCCCTGTACTATCATAGGACCATCCCTGTAGTATCACAGGACAATCCCTGTACTATCACAGGACCATCCCTGTAGTAAGTATCACAGGACAGTCCCTGTAGAATCACAGGACCATCCCTGTAGTATCACAGGACCGTCCCTGTACTATCACAGGACCGTCACTGTAGTATCACAGGACCGTCCCTGTACTATACTATCACAGGACCGTCCCTGTAGTATCACAGGACCGTCCCTGTACTATCACAGGACCGTCCCTGTAGTATCACAGGACCGTCCCTGTACTATCACAGGACCGTCCCTGTAGTATCACAGGGCCGTCCCTGTACTATCACAGGACCATCTCTACAGTATCACAGGACCGTCCCTGTAGAATCACAGGACCGTCCCTGTAGTATCACAGGACCGTCCCTGTAGTATCACAGGACCGTCCCTGTAGTATCACAGGACCGTCCCTGTAGTATCACAGGACAATCCCTGTAGAATCACAGGACCTTCCCTGTAGAATCACAGGACCGTCCCTGTTGTATCACAGGACCATCCCTGTAGTATCACAGGATCACCCCTATAGCATCACAGGATCACCCCTATAGCGTCACAGGACCATCCTTGTAGTATCACAGGGGCGTGTCTAAAATAGCCAATGTCTACTACACAGAGACCACAGGATACTTATTATCATGGGAAGGAACCTACTTCATGTGGTAAGTACTGAATGATCACCAGTCTGGGACCAGGTGGGGGATGAGACCAGGGTTATGACACACATGTACTATGGGGTCATAATATATGATGTAGTTTTTCTGTATTTTATTATTGAACATTCATATCAATACAAAGGGCATACTCCACGGGAGACCAGCTGCCTGTGACCCCACTCTGCCACCGCCTTCCCCCACCAGGTACTTACTGACTACCTGAGTCACCACCAAATTCCTTAGGTGTCAGCCATCCAGTGGGGCGGGGAGAGGGGTTCTGAGTGTGCTCATGATGACCCTGAATCTGGCCAAGGCAGACAGCTGCAGCCAACGGAGACATTCGAACCCTTCGGTCAGTTCCATGGCTCTGTCTTCCCCAGACCTGACACCAACAAAGGTCTTTTTTTGGGGGGTGGATGTCCACTTATTTAAAGAATGGCATTCGGGACATGCTTCACATCACATACAACACAGCCAGTTTGCTTTGTAGCAGCCGCGGAGGAAAGTTGCCAAGAAAGCTCAGTAGGGATGGGACAATCACCAACGTAAAGAGAAACTTCAGGCTGGCCACGCAGCTCAGCAGGCAACGGGGCGGCACAAGCCTGTGACCTGAGCTTGATTCCCCAGAGCCCATGTGTGATGCGATGCTCACACCTGGAATCTCAGCCTTCTGGGGGTCAGATGGGAGGCTGGGGCAGGAAGCCCACCCAGAAGACCCCCAGCTCATCATGTGGAAGGAGAGACCCCAGCTCATCATGTGGCAGGAGAGACCCCCAGCTCATCATGTGGAAGGAGAGACCCCAGCTCATCATGTGGAAGGAGAGACCCCAGCTCATCATGTGGCAGGAGAGACCCCAGCTCATCATGTGGAAGGAGAGACCCCAGCTCATCATGTGGAAGGAGAGACCCCAGCTCATCATGTGGAAGGAGAGACCCTAGCTCATCATGTGGAAGGAGAGACCCCAGCTCATCATGTGGAAGGAGAGACCTGGCTCTTGACAGTCCTCTGACCTCCACGTGCGTGCCGTGGCACAGAATACCTCACGCATGATAATAGTAATTAGAAGAACCAGGGTGGGCAGCAAGATGGCTCAGTGGGCAAAGGACTCACTGCCAGACTCATGGCCTGAGCTCGGTCCCCAGATGCTACAGGTAGAAGGAGAGGACCTGTTCCTACAAGCTGTTCTCTGACCTCCACATGTAGTCATGACACCCGCGCATGGTGTGAGCACATACAGACACACAGACACATATACCACATAGACACACCAACACACATGCCACATAGACACACACAGACACACACACCACATAGACACACACACACACACACACACAAATATATCACATAGACACACGTAGACACACACAGACACACATACCACATAGACACAGACACACACACACAGACACACACACAGACACACACACACAGACAAATATACCACATAGACACACCAACACACATGCCACATAGACACACACAGACACACAAATACACAGACACGCAGACACACACAGATACACATACCATAGACACACTGACACACATGCCACATAGACACACACAGACACACACACAGACAAATATACCACATAAACACACACAGACACACACACCACATAGACACACACACACACAGACATAGACACACAGACACACAGACACAGACAGACACATAGACACACAAACTAGACACACACACCACATAGACACACACACACACACACACACACACACACACACACACACACCACAAAGACTTCTATGCAGTGCTGCCATGCCCAGGTCACGGCAGACACGGAGTAACTGACATCCTCCGGCACTTCACCAATAACAGTCAGAACTTCATGACCAAATGGAAGTCTGTAAATTTCCTCTTGTAAAATAGAACACTGTAGGTGAGCCTCATGCCCAAAGTCTTTGATGCTTTCCTGTGGTGCTGATATTAATTCCCCTGGTAGAAGAGGCAAAGGAGAGATGCGCACGCATGGAAACGATGCAAGAGAGAGATGTGCACGCAAAGAAGGAGGCAAAGGAGAGATGCGCACGCGTGGTAGGAGACCACGAGGAATTGATCTGGATAACAGCTGTCAAACAGGTCTGGATGAAGCTCATGTGTGGGGTGACATTGGGAACCCCTGGACTGCAGTAGCCTCCTTTCCACAGCTGGAGAAACAGACACTGAATTATCTAAGTTGGCATTTGTGCTCTGAAACTCCAGATACAAATACGTGATGCTGGGATCACATTTGAAGATCTTTCCTAAGATTTAAGTGGCGACCTGACTCTCTGTGCCGTGAAGCATTAAATCACAGGCAAGACTTGGAAACCGTGTTTAGAAGCAGTTCGACTGAGGCCCAGTGCTAGGCTGAGCTCTGACTTTATCCTCACCCCCCGCCGAGACGTGGTCGTCCTGTTTCACACACCACACTTGCTGCACGAGGGCACAAGACACGTGGCGACCAGACACCCCGAAGTCCTGCTCTGCGGCACCATCTGCCCCAAGGTCAGATCTCCACCTCCTGTGGCGACTCAGGCACAAGCGGGGTCTGTCTTGCTTTCTCTGGCCCTCGAATATGCCCCAGCCCTTACTGGAGTTTGAGTGGCAGGTGTTGGTCTCCAGCTGCCAGACGCAGCTCAAGCCAGTCTTGAACAGTCTGCGCCTGTGGACCACACACACCTCCATCGCCAGCTCAGAGGAGCTTCTCGTCAATTTCTTCTCTTTGTCCAGAGAGCCCCAGGGAATCCTGCATAACTTGCTGAGAGTTTTAAGATTCGGGACATGCACTGTCTGACCTGCGGCAGCCCTTCACCCTGCCCCTTCTCTGCCTGTGGGCAAGTCTACTTCATTTAGAGAAACTTCAGCGACCTGTCCGGCAGGTGACAGCATCTGCCCACAAACTGAGTTCCATCCTGACATCCACACGGTGGAAGGAGAGAAGCAACTTCCCAAGTCGTTCTCCGACCCTAACCTGTGCTTCATGACGCATGTGCGCACACACACACATACACACACACACACACACACACACACACACACACACACACACACACCTCCCTCTCCCCCTCTCTCTTTCTCTTCAATTAAATACATAAAATATTCTGAAAAGGAATTTAGAGAGAAGACACCATTTCATATGAGTTAAAGTAATATCTTCAATGGTCCCTTTTAATTCTGCGTCTGGCAGGTCGCGTGGACCACGCCGTGTTCTCCAGTGACTGGCATGCAAGGAACACATCATGGACCCCTCAGAGGACTTCTGCTCTCACTGGAAAGACACTCTGTGTTTTCTATACAATTACTTTATGGTGCGAGAATTTCAGCATTAACAGTCAGGGTTGTGGAAAGGGTTGTATCATTTCGGCAGGAAGAAAGGACTAGAAACTACATGTGCTGCTGTCCTCGGCCGACCAACCTTCCGCGACTCTGACACTCAGCGCTGGCTGTGGAATTTGTCACGGCTGCTTTCAGCTGCGTCAGGGCTGTGTGGCTTTCTGCCCGACTGACACAGATCTCTCTAAGCCCTTCTGCTGCACCAGGCATCTAGAGTCTTCCAGGGCTTCTGCCCCAGCATCCCCGGCCGGACCCTGAGGATGGGGCCACTCATCATGAAGCCGTGGACATGATGCACTATACAGTCCAACAGACCGGGACATACAAGAGGGGGCACGTCAACCAAACTGAAAATATCGGAATATTCCTCCTATTTGTGCTGCAGCCTGCTCCTAGACGCACGCTGATTCCTCTGTGTTTATGTTTCAGATCCGTAAGTTTATTTGCTCAGTGTACGACGCCGTGTAATGGCTCATGTTCATGGTATTCATCACCAAGGAAACTGCAAAGAATGATCCATGTGCAAAATAATTCCTTAGCAAGACAAGGAGTTGGAAAAATAGCCACTGATTGGACCTTAGAGAGAGTCACTGTGTAACATGACAGAACATGGAGGCCTGGGCAGGGGATACCTCTGCTCCCCTACGCTGCGGCAGTTACAATTTCACCATGACCAATATCAGACATAAGAGTGAACTAACATCCATGTTCCTTTTCCCCACCCACTGTCTGAGAAACAAAACAGGTAACTGCAAGTCACTACAGCAACATGCAAGACAGATCCACTTGTTCTAATCGCTGTGTGGTAGACAAGCTTTTATCCCAGAAATGAAAAAACAAAACTAATTTAAAAAACTTCTAAAATTTTGAACTTAAAATTTTGTCTTAGGAACACGTAACACCTATAGTATAAGGCAACGAGCTTCAAGCCGCTGTACAGAAATACAGGATGGCGTGCGCAACAGCACTTGAGAGAGTATAGAGGAGAGTTCTCGGGGGAGGACAAAGTCATAGGCAAGTGCAGCTCTTTGAAAATAAAGACAGGAGAAGAAACCACTTGGGCTGCTTCCACGCCACGCCCCCACCCCTCCCTCTTGGTCCTCCAGCCTCCTCCTGGGGTCAGCATGCTTTGCTCTGAGCACCCAGCCGGACCCCAGCGGAGACAGGCAGGAGAAGCAGCCGTAACTCCAGTGGGTCATTCCCACGAGACCATGGGGAAGGACGTTGATGGACATGGGCGGTAGGGACGCAGGGCGCAAGCAGCGTCACGGTTCCTCTGTGCTACTCAAGAGAGAGGGAGACATACTGGCTCCTGACTCCAGGGGACGCACAGTCCATTATGGTGGAAAAGGGGCTCAGGTGGCTGCGGACATCATGGAGGCTCAGCCAAGTGGAAGCAGGCGGTGCTGACCAACTTCAAGGCCCGCCCCCGAGACGAGCCTTCTTCCAGCACCGCTCCACCTCCAGCAGGTGCCGCCACCGACCCTAACATCAACCATCCGGCCGCAGACACGGAGTCTGTGGATCACAACTCCCACTTACACTGTGACAGCAGCACCCCAGCTTTAGGACACCTGTGAACCCCTGGGCACGCAGGTGGCAGCTCATGTGACCCCACAGCCTGGACTCGCTGTGCCTGGGAGAGGTCCCCTGGGCTCCACCATGGGAGGACAGACACCGCGGCTGACACGGAAGGACACGATTTTGTCTAACGACACTGATGTCACAAAAGTTTGAAGAAGCGGCTGCCGCCGGGTGACCATTTCTCAGAAAACCACCGAAAATGAACTAAAACAAATTGTCAGAGTGCAGGGCCAGGCGGCGCTGGGTGGGAGAAGACGACACCCATCCGCACTCAGGGCTTCTCACAGCGATTCTGTCTCCAAGAGAGCGGGTGGCTTTCCAGCAGAGGTATGGAAATTAAGAGGAAAAGCAATAAATCAAAATCGAGTGCAATAAATTGAAACTGAACGAAGTAGAAAGAGATGTCATTTTAAAACAGCATCTAGTCACGAAGTGCTTTGTCAAAACCACAGAGAAATCGTTCTTTTCTCCTCAGTTATTCCATCGGTGAAGCTCAAACCAGCGAGCAGTGCCTCTTCCACGTCGAGAGCAAACAAAAGAAAGTGGTCCCAGCCGAGCGTGCCGGGCGGGGCGCTCCTTCGTCACAGCAGCCCTGCCGCAGCCAGCGGCACCTCAGCCGTCCTCAGGAGAGACACGGATGCACCCCAACAGGACCGTGAAGGGCGCGGGGAGCAGGTGTGTGACTACGAGCCTCGATTCACACTCTGGACCTGTGACTATCCACTCACTTAAGTGCGGCTTTCTCTCTCTCTCTCTCTCTCTCTCTCTCTCTCTACCTCCCTCCTTCCCTCCCTCCATCTTTCTCTCTGCCTATTCTTGTTCTGTACAATGGGAGAATTGCTATTCGTTGTTACTTCTTACTCAAAAAATAGACACACACACACACACACACACACACACACATACACACACACGCACGCACACACACATGCACACACACATCCAAATCTAGTACACAGCCTTGGTAAATGACAAGAAGCATTCCTTTCATTACATAGACTGTGACGATCACCCCTTAGCCACTGGGTCTGACCTGGACAGGTAAAGCTGAGACGCTAGGACATGAGCCGGGCCCAGAGGCGAGCGCTGAAACAGCTCCAAGCGGCATTGGGCGTGGCCGTTCGCAGGTACTTAGGCCAATGATAATGTGCAGATAGAATGGGCACGAGCTTGCCACCTGCACATGCAACTCGAAACACTGGCTGCACGTTGCTAATAAAGCCAAATGCGCAGCCACGAGGCGCTCGGAACTCAGTTCAATGGGAGACACGCGTGGGACGTGAAATTGGCTTAACACGGTCATCATCTGCTGCTCTCAGTCCGTCACACCAGATTCCAAGAACAGCCCTGGGAGATACAGCCAGTAACATCTGCTGAGGTCACGGGGGTCTTACGAGCTAGTTTCCTCACAAGCAAAATGATCGCCCCAACCAGGCACGGACAGATCAATGCGCCGTGACTGTTCTGCTGGGCCGCGGGCCGCCGGGCTGCTCCGTACACTGGAGCTTGAGTGCTGTGCAGCCCACTGACCTGAGTTCCCGTGAACTTGAAGAACTGGAAAGACACACAGCGGGCACGCGTGGAGCAGAACCCTGTGTGGAGCGGGACCCCACGGGGAGCAGGACCCCACGTGGGGGCCACAGGTGGAGTGGGACCCCTCGTGGAAATCCCACCGTGGAATCCCCACATGGAGACCCTGCACGGAGCAGGAACCTGTTCACCACGTAACCGCCAGCATGAGACAGAAACAAAAACAGAGCGAAGCACTACGTAGGACTCAGAACCAGCCGGCATCAGAGACCATTGCTGCTGGTGGACGCTCCGAGGCCTGAGGACCTTTAGGCTCTTTGACTGTTTATTAGGTAAAAGAAGTATGGAGTGTGTGTATGTGTGTGTGTGTGTGTGTGTGTGTGTGTGTGTGTGTGTGTGTGCGCACGCGCATGCATGCACACACACCAGAGGGCACTCAAGTGTGTGTGTCTGTGGAGGTCCAAGGGTGACATCAGGACTCATCCTGGATTGCTCTACTTCCTTATTACTTTGCCCTGGGTTTCCCAGCTCCGCCTTCCGGGGCTGAAGTGCAGGCTGACACTAATTCCACTCAGCATTTTTATGTGGGGTCTGGGGACCTGAACTCAGATCCTTCTGTCTGTGAGGCAAAGACTTTAGCCCTGAGCCATCTCCTCAGCCCCGAGCAATACTTTGGTGAATCAATTTTTAATGGTAAAAACCAAAGCAAGCATTGGGCGCTGCCAGATGTGGCAACCATTCCCACCCGCTCTCCCTTGTTCCACGCTGTCCTGCACGTCTTAAAGGAGCCACACATCATTTACATGCTTAGCAGAGTGGCAAAAATTCAAATGTACTTTAGTCTTTACAATTACCTGATGGTTTGTTGCCTAGGAAGGACTATAGCCTTGAAATAGTGGAGAACTTTGAGAAGAAATCAAATATCGAAACCTCACTACAGACAGTTCATAAGGAAGCTTTGGATGCCTTTTCTTGTGAAACATTTTTCTCCTGCTCCTGAGCACACCTACATATGCTTTATAGATTCCCTTAAATGCAAAAGAAAAAGAAGAATCCAGTTTTTCTTTAAACTGGGCAAAGGAAATGAAGGTGTAATTTACAAGGAAATCTTAAAGACTGGGAACCAGAAAAACACATGCAAATTCAAGATTCAAAATGAGAAATGATCTATGAGACATAAAATAGGGAAACAACAATTATTTCTATAAGATGAATTTGTAAATATATGGATATAAAATAGGTTATCTGTGCATATATAGAGGTATACATAGATGATAGCTAGATGATAGCTGGTGGATGGGTGATAGACAGCTGGGACATAGATGATACAAAGGGAGCTAATTGATAGATGATGATAGAATGATGATACATAGATAACTAATAGATGACAGACAGATAGATGACAGATAAATGACAGATAATAGATGATGGATGACAGAGATAGAGATAGACGGCAGATAAACAACAGAGGAGGTGCCCGCAGATGATAGAAGGTAGGTGACAGACAGTAAGGGACTGCCCCACGCCAGGCCCCTTACCATGGGTGCGGCCACAGCTTACAGCCCTCAAGGCCCCCACGCACAGGAGTGTGACCAGTGGTCATTCTGGAGATGCTGTGGCGGGATCCTTCGTCACCACTTCTGACCCTGGGCAAAGGAGCCGCAGGCCCGTGAAGAGGTGGCCAGGGGCTGTGGACGGTAGCACAGCTGAGACAGAGGGGGGCTGTCCGTTCCACCTGGGGTGAGGCCCGACGGAAGCGCCGTCAGTCAGTCATGGCAGGTGGACTCCACGCAGGACGGTCTGGCAGAATCTCATGTTCTAATGAAGGTTTCGAGATGGTAAGAGAGAGGCGTCGCCCTGCACTGCAGAGGATTGTAACGGCTGAATGAATTACCGTCGTGGCACGAAAAGTAGAAGTTTACGTGGAGAGGAGCGCGTGAGGACTGGGGACACAGCAGCCACACGGCGTGGCGCTCCGTGAGATCACAGAGGGACCGAGCGCACGGGAGGAGAGCGCCTCCTGCACCCCCGCTCACGCGCACGGGCACCAGCCGGGGTCCCCCCCCCCAGTGCTCCCTGCTGCGCCATTCCATCTGCTGCCCTTCACATGGGGTCCGTCTGCATCTTGCCTTCAGGTTCCAGCCCTTAGACTTCTCTAGGCCAAGTTCCTGATCCGCCCGCTGCCCCCAAACACAGAAGCCACACCCCTCTCCTGAGCTGCACCCGACCCCCCTTTCCTCCCTTGTTGGCTTCAACTTCTGTATCGAGGTCTTCACATCCACCCCCCTCCCCGGCATCTCACAATCCCATTTGTCCAAAATAGCTTCTCCACACACAAAGCGCCCAGCGAGCAGGTGGAGGGCAGAGGACCACGTGGTCTCCACAGCCCCCCCCCCCCGGGCTGCCATTCTTCCTTCAGAGATCATCTGACATCTGGGCTGAAACAGCCTCTTGGTGGCCTCTTGCATTCTGCAGCCCTTTCCACGAACTGGCTGGACCACGGGGCAGGAACGAGCTGAGAGGACCACAGATGGGGGGAATCCAAGTGTACCCCTGGCTCCCCAAAGCATAGCTCCTTGTGGGTTTCTCTCTGGAGGAAAAGGTGGCACTGCGTGTGAGGATCTCGTCCACAGGACACAACTTACTTAATTGCTGAGATTCTGGCTACAAAGGCCCGGGGCGCAGGCTTGCTGATGGGAGAAGGGCACTTTGGTGGTTGGGTCTGTCCAGCTGCTTGCCGCTGGAGAGACACTAACCGCCTGAGGATGGAGCTGGTGTCTTCGGTCGGCTGCCATCTCAGCCTGTATCTGTTCTTCCTGATCAATACATCCTCACACCCGGCTGATTGTAAGGACAGCCGCTGCTTTTATCCTTGATATTTTTCCTTCAGGCTCCTATCTTCCAGACTCAATGCAGGTGTTATTGTCAGAAGAGCCGATGCAATTTCCACGGGTGTCAGAAAGTAGAATTACACTTTTAATATTTCATGGTTTCCAAGGTTCTGCGTCTATAGCATGACCCGTGGTATTTCCTAAGTGCTGAACAATGGGCAAGAGCTCTTACGGAGTAATGGACAGTATTGCACTGAGTCCTGGGTACACTCACGGAGCATAGCTCCTCGTTCTTCAGAAGCTGACACGGGCCCGAGAGACTGATTTAGTCATTTCCATGACAGTTAGAATGAAATATCTCAGCTGTCTTGCCACCAAAACCAACACTGTATCTTCTTCCCTTGTGCTTTACTTGGCTAAATATAGATTCAAAAGTTAGGAGGAAGCAAGCTTAAAATAGCTCTCTGAAAACAGCCTGGTCATATGTGTGGGCTGCGTCTAGTCTAAGCTCCCGTTCAAACCACCTTTCTGTCATTATGGATGAGTTTGCGCCTGGGGAGTCATCTGTAGGGACCTCAGGAATTCCTTCCCAGGAAGGAAGAGGAGCAGAGAAGAGTCAGGGAGCAAAAGAGGACAGCTTTCCCTGCGGGTCTCGTTCCCCTCTCTGTGGCTGTATTCCAGTGACATTCTTACCTTGGTACTTCCAGGAGGATTTCCCTGCTCTGGCTTCCACCCTCTCTAACTCATGTCCCCATGTGTACGCATGTCCCCATTTGTGCTGATAAAGTGATGGGTGGCCGACATGGAAGACTCAGGTCACCCTAGTTTCTTCTGGAAAGAAGGACTGAGCGCATAGCGTGCCCTCAGGGACGCTTGCAGACGTCTGAATGCTCAAATATGCACCAGCGCGGCCTCTTGAAGACACACTTTTGAAAGGTGATATATAATGTATTGTATAGTAGGGCCCAGCATAAAGTGATTCCAGTGCTTCCTTTATGTCAGTTAGCGGGTGTGTCTCAACTCCTGAGAGTAGCCATCAATTAGCCATGCTGTTACACGCCTCTTTAAAGTGTAGTGTGCATGTATGTGGTATGTGCATGTATCTGTGTGTGTGTGTGTGTGTGTGTGTGTGTGTGTGTGCATGTCTGGGTATGTGTGTGGGTTTGTGTGGGTGATATATATATGTGGGAGCTTATGATTGTGGGTGTTTGTGTATATGTGTGTGGATATGTGTCTGTGGGTATGTGCATCTATGTGTATAGCATGTGCACATGTGTGTGGTGTGTATATGTGCATGAGTATGGTATGTGTACATATCTGTGTACATGTGTGGTGTGTGTATGTGCATGTTTGCATGTCCACATGTCTGTGTGTGTGGTATGCATGTGCATGTGTTCTTGCCTGTGTGCATGGGGTACGTCTTGTATGTGTGTATATGTGTTTATGTCTCTGTGTGTGTGGTATGTGAATGTGTGTATATCAGGTTTGTATGTGCATGTGTGTATGTGTGCATGATATGTGTTGTGTGTGTGTGGTATGTGTGTGAATGTATGTAAGTCTGTGTGTGTGTATATGCATGATGTATGTTGTGTATGTGTGGTATATGTGTGCATGTCTCTGTGTGTATGTGGAGAGTGTGTGTGTGGTATGTGTGTGCATGTGTGTATGTGCACATGTGGAGAGTATGTGTGGTATGTGTGTGTATGTGTGTATGTGGAGAGTGTGTATGTGTGGGATATGTGTGCATGTCTCTGTGTGTATGTGGAGTGTGTGTGTGTGGTATGTGTGTGAGTGTATGTATGTCTGTGTGTGTATGTGCATGTGTTTGTGGTATATGAGTATGTGTATGTCTGGTATTTATGTGCATGTCTGCATGTCTACATGTCTGTGTGTGTGGTATGTACGTGCATGTGTTCTTGCCTGTGTGCATGGGGTATATGAGTATATATGTCTCATATGTGTATGTGTTCATGTCTCTATGTGTGTGGTATATGAATGCGTGTATATCAGGAATGTATGTGCATGTGTGTGCATGATATATGTTGTGTGTGTGGTATGTGTGTGAGTGTATGTATGTCTGTGTGTGTATGTGCATGATGTGTGTTGTGTATGTGTGGTATATGTGTGCATGTCTCTGTGTGTATGTGGAGAGTGTGTGTGTGTGTGGTATGTGTGTGCATACGTGTATGTGCACATGTGGAGACATGTAGTGTATGGAGTTGGGAAGCTCCACTCACTGCATGTCCCTATCAGGACAACTGTTCCGTAATGATCTGAGGAGAAAATGTTCCTTTGCTTAAAGCCCATGAAACTCAGAAGAACGGACACAACTGAATGCTCACAAGTTCTGCATGTCCTGCATATTCTGATACTCTGTGGAACCTGAACCCAGCCCTCCGCACTGTCTCCGAGGTGACTTTTTATGGCTTTCGTTTATTTCAAAGGAGGGATGTCTACTTATCTATCATCTATATATCTCTCTCTACCATCTATTATCAGTCTCTCTAGCACTGATCTATTATCATCTCTCTAGATATCTGTCTCATCCGTCTACTTACACATGTCCTACTAGAGTGTAGACACCTCTGATAATGCCACTGCTACTTACATGTGTAGTGTCAACCTAACAATTAGAGGCTGAATTCCAGGCACATCTGTGAAGAGTTGGTAGCAAGACAAGCTCTTGAGCAAGCCTGTGGGAGACGACTTGATTGACAGGGGGCAGAACCACCCTCGGCATTTGGATACGATGGGAGAAGCTGGTTCGGTAAGTGGCCTCTTCATAATACTTCGACAGTCTTCTCTGGCAAGTGAGGTTTGTCCTTTCCCAGCAGTTTCTAGCCTATGGTGTGGCCAGTTCTTTCAACTCTTGGCATTGGTATGAACTCTTCTGCCAAACTGGGCTAAGAACTGTAAGCAGGACCCAGGAGCAAGAAGAAAACCCCCTTGTTTCCTAGGCCCTTTGGTGGTGATTCTCTATCGGAATCTCTATGAACATCTTGCAAACTGCAGCAACTTCCACATAAGCTACTGTAATGTAAGGACTTCTGATAAATACCACCCTACGCCATGCTAGAATTTAAGTCCTTTTGATAAAGTCTACCACACACCCTACTAGAATACAAGTACTCCTGACAGTTAGAGGAACTCTTGCCTGTGTTTGCAATACTAGTCAACTCCTGGCCTCTAAAGGCTTCCATGGCACACACAGGGAAGATATGTCAGTCACCAGAGAGCTCTGCTTTAACACATGAAGAAGTTTCCCATCCACCTCAGAATTTCTCTAGCTCTGTTGCTTCCATTTTGACATGAATTGATTGAGGTTTGTCCCTCTTTTCATGAGCGTCATGTATTCATGTAACAGTACACATTTCATTCTGCTCTTCTGTGCCCACGATATTCACGACTTCTGACCTCCCTGTCCTTCTCTATCGGGCCTCGTTCTCCTGGTGTTTGTACTTTCCAGAAAGGAGCAGCTGTGGATATAATTAACTTTTCAAACTCTCCCCCTTTCAGATCATTAATGAAGCCATTGGGTAAGTCATGTCCACAGGATCTCAATGGTCCTTCAACCCCAGTTACACATTCATGTCCTTGGAATATCTTCTCTTGCTGTTGCCCCTTGATCATTCCCCAAACTGTTAAAAATCCCACTTCCAAATCATTGCAAATTATATTTCAAATGAAATTTCATGCAAAATAACTCTTGCTTTTTCCTCTTAAATCAGACTTTATTATCCTTAATGGAAGAGCAATTTATAGTCTCAATTTCCCAGAACATCCTGAAATTTTAAAAGAACAGTTCAAACATTTAACACCTTAAATGATGCTCTATTGGTCTTTGAAATTAGATAGATCCTCTATTTCCAGAGGGGAAATGCCTATCTTTTCAAAAAGTCTCTTGCAATAATTTTTTGAAAGAGTAATTGTAATGGAATAGATATAAAACCATGTCCTGTCCCTATGCCTTACGTCTTCTGAAAGAGAAGGGCACTTCACACTGTCTGATTATTTTCTGAGTGACAATATAATATAATTGTGTATAAATTACCATGATGGCCAGAGTCCACGGTGACTGTTCATCTGTAGGTCAGACGCAATTTCAGACTAAGGAGCGAGCTTCTGATTAAGGATGAAGGGTTACACATTCGCATTCCCCCGACTTTCTCCCTCAAACACTAATGGCTCCATGGTAAAGATAAATTATGAAGGTCTAACCCCTCAAGGGCACAGTGCACAGGAGAGCGGGCAAGGGCAGCATCATTTTGGAAGCTAGAAAGAGACAGATGAGCGCTAATTCACCTGGAAGACATGAGGAAGAAAATCACTCACAGTCTTCCATGGTGATGGGTTAGGAGCCTGATTTACACTGCGGATCCCAGGAATAGATTATATTGCTTATCTCTGGAACTGTGAAGAATTACGAGGCAACGGGAGGGAAATTAATATGAAATTAGATGGAAAAGGACTTGCTTTCTCAGAGTTGCCCCCTTAGGTGCCAGCCTACTGCCATTCTCCTGCTCAGCAACCACGGCAGGGGAGTGCACCGAATGGCGAGCCACAAAGCCCAGCACAGGAGAGCGCAGCGCACAGCAGGACATCGGCCTTGTGTCACCTTCTGCCTAGTTGAGCTCAGAATGCCAGCAATCACATTCCTTTCAGAATGCTAATCAAGAATTCTTTCCAAATTGTGCTCAGCTTGAATGAGTGATGTCAAAAATACAAAACAGGGCTGGAAAGATGGCTCAGGGGCGAAACCTCTGCCTTGCAAGCAGAAGAACCTGAATTCAGATTCAGATTCCCACAGAATTCCCACGCTGGGTAGAAGCTGTGGCCCGCACTTCCCGCCTGTAACGCAGGACCGAGAAACCCCAGAGCAAGGCGAAAAGGAGGCAGAGCAATCCAGAATGATTACCCCAAGTCACCTTTGGGCCCCCCCAGACACACACAGGGCCCTCTGAGACACACACACTCCCACGCATGCATGCACTGTCACATACGCAAAAAAAAGAAAGTAAGAAAGAAAAAGAAAAGAAATAGAAGGCAGCCCATCAGGACAATGACTGCCTGCTCATTCTAGAAGCCAGGAAACATGGCGTAGTGTATCTCAAGCCCTGCAGGAAAATAACTGCCCAGTGGGTTTGTTATATCGAGCAAAGTGAGCTTTTAACATTGACAGAGAAATAAGAACATTTCAAGACAAGCATAACTGAAGGTAGTTCCTGAGCGTCAATCCAGCAGTCAGAAAACACTTAGAGGAAACTACACAAAAAAGGAAGAAGGTCTTAATCAGGGGAACACGGGACAAGAAAGATGTCAACCTTCGCCCATTTCCTTCAACGGCTGAGAAAGTCTTAGTTAGATCAGTAAGACAAGGGAAAAAATCATAGAAGCATGAATAGTAGAGGAAATCACAATTCACTCATGTGCAGATCGCATCACCCAATAGTTAACTGACTCTGAAGGCCCAAGAGAAAACTGTTAGATCTAATAAATGCTCATTAAAGGGCCATATATAAAATCCCCATCAACCATCAGCAGCCTTTTATATAATGTAGCATAACACAACACAATATATTATTATATATTGGGGAAAATTCCACTCACAGTAGTTTCAGAATAAAATCAAACACTTCGGACAAGTGTGGCCAAGGTGATGAGCCAATTAGTTACAGTGAAACTTTGGAAAGAAAGAAGCTGAAGGAGGCCCGGAGAGGTGGAAAGGACTCCCATGTCATGGGCCGGCAGGATGGATACTGGGAAATGTCTGCTTTACCACAGAGATCAATAAATTCAACAAAATCCCAGTGATGTTCGCAGAACTAGAAAGAACAATTCTGAAATTCAGATGGTAGCGCAGGAGACTGGGAGCGACCAAAGCATCCCGAGAGGAAGGGCAATTCTGGGGCTGTCACCCGCCTCACCTTCAACTGCACTATGGGCCACTGGGACACAAAGTTGCAAGATACCTGCACAAAAATAGACAGAGCAGCAGTGTAAGATGGAGGATTAGCAGCAAACTCAGACAGCTACAGTCACGCCATTTTTGACAAAGTGGCTACAGATATAATCTACATTACAAATGGTGCTGGAAGACAGGATGTCAACATAGAGAAGAACTAGATCTGCACACGCGCGCACACACACACACAACCAAAATGGATAAAAGATCTTATACTTTGCACCTGCTAGAAGAATACTTCAGAAGCCAGCTTATCTCCCTTTCTGTTTTGACCGTCTTCAATGATGCTTCTTTTTATAAACCTGGCTGAGCTTTAGAGATCCCGATGTGACCCACACATGCACGCTGCATTTCCACAGAAGGGTCCTCAGGGTCTGGGAATGTTCTAGATCTGCTCTTCTCCCTTGCTGCTCTCAGGGCTATTCTGAGGCTTAAAGTTTCCTTAACAAAGTCAGTAACATTTACCAAAGATCTGCACGGTCAAAACTTTGCTAAAGGCCGAACCCATTGAGAAAAACCATTGGAAAAAAGTCACTTGAATGGAAGGAAAGAGAGTGATTTTTCAGGGGCAGTGTCAATATACAGAAGGTAGGAGCCTAAACTAACAGACCCTGAGACCACTCTGAAAAACACCCCCCCCATCAGCCCTGTGATTTCCACCTGTCACCTATCCTTCATGCCTCATCCAGAAAACAAGAAAGATAATAGGCTCTGTCCTATCACGCGTTCAAGTCCTTAATAACGAGGACTGGCACACAACCACAGCCCAAACCCCACTTCTGATGGACGCTCCATGAGCGACAGGAAAAGGTGTGCTGCTCATGGGACCTGTGCACGGGGTGTGAACGCAGCATCCATTTCATGGAAATGTGCTCGCTTGACACAGAAAAGGAGAAGTTTTCCTTGCAATGACAAAATGAGAGAGTCAAGGCAGGAGGGGGATCTGCGCCACTCACCTGCTACCCCTGAGCAGGGAAGTTCCCACAGTTCCCTGCTGCACCGGGCTGCGGGGTGGGAGCGCATCTTAAGCAAGCAACTGTGGGAACTCAGGGAAGGACGGCCAGGTCTATGTGTTTATGCAAAAAAGACCTCCTCTGTCTGTTCAGAAGCATCCAGAAATCTGCTACTGCGATTTACTCGTGAACATCCTTCAAAAATCTTGTCTTCTGATGCTTTAGATTTTCATTGATCTAGGGACGTTCAGGGGCGTGCATGAACGAGTATTAGGAGAGCGTGAATGGCTGTTCCCACTTGCAAGACCCGTGTGGCTTTCATTCTACTTTGAAAGGAGTTGAAAGCAGTGGAATGTGAAATTCCCAGTAAAGTCTCTGCTCGGCACTTACTATATGAACTCAGACTGTACATTCCACATCATGAGATGGAAAAGAAATGCATTTCGTGAAGCACTTTCTGACATGACACGCAACAGCTTTGAAAGTTTGTGTGTTTTCATGTGCATGCATGTGTGTGTATGTATGCGTGCATACATGTTATGTGTGTTGGTATAAATGTATATGTATGTGAGCTGTGTGAGCATGTGTGTACATGTGTACACATGCCTGCAAACATGTGTGCACATATATGTGCATGTGTGTTTGTGCATGCATGTGCGTGTATGCACGTACCCGCATGTGTGTAAGCATGTGTGCATTGTATCTGTACATGTGTGCGTGTGTGCAAGCATGTGTCTACATTCATGTGTGCATGTGTGTGCATGCATCTTCCTTCAGCACTAAGGCAGCAGAACAGAGAAAACAAACGCCCCTGCAGAATGTCCGGTCTCGTACAAGCAGTACCATGATGTCACAGCCGCACGGGGCGCTCAAGACAATGAGGGTCGCGGAGAGAGGTGATACCGCCAGGGGTCAGGTGGGGGGGTGGCGCTTGAACAGAAGCCTGGAAGACCTCAGGGAACTACCTAGGACAAGGCGAGACTGACAACACAGGGCAGATGGCAAAGACAACATCACCGACATGTTCAGGGAAAGTCACAGAAGACATGAAATGTCAGCGGTGAGAGAGGACGCGAAAGAGGACGCAGGCAGGGAGGAAGAGAAGGCAAGGTACAGATAGAAGGCAGCGAGCGAAAGCGCGGTATCAGGGCTGCAAGGAAGCAACTCCTGCTGCCAGGAACCAGGACAGGCCGCAAGGGGGCAGGGCGGGCCCCAAGGGGGCAGGACGGGCCCCTAGGAGGCAGGGCGGGCCCCAAGGAGGCAGGATGGGCCCCAAGGGGGCAGGGCGGGCCCCAAGGGGGCAGGGCGGGCCGCAAGGGAGCAGGACAGGCTGCAAGGAATCAGGGCAGCAGGGCGTCAGGCCCAGAGCATGGAGCAGTGCGGCAGGGGCACTGACACTGGCTTGCTGAATGAAGGGAGCCGTGCAGGACATTGCATGAGTAAAGAAGGATCTAGTTTATGTTTTAGTCGCTCCTACAGGCCCTTCGCATAATGGTGCAAGGCAGGTGGGTTTTTGTTCACCAGAACCTACCTGGAGATAAAGATGACGTCATGCCCAAAGATAGAAGTAGAAGTCAGGCCACTGTCAGGGGTTCACATGGGGCAAAAAAGCAGCAAGAGGAAGAGCTTGACTTCCCAGCCGAGAGCCTGAGAGAAGGGGTGCTAGCTCAGGAAAAACTGATTGAGGGGGGGCATCAGAACTGTTATGGCTATCAAAGGCCCCATAAGCATTTCCGTGTGTGTGTGTGTGTGTGTGTGTGTGTGTGTGTGTGTGTGTGTGAGTGTGTGTGTGAGTGTGTGTGTGTGTTACAGGCAGAGAGAATATTCACAAACAAGAGCTTGGGCATTTTAAAATCTTAGCTACACAGATACTGGAAGTGGCTCGGGACGGCTGGACTTGGATACCAATGTTATGGTGAGGATGGAGATAATCCAGACAGAGGCCCTGCACCGGCTTCCTCATGGAGGTCATGATGTTTCCCACTACAGATTTCTTTCCTGTTAAGAGCTGGGGAGGTCCCAAGAGGTTTCCTCAGCAAGACACCCTTTAATAAAATAATCTGGGGTCTTCCGCGATGGACTCCATCTGCTTGGCTGAAATTGCAGTCACCGTAGAGAACGTCCAGGTCTCTGGTACACTGAGGATGTAACCGGCTCGTCTTTCAACTCTGCCAGGGGGCGTGTGCGGGTCTTCCTGTTGGATTCACATGCTTTGAGGCAGCTGCCTTCTCTGACCTGTACCTCCACTCGGATAGGGAGGTGCGATTCCGAGTTCTGTTCTTGGAGTCAGGCGATGGGTTTCAATCAGCCTTCTTTCCATGTGATCGACGGTGCACTGCGCCTTCTGGATTTAAGACCTTTAAGGGTCGACTGGGAGGTGTTTGCAATTTCTGGGCTGCACTTAGTGTCACACTTTCTAACTCGCTTCGAGTTGGTGCCCTGCTTGCATTTCCCAGGACAAAGGATTTCAAACGAAGGACTAGACCAGCTCTTGACTTTCCCCAGGAGATGCTAGGCCATGCCTGGCAGGAGCTGCTCGCTGTCTACGTGGTTAGGGATTAATTTCTGCATTGCTAAGTAGACAGGTTAATCCCTCGCAGCCTTCGTTTATTTACAGTGCATGCCAATCTCTTCACAAGTCTTTCCTAAAGGCAGAGGCGAGCTGCAGCTTTATGGAAATGCTGACCAAGCTCCTGGAAACAAACCAATGATTCTAGACTTTTCCTTTAGCAGACACCCCTCCATCCCTATCAAAATATGTTCTGTTTTAGGTACTTTAAATGAGGTTTGATTTCAGAGTTAATAAAACTCGTGATCTATACAATGAAAAGGCTAGACCATGTGGAATCCAGGGTCCTTACCTATGTCTGTTCACTTATCAAATTTTACTGAATTTCAGTGTAATAGCTACTAAAATTGGATTATTCCCAAGTCGGAGTTCTGGGAAATGATAGTCTAACAGTGTTAAGAACTCCCATATCCCAAAAGTGGGTGGCAAACTACATTTACAACACTTGTAAAATCAGCTAACTACATAACGCATTCCTGGCTTTCCAACTCGGTAGACTCAGCTCTAGAGACCTAGCTGGATGAGGCACAGTGAGGCCTGGTCAGAGGAAGCCTGCCTGGGATGCTGCCCGTACCCCGTTAAGAATTTTTGTTTCTAGCTCACCCAAGGAAAGCGACCCCCGGGACACCTAGAAATATCTCCTTAAAGATGGGGAACACGGAGACCCCCGGGACACCTAGAAACATCTCTTTAAAGACAGGGGCTGGAGAGGTGGCTCAGGGGTTAAGCCTCCGCCTTGCAGGCGGAAGGTCCTGAGTTCGGATCCCAGATCCCACGTATAGACGCCAGGCAGAAGCGGGGGCGGCCTGCGCTTCTGGTCCTGGTAGGGCGGAGCCTGTGAATCCCGGGGCGGAAGGAGGTGGAGGCGGCCATGGTGGTTCGCGAATTCGTCCGTAGTTCTACACACACACACACACACACACACACACAGACACACATACGCGCGCACATACACACGCACATGCACACAGTTGAATAAATAATAATAATAATAATAAAAAATTTAAAGACGGGGAATGTGGAGACTGGTCACGACTCAGCAGGTCTGAACCCAGACCAGAGCAAAGGAGACCAAAGAACTAGCGGACAGCATCATACCTGGACTGAAGGTGTGGGGAGTGGAGGGGAATGAGTCATATATCTGTTTTATATGAAAATCAAGAATAAAATTCACCTAACCATATGCTGGTGTGACAGGCCAACTGCGGCACAACAGAGAAGTGGGCGTCCACTAGCCTGGCAGCCACGTGCTGGACTCTCCACGGGACTCTCCACCTTTCAGGCAGCTCCATCTGGAAACGTCAGCGATCTACGGCCCTAGACCTAAATCGACACAAAAACACTGCCTGTTCTCCTTCCGCAGGATCCCAAAGTTAGAAGACCAAGGCACCAGTCACCTCGTCTCACACTCTCTTCCCTAGAAACACTCTTATTCTGGAGAGAAAGATGCGCCCGTGGATTATAAAATATGATGCATGAATTTACAAAGAGAATCTGGGCTCGCTGCTCCCCGACTCCTCCCACTGCGGCAGGCTGGGAAGGGCAAGCCAAGACGCTCTTACTCAGCTTTGCCATAATATTGGTGCTTAACTTAGAGTCTTTTATTCTGAAATCCCACGGGGGGCTTGCAAGCTGTGCGCTCCTTCTGCTCGTGTGATTCCCCTCTCTCTGCATAACGTTCTGAATCACACAGAACATGTTAGTTCAGTACAGAGATGCTCAGTGTGCTGGATACGTGCTCTCTGGATGGCAAGACACTGTAGAAGGATTGTCGAGCCGGCAGGGTGACGCTGTTCTTTTGTGACAAGTGAAGGCACCAACACAGAAGAATAGCAAATAGCTCTCCAAGGCTGCAGAGCCCAGCGTCCTGGTCGACCGTCCCCGCCAGAGTTCACTCGATGCGCTCACGAGCCACCAACGCCTCTCCCAGAATAGCCTCCATGTCGGATCAATTCTTGACTGTGATCTAGCTGTTCACATGTCACCCTTTAAAGGTGTTGTGTGCAGCCCGGAGTGTGGCCACGGTTACTTTCTGTGTGGATTCCCCGAAGTGTCTGACGTAAGCCAGGAGCAACTACAGGGTTTTGCTTGGACTATCACTCTTGATTTACATAGAAAACCCGAGATTCCTTAACTTCTCCGGCAGGCAAACAGCAAAAGCTTGCCGATCCAGTTTCCCAGTGTCGACTTGAGAACTGCCATATTTGTCTTTCTCCAGTGAACTGGAGGAATCAACAAGGAGCTAAGGAAATACTTGGAGATGGACAACGGGAGTCTTTTCCACGGACCTCAGCCCTGGTGTGAGATGAAGCCGCCCATGCGATCAGACTCCGTGAGAAGCTGATGCCAATGGGGAAGTTCTTGTGTGGAATCCAAGAAACGGAAGACAAACAGAAACGGGAAGGGTCCTCCCGGCCACAGGCAAGTTAGACACCCCAGATGCTGTGTTAGCCCTCCGCACTCTCGGCAGAGCAGAACGCTGCCACATTAATCTACATGTGTTAGCTTGCCCGGAAACTGTATGAGACGGACGCGAGAAATACAAACATTCTACATCTGAAGCTTGCGTGAGAAATTGTCAGGAGTAGGAGACGTCGGCATGGGAGCTACGGGCGAGTTCCGGCTGCCTTGAGACCTTGATCGCACCCCTAAGCTAACCGAGGATGATGATGGTAGCAGGGACTTAGACCTACTGTGCGTCGCCCTACTAGGTGACGTTAGAAGACCATCTCATTTAATCTCATGAAATAGTATAATAAGGAAACAGTACCGACATTCCTTTCCTAGAGGCCATGACACCCATCCTCCCTCCAGGGGTCCTCCACACTGTGCCCACAGGATGGGGAGACACGACACAACACACACACACACACACACACACACACACACACTGCTGTTCACAGAGACGGACCGCTATCCACTCTAGGGATGATCCTCCCTGACCCTCCCTCCCCCAGAAAGACGGGTCACAGATCAAGTACAAATAGGAGGTTTCTCAAAATATGAGCGAGCTATAAAATGAGACTGTAGAAGTTTATGTTTCTGACGGTTTTTAACCTGTAGATGGACAATAAACCCCAGAGAAATGATTACCTTCCACCTACGTATGTACAGTTCCCGGGGCCCAGGCCACAGACGCTGAATTGCCCCGAAAACTACTTCCTGTCAGGAAAGGTTGGGACAGTCCAGTAAGGGAGACAGGAGGCCCTTCTGTCATGTGTTAGGTTGCCCGGAAACTGTATGAGACGGACGAGAGAAATACAAACATTCTACATTTGAAGCTTGCGTGAGAAATTGTCAGGAGTAGGAGACATCGGCATGGGCGCATTTCTTGTTTAAAATTTATTATAACACATTTAGAAAATCCGGAAAAACAGAAGGTGAGAATAATACACACCTAGGACCAGGGCCTTGTCTGCTGTTTATTCAAATCCCTGAGTTTGTCTTTGTTTTAAACAATGTTGGTTATGAAACCCAGGCCTCACCCACGCTAGGCCCGTACTCGGCCACCCAGGCCTCACCCAGGCCTCACCCAGGCCTCACCCACGCTAGGCCCAGGCCTCACCCAGGCCAGGCCCGTACTGGACCACCCAGGCCTCACCCAGGCCTCACCCACGCTAGGCCCCTACTGGACCACCCGGGCCTCACCCACGCTAGGCCTGTACTCGGCCACCCGGGCCTCACCCAGGCTAGGCCTGTACTGGACCACCCGGGCCTCACCCACGCTAGGCCCGTACTCGACCACCCTGGCCCTCCTGAATTTCCATAATCAGAATCTCCTGAGTATTACAAAGGCTTGTGAACCGAGAGGTACACTGGACACACATGATTATAAGTAACAGTTTCAATAATAAGCACATTTCAGAAAGAAAAAGCTACACAAGTGCTCACATTGGCTATATTTATTTCATCAGCTTTTTCAGTTTTGCCATGAGCGTGAAGCTGCAAGGTAGCCCCTCCCCAGCAGGCCCCCCACTTTCACAGCCTGATCCGCACGTCCCAGGTTCTAGGTAACTACTGTCTCCACCGCTGTCTTCATGTGATGGATCCCTAACACGGTGCAAGAGACAGTCAGGCAGGTGACTGGTTCCCACGCATGCCCGAATCGCCTTCTGCACCCAGACCCCCGATTGTGAGTCCCCGCCCCCCACGGGCCCACATGTTTGAATCTTTGGCCAGTTTCAGTGTTGTGGAAGGCCAGGGCATCTTTGGGAGGAGCCCGGCTGGAGGAGGGCATCGGAGGGTGCCTTGGGCTTGGTGCGTGGCTCTGCTTCCTCTCACGCTCTTGTTCTGACTTTTTCCCTCTGCATGCGTTGGTGTAGGTGTGCATGAGCAGGTGCATCCAAGTGCACATGAGTGTGTGCGTGTGGAGCCCGAGGACGTCATCTGGAATCATCCAAGTGCAGGAGTGTGTGCGTGTGGAGCCCGAGGACGTCACCTGGAATCATCCGAGTGCAGGAGTGTATGCGGGTGGAGCCCGAGGACGTCATCGGGAATCATCCAAGTGCAGGAGTGTGTGCGTGTGGAGCCCGAGGACATCACCTGGAATCATCCGAGTGCACATGAGTGTGTGCGTGTGGAGCCCGAGGACATCACCTGGAATCATCCGAGTGCAGGAGTGTGTGCGTGTGGAGCCCGAGGACGTCACCTGGAATCATCCGAGTGCAGGAGTGTGTGCGGGTGGAGCCCGAGGACGTCATCGGGAATCATCCAAGTGCAGGAGTGTGTGCGTGTGGAGCCCGAGGACGTCACCTGGAATCATCCGAGTGCAGGAGTGTGTGCGGGTGGAGCCCGAGGACGTCATCGGGAATCATCCAAGTGCAGGAGTGTGTGCGTGTGGAGCCCGAGGACATCACCTGGAATCATCCGAGTGCAGGAGTGTGTGCGTGTGGAGCCCGAGGACGTCACCTGGAATCATCCGAGTGCACATGAGTGTGTGCGTGTGGAGCCCGAGGACGTCACCTGGAATCATCCGAGTGCACATGAGTGTGTGCGTGTGGAGTCCCAAGGACGTCATCTGGAATCATCCGAGTGCACATGAGTGTGTGCGTGTGGAGTCCCGAGGACGTCACCTGGAATCATCCGAGTGCACATGAGTGTGTGCGTGTGGAGCCCGAGGACGTCACCTGGAATCAGCCTCATTTGCTCCACTTCCTTGTTGCTCTGCTCTGCTCCAGGGCTTCCCAGCCTCTGCCTTCCAGGGTGCAAGTGCTGGCTGCCCCCATTTCTTCCCAGCACTTTCACCTGGGATCTGAACTCAGGTCCTTTGCTCTAGACAACGGTCAAGCCCTGAGCCACCTCCCGGCCCTCTGACTTTTGACGACGGCTAAGGGATGCTAACTGGCCTCCTGCTTCTGCCAACAGCCACACCTTCTCCTAACTGATTTCTTCCATAAATGGACTGCACGTGCTCTGGAATCACAACAAATGAATCTCCTTTTCTCCCTGAAGTCGGCTGTGGTGAGTGTTGTTGGACAGCTGTGGCGCGACTGCACAGCCTCTGTGTGAATCTCTACGAGAAATGGACTGACGGGTGGTTGTATTATAGAGGAAGAATTTCACTACAAATTCCTTTTGAGCAGCGCTTCCTTGTGCCTCAACTTACTTCTGCAGGAGTAAGTTGCATGCATATGCATGGATGGTTTTCCTCTGAGAAGGGAGGATGAACAATTCCTCTTACCTCAGAAGAGCATGAGGGTGGGAGCCTTGCACTTGTGGAGAGAGGTTGACTGGAGAACATGTTTACTCCTTCGGTGACTGGTGGACGTGGAGCGGGCTGGACCCACAACATGCTTATTCCATCAGCGAGTGGGTGGACATGGAGCAGACTGGGGCCAAAGACACTATGGAGTCGTGTTCCACAGAAGCAGAGTGGGCATGTGGTTCCGGAACAATCCAGTATTCTCTAATTACAGTCAACCCTAATGGCTCATAGAACATTTAAAATTCTTTTTTTTTTTTTGTTGCTGACAAAAAGTATCAATAAAAATATTGATATACATTTGCCTGAACACATTAATATCAGCACACGCAATATATGGTTTTATTTATTTAAATGTATGTCTAGGCCACAGATTCTCAAAGCTCGTGATTTTTACTCCAGGGGCTACACTGCCCTGTTTGCTGCCCACGAGGACTGTTCTGGCGAGGTGGGGTGTCCCTGGCCTCTTGTGGACAAAGTCTTGTGGTGGGACTTGCCCTAAAACCCGCAAGAGACCCTTGTACAGCAAGCCATCAGGCCCAGAATGTCAGTGATCTCAGAGGAAGCGCCTGACGTCCCTGGCCCCTCCCCTGCTAATGCGTCTCGCATGCACCGAGTCAAGCTGAGCACAAGGAAGAAATGGCCGAGGGTAAGAGAAAGTCAGCGTCCGTGCTCGGAAATCAGTGGAGGCGAATGTTGTCCCTGAGTGGGGCTGTGGAAGCCAAGCGAGCCAAGCTCGTCCACAGAGACACAGAGCAGCGGGTTTTTACCTCATTGCATCCCGGAAGGCATTTCTTTTAAAACAATCCCAATGGTTAGCAAGCATTCCTGAATTCTAAAAGGCAAAATATCACGCGCAATGGGTAAAATGAACAAACAGAAGGCCCCGGAAACGTCTGGAAGTCTAGCTGTAAGTGGATTGCATATGGCTCCAATGAGTCTGTTCAGTTGGTTCTGAAACAAACGAAAGATTCATCATAATCAGCCTGCTGGAGGTTTATAATGCATCTGCACGTTCCCTTTTGGGACCCTCATTTTCGAAGCATCTAGGAGCAGTGCTCAGCCGCAAACAGACTCGCTTAATAATTCATAGCTCAGAACATCACAAGAAAGCGCAGTCACGTTGTGGCTCGGGTTTCGAGTGTGAACCTCACTGTTCATCTACTTCCTCGTGCCAGTCAGCTAGAAAATAAGTATCTCATCTTTTCCGTAAAATCTCTCATAGAATATTGGCCAATATTAAACAGAATGACAGAGTTATGGTAGAGAAAGCGTTAAAGCCTTTTATTTTAATGTATTCTTTTCCTCAGAGATATCGTGAGTATTCAAGCATTAGAACAATTGATGGCAACTTTAATATTCATGTAGGAACCAAGGGCTTGCCTTGAGCCGTTTGCTTTCTGCCTCTGGTCTTGAATTTCTCTGCATCTGTGAGTTTGTGCTGAGCAGTACAGGTCGAAGGGTAAGGAACGAGTCACCCGCTCACTCCCGGAGCAGGAAAAATCAAAGGGTGCAAGATCAAAGCGTGAGAAACCAACGTGCTTCTCCCCCCAGCTGCCAATGACCAGTACGGCATGGTAATGTCCCCGCCATCAATCATTCGTCATCTAAAAATACAATACCCTGCATCAGATTCTATTGTTAAATATTGCATTGACCAGATCCATATTTGGCTGACCTGGCCAGGGAGGCGGGCCAGAATCCATGCTTTAACAAGAAGTCCCGCACTGTCTTGGAAAACACACACAGATTTAGCCAGTACGTGCCCTGCGGGATGCAGTGCAAGTTACAGGCTCAGTTTTAGCAACTGCAAAAGTTATCACCCAGTGAGGCTGAACTTGCCATCCGGAAGATGGGCGTCAATCACACAGCTCTTGCACTTTCCTGGTACTGACATGTTCACAGAGAGATCCTGATGCACACTGAGGGAAGGTAGAGGTTCTACAACAAGCAATGAGAATCTTCAGAGCTTGTTTGTTCTTGTTTGTAGAAAACCTGATTGAGGGTCAGAGAGATGTGCAACGGTAAAGGCACGTGTTGCACAGACGGAATGAGCTGAGATCAACCCCCAGGACCCAAGGCCAAAGGAGACAACTGATTGCTCCACATTATCCTCGCCCTCTACATGTGCACCACGGCACACATGTGCCTGCACACACGCGCACGCGCACGCGCGCACGCACAATTTTTAAAAGGATGCCAATTAAAACTAAATGCAGTGCAGCAGCACACGTATGCTAAGCTGTCATTGACTGTCTTTGCTTTTGGCATGAATTCTTAAGCTCTGTGTAAAATTCTCTCATGACACTCGGAGGTAGAACTTGGCATATTCTTTGAAAACAACAAACCAATTAATTATTATAATTTAATAAGTGTGATTTGACTTGCTAGTAACATCACAAAACATGGAAACAATGTGGAACTTGCTCATCTGTTTCTTTGCTTAATATTTTATGTAGCTAAGTTTGAACTTGCCTTGGAAATACACAGAGTGAAATGTAATAGGAGGCCGGGAAAGAAAACAACACACGGACACATGTTAGCTTTGCTTTGCTCGCTCTGCTTTCTCCAGCTTTATGTGCGTGTAGAGAGCATGTATGTGCGTGTGTGGAGCACATGAGTGTGTGTACACATGTTCATATGTGAGTGGGGATGGACAGGAATGCATGCAGGAACGTGTGCACGGGAAGACATGTGGGCATTCTCAGGTGTATATGTGATTGTGTTTATGTGTATGCATGTGTGCATGTGCATATGTATGTGTGTGTATGTGTGTGCACAGGTGTATACGTGTGTGCATGTGCATATGTATGTGTCCATGTGTATGTATGTGTATGTGTGTGTATGTGTGTGCACAGGTGTATACGTGTGTGCATGTGCATATGTATGTGTCCATGTGTATGTATGCGTGCACATGCGTGCACACATGTATGTCCATATGTATGTGTCCATGTGTATGTGTGTCCATATGTATATGTCCGTGTATGTGTGCACGTTACGTATGTGTGCACACGTGTATATATGTGCATATGTGCGTGTGTGCATATGTGTGCATGTGTGCGGAGGCCTCCACTCGGCGTCGTGCATCTTCTTTGATCACTGTCTACTGTGCTAATGCAGGCAGGTGCTCCCAGCTGAACCCAGAGCTCTCCAATCAGCCGCGGCAGCCAGCCAGCTGCCCTTGGGATTTGCCTTTGCCTGGCAAGTGCAGTGATTCCGGGTAACTGTCGCCTGCTCTGCTTTTCTGTGGGTTCTGAGGGTCAGAACTCTGTCTTCGTGCTTGGGAGGCAAGTGGTTTTTCACAGGGAGCCATCAACTCCTGGAACTCTTGTGGACATGTTAAAGAGTAAGGATCGAAGTCCAGAAGCTTCTAAACACAAAAGGAAGAAGCAATAGCTTTCCTTATCTCTGACATCTTCCCCTCCATCAGGGGTCTATGCAACACCAGGGTTCCACTTTTCTATGCAGCAATTGTAACAGCATCTAGTGTGACATCCAGACTAGGGGAACACAGGGTCATGACTGCAGACTCGTAAAATGCATGGAGAACAAGCTCAGATGGTTACTTCTGTGAGATGGGAACTACTGTCCACAGGTAGGATGTTTCTAATTAGCACGAGAGCTGGTCCTCTCTAAACAGCACCACGCATACACGCATCCATGGCAAATAGGTGCACATCACGGAGACACACCACCATTAATTGACTTACATTATCAGGCTCATGAATGAGAATGTTCCTAATAAGCCAATATTAGAATAAAAACCCAAGCACTTCGATAAACCTGCTGCCACAGGTCTTTATCATGCTTTTTTATGCAAAGAGCATGTTTTTTTATGCAAAGAGCATATACTGCAATTCAGATTCCGCCGACACAGCAGATCATTCTCGAGCTACACTGCCCAGATGATTAGAAGCTGGGCAGGTCATTACAGTCACTTTATCTCTAATCAGCGCTGAGAAACGCACATGGCAAACTGCAGCAAAAAAGACTTGACCTTGCTAAGCCAGCCGCATCGGAGGGAGGGTGAGATGCAGCTGTCTTCAGAGACAAGAAGCCTGTCTCTGGGGACGCAATGGGATTACTACGCCCACTGTGCACTGATCAAAAGCAGGCCACTTGTGGAAAGGGCCGTCCACCATCAAAACAGAATGTGTCTACTCGACCCACACAAATCATTTCCCAGAGAGAGAGAGAGAGAGAGAGAGAGAGAGAGAGAGAGAGAGAGAGAGAGCGCTTCCACTCCTTCTGAACCACATCCTCCTCCATTGAAGACAAAGCGGATTGGCTTACCTTTCTCGCAGCGGCTTCCTGTGAATCCAGATGGACAGACACACTTGTTAGGAGCCACGCAGGTCCCACCGTATTTGCAGCCCTCCTCGCAGAATGCTGTTGCAAAAGGAATCAGAGATTTCACTTAGAAACTGTGTGACAAAGAAACTCTCAGGCAAGGAGCAGTCCTGCCTCCGATGCCCAGCACGATGTCCCGGGACGTTGAAAACTTTCCCCATCCAGAAAGAAAGAGACGTAACAAGACCTGTTCCACTGGTTTATATAAAATCAATTGAAATAACAGGTGTAAAGTATTGAGCCCGGGGCTGGCGCATGCTAAATGAAAACTGGTATTAACAGTGATTTCTGCTGCCCCATGATTGACTTATTTGAAATCAACTAGGGCAAGTTGAGCAGCTAAAAGAGGCAAGGCCAGTGTTTCAGTTACTCTGCAGAGTTACTGATAAAATCGTGACAAAGCAGCTTGCGGGGACAGGAGGTTTGTAGCTTCTTACCACAGTCCTGGTGCAGTCGCTTGTCCAGCTTGGCAGGAGCGTCCACACCCACACCAAGGGCAGAAGGAACTGGCCACATATCCACATAACGGCTGAGAGAGGAACAATTCTCACTTGCCAGGCCACACGTCTAGTCTAGTTATCAGAAGAACACCAACTTCCTCCACCACTTCCCTCCATCTTATTCACCTGTCCAGCAACTAATCCCACCCACCACGGGCTGGGCCTCCCCATTAAGTAGACAATCTCCTTCAGGTTTGCTCTGGGCCTAACTCAACCATTAACTTACCCTAGTTGATTTCAAATAAGTCAATCATGGGGCAGCAGAAATCACTGTTAATACCAGTTTTCATTTAGCATGCCTAGAGCTCGAACCCTCAACTGTCAAGTCGACACCTGTGCTGACCTGTATCGGAGGTCAACCTGTGCTCAGCACCATTTTATAACCTCCTCATCTGCGCTACCATTCTTGTGGATTGTCTTTCATGACAACATGTTTTTAATTTCTCAAAAAGAACATTCAGTCGTGGATAACAATGTCGTTGGCATAAAAATGCCAAGAACCTTCTCTGTCGGATGTGCCAGCTGCTCCTGGTGTCCTGAGCAGAACCTGGTACACTGTCATGGCCCCCGAGGTCTCGGCTCGCCCTGGCTATTCCCATGGGGAGCACGCTTCCACGTGGACGTGCTGGTTGGAAGGCCGTGGCTAAACTTCCACGTGTGGACTAGCTCCGGAGAGTTTCTGCCCACCACACTGCTCCGTGAGAACCTCCCCGGCACAGCGAGCTCCCCGGACCGCTCACAACAGAGGATGGTAAGGCACGAAACTCCAATACAGCAGCAAACACACCTGTCACTTCTGCACAGCCAGGTGCACCCCAAGCCACCAGCAAACACAGCTGCCACTTCTGCACAGCCAGGTGCACCCCAAGCCACCAGCAAACACAGCTGCCAATTCTGCACAGCCAGGTGCACCCCAAGCCACCAGCAAACACAGCTGCCACTTCTGCACAGCCAGGTGCACCCCAAGCCACCCAGCAAACACAGCTGCCACTTCTGCACAGCCTGATGAACCCAAACCCGCCAGCAAACACAACCCGCCCTCGTGGAGCACAGCTTGTGCCAGTCTCTTAGGATAGGAGGCCAAGACGGTATCCACTCTGGTGCTCATCATGAAATCATGCATTCAGCTCTGAAAATACATATCGTGGGATCCGGTGACTGTTATTTCAGATATGATATAAAATATATTTAAATATGGTTCTGGGGGCTCCTAAGACAGCTTACTGGGCAAAAGTGTGTGCCATGCAATCCTGACCACCTGGAAGCCACCCAAAGCAAATGGTACCTGCCGTCCCAGCACTCCTGCGGAGAAGGGAGATGAGAAAAGGAATTTTCCAGAAACCCATGGGTCAGCTGGCCTGAAGTGCCCAGAGAGGCAGGAACAAGAGAGACCCTGCCTCAGAGAGTCAGAGGAGAGGTGGTACCCAAACGCTTTTACTCTGACACACACACACACACACACAGCACATATATCATATATGTGGCACACACACATACATACACACACACGGCACATATATCATATATGTGGCACACACACATACACACAGACGGCACACATATCATATATGTGGCACACACACATACGCACACACACATACATACGCACACACATACACACACAGGCACACACACGGCACATATATCATATATGTGGCACACACACACGGCACATATATCATATATGTGGCACACACACATGGCACATATATCATATATGTGGCACACACACAGGCACACACACGGCACATATATATGTGGCACACACACATACACACACATACACACATATGGCACATATATCATATATGTGGCACACACATACATACACACGCATACACACGGTATATATATCATATATGTGGCACACATACATAAACACACACGGCACATATATCATATATGTGGCACACACATACACACACGGCACATATATCATATATGTGGCACACACACGGCATATATATCATATATGTGGCACACACACATACGCACACACACACGGCACATATATCATATATGTGGCACACACACATACATACACACATACACACACAGGCACACACACATGGCACATATATCATATATGTGGCGCACACACATACACACACAGCACATATATCATATATGTGGCACACACACAGGCACACACATGGCATATATATCATATATGTGGCACACATACATACACACACAGACACACACATACATACACACACAGCATATATATCATATATGTGGCACACATAGGCACACACACACATACATAGACACACGGCATATATATCATATATGTGACACACACAGGCATACGCACACATATACACACAGGCACACACATGGCACACACATCATATATGTGGCACACACACATACGCACACACATACACACAGGCACACACACACGGCACATATATATGTGGCACACACACATGCATACACACACAGCATATATATCATATATGTGGCACATACACATACATACACACACAGGCACACACACACGGCACATGTATATGTGGCACACACATGCATACACACACATATGCATACGCACACACAGGCACACACACACGGCACATATATATGCGGCACACACATATGCATACGCACACACAGGCACACACACACGGCACATATATCATGTATGTGGCACACACATATGCATACGCACACTATAATGATAATTTCATTCAAAAGCTTAAAAATGCAAGTCTCCATCAAAGCTAGCAACACAACAGGGATGTGTTCTGCATCTGGAAAATGGGAGAAAGAAAGCTTGTCTCGCAAAGCTTCGAGGGCGACCAAAGAGGCCAGGTCAGGAGGCAGAAGGCAGCGCTGTGACTTCATTTCACACATACATGAAACAGCTTCTCATCTGGGCCCTCGGCCCTGTCGGGAGGCTTGCATGTGTGTTATGGACTTACTCAACACAAACACAATAATGAGACTCATAGAGCGTCTACGTTCTGTAGTCTATGATGGCTAACAGCATCTCATAAGGAAAAATGGGCTCGAAGGAGGTCTAAGTGGTATTTGACGTATAGTTTGCTCCATAGAAGCTCTTTGCAATGTAACAGCAGTTGGTAAAAGCATCCATAATGACCATGAAATATGGACTGGGGATAAATCATCTGATACCCAGCTAGTAACGCGTTTAGCTCGAGCGAGATAGGCTGAATGCATCATCGAGGAAATAGAGGTGCTACTGATTGAATAAAAAAAGGCCTAACCATGAATCTCAGAAACCGCAGGTGCATTAGCACCAGCTGGCTGGCCAAACATATCTTGGCCTTCAAAGCCAGACCTCCTTCTTGTGTGATGGCATGATTTCATCTGTTATCTGAAGTTTACTCATTTATGAATAGCTCCACAGAGCTAAGGAGACTGATTGAAAAATCATCAATAGATCTAACCACACGACCCTACTCCATCAAAGGCGGATCTGCTTCGTGTGTGGATTAGCTCGTCTTTCCTTTTTGTATCTGTGTCTGCTCACATTTCTGATAAACCTGGCACATACCATTGTGCAGTAGAATTTATCCAGAGTAGGCAGAGAAATCACTGCCTACTCGGTCCTTGGGCAAAGGGACAGACAAAGCAATTAAGAAAAATGAAGTGAATGGAAACTCCATGTCACCCCAAAACTTTAACTGTTGTAGGGGAACTCAAAAGTAACACACGTTTCTTGCTATAATTTGGTACAAATTCTTGCATGTTGGTCTAAAGACTGTGGATAGATTTTTAAAATCTAGATGGGCTATTCTTTTAAATTATTTATTATATGCGTATGTGCAAGAGATAAAGAACTAGAGGAAGCACACGCGGGGAGAGAGGAATATGAGACGCTCACACGACAATGCAAAGATAGAGGATGACTTTCTGAAATCAATTGTGTTCTCCACCTTGCGGGTAGCAGACACCTAGCTCGGATTACCAGGCTTGTGTGTGAACGTATTACCCACCGAGCATCTTCGGCCCTACATAGTCTATTCCCGGTCGGCTATCAGCTCAGCCGTGAGTTTGGAACTGCGGTGTTGCATTAAGGCGAGGTGGGTCTTGTCCCCAGGCTTCTCCTATTTCAAAGCAGCGTCGTTGCTAGATTCTGGAGACAGCACTGTACAAGCTGGTCGTTGCTGCAGTCGCCTGCATGGTTGCTGATAACTGACCATCAAACGGCTTAAGGGAACAGGGTTTATTCTCTCTTACGGTTCCTGATTACAGTTCTCAGTCCAGCTTGACAGGAGAGCACGCACCAACACCAGGGCCGAGGGAACTGGCCACACCATCACCACGTAACAGCTGAGAGACGGACAATCTTACTTGCCAGACCAGCATGTCTGGCCAAGTGAACAGAAGGACGCCATTTCCTCAACCAGCTCTCTGTATTTTATTCACCTGTTCAGGGCCTAGTCCCACCCACCATGGGCTGCTCCATCAACTAGACCATCTCTTACAGGTCCGCTCTGGGCTTAACTCAACCATTAATTCTCTACAAATGTGCCCAGAGCTCAAACCCTCAACCGTCAAGTCAACACTTAGGCTTAACTGTGACAGTCGTGTTGCCAAGAGTGTTCCTGAGGCCGCCTCACGGCCGCAGCTTCCGTAGCTGATGGTGCCGTGGTGTCACGTGACTGGACACAGGGACTGGACCCACGCAACTGCGAGCGCAGTCGGGAGCCTCGGGCTTGAGCGCCAAATGCTACATGGAATCCAAAGCATGGTGTAAACAGATTGAAGACACGCAATGAGATTGTGGCTTCGATCTGTTATTTTAGTGCCATTTGTTATGGACTTAGTGCCCCGGAGGAGACGTCTGATTTCATCAACTTGAAAATGGCATGCTCCTATTTTTGAAAGGACTATTTATATTGAATAAGAAAATAAAATCACAGACCTCAAAGCTAAGGGAGATTTAATCCACAGGGGGGAAAATGCATGTTTATACCCCCAAAACACAGCAGTTCACTGGAACAATTCATTCATGTGCAACACCATGATGTCACCGGCCCTTCTGGGCACAGACAAGGCCAGCCCAGAGAAGGGAAGCCAGGTCAAAGGGCATGCCTGTGCTGGAGGGCATGCGGGCTCGGAGCCCTGTTTTCTGTGCAGCTGCCTGCACAGCAGTTGTGGCCTTGCGTGCAACCAGGACGACAGACCCCCATCCACTAGCAGCTCACAGAGCGTGGTGTCCCCAATCATGAAGCAGCAGGAAACCCCTGTGAGAGAGTGTGGGAGACCAGGACTCACCGCACCCCAGCATGGGACAAACCTGCACGGCAGGGAGGGGCTGGAGGAGAAGGGTGAGGGATAGGCGAGGAGTGAAGTGTGGGCAAAGGGCTGTCGGCCAAAGGTCTGTCCTGAGGAAGGCTCCGAGCAGCAGAAGAATATGAACAAATGCTTCTCAGCAACATCAAGTCAAGACTGAAATCAAAAGAACAGGCAAAAAACCACAAGGGTACATATCCTTACTTAAAAGTGCAAAGTATAAAGCTGTCATGGCTTGAAATGTGTCCCCCACAGTCTCACGTGTTTGTAAGGTCATGGCACCTTGAGAGGTGGAGCCTTGCTGGAGGAAGGCAGTCACAAGGGGTGGGCTTGAGGTGGATCAGTCCCACCCTCCCTCCAGGAGGAGTCTGCCTTCGCAGCAAGCAGCCTGCAGCTCTCAGCCTCCAAGACAGTATGTGATGTAACCCATCTCCAGCTTCAGCCAGCCAGCCAGGCCGTCTCCGCCATGAAAGACTGTATCTTCCCTCTGGAACCGTAAGCTGACTACATCTCCCTTTCTCCCTTAAGTTGCTTGACTTTGGGTGCTCTCACAGCAATAGTTAAGAATAACTGTTACAGAAGTTAAAATAGTAATTCGTGACTTTTAAAATTTTGACAATATGTGCCGAGTATATCTCCAATGGATACATACGGATACTGCTTTACTACATTTTGAATTTTCAGAATGCATGCTAGAATGTGTATCGGAGCCATTGGAAATATGAAATGGTAATAAAATTTTTAGAGTTACTTTTTCATATATTCTTGTTGCCTACACATCACTCTAGATAGAACAGAGCATAGAAGCATTCAACTGCCCCTCCTAAACCTCAAGTTGAAATGCTGGTGTTAACTCGAAACCTGACAGAATGGTGTATTCACATGTCATCCAGGGTAAAATCACAAACGGTAGCAGAGTGGAGAGTATTTACCATTCAGGCATTTATAGAAGACACACTACTGGGAAAGCCCAGGCTGAGAATGGATTTCTCTGTGTGTGCAGGTCCCGCACACGGGCTTTCATAACTATGAGATTCTCAAGGATGGAAGTTAAGGATCTGGCAACCCTTAGCTCTGCATCTTGACCTCAGGTGATGTGTAACTTGTATTTGCAGACACAGCAAGTTCATTCAGCGAATTAAAGCAACTTTCTAATGAGGTGATCTTATGTGAATGTTAGGACTGACAAGTTTGGTCAGTCCCGCTGCAGGTTTTGCCGCGCGTCAAGAGTGGGCACAGATAGATGCCCGTGCATCCAGCGTCAGAGTTCTCCAAGGCCCGGTTTCATGAAGAGCAACATCTCCAGGCGCCCCGCACTGGGAGGAGTCTTCCTGCCGGTGCCGGGGATCATGCTAGCGGTCATGTCTGGAACGGTGCACTCACGTTAGACGTCACTGACACACAGATGGGGTCCCAGAGCTCGAGGCACCTTTGTCCTGCTTGGCCCCGGCAGCCAGCAGAACAGGCGGGCAGACGAATCAGCTTATACTGCAGTGAGCGAGTGCACGGCACAGATACGTAGCGTGGGCGCGGCCTGGGCTGGGTCACGGCATGTGGGTGGACGGAAGTTCAGAAGAGCAGGGGGTGGGGAATATGCGGGAAGGTTGCCATTAAGGGGTGGGGGAGGCAGATCACTGAGGTCGCCTGCCCATGAACCCTAAAGAGAACCAAGCAGGCAGCTGTCAGGAGAAAGACATATAGGGGTCAAACAGGGACACAGACCTGAGTCCTAGGAAAGCGATATGGGGAGACGAGAAGAAAGAAGAGGAAAGAAAAGAAAGCCCAGAAAGGAAGAGTTATGTCCTGCAGTGAATGCAGGTACCCGGGCATTCCTTCCACGCGGCCCGTGGCCCCACACGCCCCACGTCCACCCGTTGAGGGACCTGCCGCCTGCAGGAGGCTCGTGTTGCAGAAACTGTCCTTTGTGGTGCAGGGAGGCGCCATCAGCCTCAGGCAGCGGGGGCAGGGGGCGGGGGGTGTGTGTGGGGAGACAGGCCGTTGTGAGGGGAATCAGCAGAAGGCGGCCTGGAGCAGAAGCAGGAGCAGAAGCAGGAGGCCGTTTCCGGCCACCAGCGCCATCAGGAGGCACAGAGTGGAAACAGAGCTGAGCCACCAACCCTCAAGGCTCCGCCCCCTGGATGCGCCTTCCTCCAGCAGGGCCGCCCCCTGGATGCGCCTTCCTCCAGCAAGGCTCCGCCCCCTGGATGCTCCTTCCTCCAGCAAGGCTCCGCCCCCTGGATGCTCCTTCCTCCAGCAAGGCTCCGCCCCCTGGATGCGCCTTCCTCCAGCAGGGCTCCGCCCCCTGGATGCTCCTTCCTCCAGCAAGGCTCCGCCCCCTGGATGCGCCTTCCTCCAGCAGGGCTCCGCCCCCTGGATGCGCCTTCCTCCAGCAAGGCTCCGCCCCCTGGATGTTCCTTCCTCCAGCAAGGCTCCGCCCCTGGATGCGCCTTCCTCCAGCAGGGCTCCGCCCCCTGGATGCGCCTTCCTCCAGCAGGGCTCCACCCCCTAAAAGTGCCATGACCTTCCGAAGTTAACACCAGCCAAGGACGCAGCTCGTGAGCCTGCGGGGAGCTCACACATCGCCAGGCAGCTGGGTTTCACGCCCTTTGTCTATCACAACGAGCGGACAATTACACCTGCATCATTGGCACCTGAAGCTCCTGGGCGGCTCTTCCTTGGCCCAGGGGTCTTTGCCTCAGTCCTTCGCCCAGGCACAACCACATCCACCCACTTGGCAGAGGCCTGCCCAGGCTGCTAGCTTCTTGTCATCCTGCGTGTTATGTCTGTGCTGCTTCGCATGCAGGGCCTCCGCCACCTCCACAGACGTAGCCGGTCAGAGGCAGCGTGCAGGGCTGGTGCAGCTCAGCACGTTCATTCATCCTCTTCCTCGCTGGCTCGCTCATTCATGCACGGGCAGCGTCATGCAGAGAGCAAATTACAGCCGATCTCACCAACATCACACTTTCTTTTATTTTTAATTTTATTTATCGTGTGTGTGTGCGCGTGTGTGTCACAAGGCACTGTTTATACCTGTGGAGGACCAAGGTGACTTCGGGAATCATCCTGGATTGTTTCTACCTCCTTTTTGCTTCACTCCGGGATTTCCTAGGCCCCACCCACCAGGACTGGAAGTGCAGGCTGCGGCCATTTCCGCTTGGCATTTTTACATGAGACCTGGATCTGAACTCCAGAACTTCTGCTTGGGAGGCAGAGTCTTGAGCCCTGAGCCATCTCTCCAGCCCCACAGCATCCTTTCCTACCCCTCCTTTCTTCTGCTGATGCTCTTCCTACTCTCACAGCTTCCGTGTCTGTGTGGCCCACCGAGCTTAATTAGGTCTGCGGCCCCAGGGGGGTGGCCAGCTCACCCGCTGCTTTGTCAGGGGACATGCTGTGGACAGACCAGTTGAGCACAACCAGCTCGGCCATTTTCTGGCCAATGTGGAGCAAGCGACCCCCTGAAGTTAATCCCTCTCATGACAAACTGAACTAACACATACACATACACACACACACACACATAGACACACATACATAGACGCACACACACATACATAGTCACACATAGACACACACATAAACACACAAACAAACATACACACAGACATAGACACACACACAGACACGCGCATATACACACAGACATACACAAAGACACACGCAGACACACACACAGACACACACACACATACATACACATATACATACATACATAGACACACACACGGACACACACACATAGACATACATACATACACATACTCACATAAACATACTGGCACACACACATAAACACACATAGACACAGACACACATACACAGACACACACATAGACACATACGCAAACATATACATACACGCACATACACATACATACACACAGACACACAAACACATACACACATACATGCACATACATACACATACACACATGTACACACAAACACACACATACATACATATACACACACATACACATACAAACACACTCACATATCACACACATACATATACATACACATACACAACATACACACACAGGCACATGCTCACACACACACATATAGACACACACAGACACATGCGCGCACACACACACACGCACACACACACACGCACGCACATAGCCTGTCTCTCTGTGGCTGCTCTAAGGAATAAGGCTGCTGCAGGTCTAGCGCTGAGTTGAGCCATCAGCACATGCTAGATACTGCCGGCACCATCACTGCCATCTGCACGCGCGCATGCAGAGCCCTCTGGGAGACGCGTGTCCACGCGTCGCTGAAGGTACGTGAGGCCTGGACCGCGGGGTCGCAGCCTCCGCTCGTATTTGCTGAAAGCCTGCTCTGGTGCTCAATCCCACGCTTGAAGGTTTCCACCGAGGAATCCTCTGTTCAAATGATCAGTTACAATATGCATCAGGACACAGAGTGTCCCGCGGCGAGTGCATCTTGTTCAGTTGAAGGTACGGGCTGAACTCTCTTTGGCTGTCCTCAAGGTCAAAGCCGGGGAGCCCTCACTGGGCACATCTGATCAATGTCGGCTGCTGCTCGGCATGCCCGACGGCTTCGAGCCTTCGCCGCGCTAGACCATCAGTCTTCCGGGGCATCCGGCCGTATCTCCTGCAGCACGGCTGCCTTCGTTCCTTCTGGAAGGTTTAAGTGCAGAGCCCTCCATGTCTTCTAATTTATAGGCAGCGTAGTGGAGGCGAAAGAACACAGTGCACAGATCAGGCAGATCTGACTGTGATGTAACCAACAGTGTGACCGTCAGTGTGCCAGTAATTCCTTCAGAGACTCAGTTTCCCCCTTTGCAAAACAAACACATTAAGCACTTGAAGATGCACTGTGGACCGAATGGTGAGGTCATAGAACGCTTGTGGCACGGTGCCTGGTGCACCCGAATCTCCAGCTCAGCCCCTCCCCACCTGGCAAGGTCTAATCCAACCTCGTCACGCATGCAAAGCTTGTGTCCACCCGTCTGCGTGGCCCACAAGCCACTGGTCCCAAGGGATCAAGCAGGAAGCCCTCGTGGCTGTACACGCAACAGGAGGATGCTGCATCATGTCTGTCTTTCACACCGAAGAGCTGCTCGCAACTCCACTGCACGGGAAGGGGACGCACTCCTGGAGCGCTTCGGGACCCTCCTGCAACTCACCGTGGGGGGGAATCGGTAAAGCCACGACAGAAAACACCAGGGAAGCTCATCACAGAGTTAAAAACAGAACCGTGGTGCTATCCAGCGATGCCATGCCTGGGAACAAAGCCAAAGGCAATGAGACCAGCAGGCGGAGGCGCTCTGTCCACACAGCTTACAGCGATTGCAGACCGTGCAGGGCGCGCTCCGCAGCTCCTTGAATGAAGACGAGGTGACGGAGATGCACGGTGGACTAGTACTCAGCCAGACAGAAGGATGCGATTCCGCCATGCGGAGCACCAAGGGGAAGCGGGAGAGGGATGGGTGGTGCCCACAGCAGGTGGGCGCAGAGAGCAGGGAACCCAGAGCGTCACCTGTGCACCCCAGAGCCCCAGCCTCATGGGAGGGCCCTGGCTCCCAGCAAGTCAGGGGGCCCCCCATTACTGAGCTGCTCCTGACGAGTTCTCTAGAGGTTCATCTACACACACACACACACACACCTCTACTCACACACATGCACACACACTCAAACATACACACATGCACACACACACATACACACGCACCTCTACTCACACACACACACCTCTACTCACACACACACACCTCTACTCACACACATGCACACACACTCAAACATACACACATGCACACACACATACACACACACCTCTACTCACACACATACTTCTCTACTCACACATATGCACACACACACCTCTACTCACACACATGCACACACACACTCAAACATACACACATGCACACACACACTCATAAACTACACACATGCACTCACACACACACCTCTACTCACACACATGCACACACACTCAAACATACACACATGCACTCACACACATACATACACACTCACACATACACATACATACACTCACACACATACACAAATTTCAGAGGGAGATGAAGCACTGTAGAAAAAACCCCAGCAAATACGAAACAAAGCAGAAAATCCAAATCCAAGTGGAAAAGCTTGCAAACACTCTCTGCCCAGAATGCATCTCACCAGACTGTTCACGTGACAGAAGGACACTCCCAGGTGTGCCAGTTGTGCCAGTGCTGGGGTGGGTCAGATCTTGTGGTCACTCACACCTCTTCTCCCGCACAATGGTGTCGCCGACAGGCGGGAAGCAGGGTTGTCGGGCTCTTCTCTGGTGACACCAGCGGCCCAGACGGAAGACTCCTTCCTCTCCCGGGTTCATTCGGCCTCATCTAAGTTCCACGTGGACTTGACCGTCATGCCACCGGGGGCAAGGCTGCCATCCCTGCCTGCTTGGGTGGTCTCTCAGTTGCCAAGCTTTTCTCTCCTCTATCACCACAGACCTCTCACCTTGTGTGAAGAAGTCTTGGCATCCGACTCCAGCCAGCCCCGCCTTCTGCCGGCCTCTCCACTCCCTTCACCTGACTGCAAGACCCCAGGCAACGAACCCTTCCCAGGATGCTCCACGCGTGTCAGGCCCTGCACGCATCAGTCCTTCGTAGCTTCTCAACAGCTCTGCTCATCTCCAGACTTGCTCCGAGGCCCGAATCAGTCATGTCTCCCACTTTGCTCTCTTAGCACTTCCCGCTCCAGCCACCAGTAGGCGAATCGAAGCTGGTTTAGCACCTGGGATCTCCTGGCAGCTGAGGGAGGAGGAAGCACGTTCAAGGCCAGCCCGGGGAGCCCAGAGTTCAACATCAACCTGTGGCAAAGTTCAGCCCGCCTCAAAAGTGACGATACAAAGTGGAGATGTGAAAATACGAAAGCATTGCTCAGAGTGAGAGCACTTCCCAGCACACACGGGGTCCTGAGTCCCCTCGCCAAGTCACACGCACACGCACACACGTGTGCCACACACCGTATGTACCCCACACACCACCTGTACCACACGTGTACATATAGCACATGCACCACACACGCATGTCCCACATATCATGTGAACCACACATACCACAAGTGCCACGCACACATACACCACACACGTCACATATACCACACACAAAACACGTGTCCCATACATACACACATACACCCCATAGTACCACACACCACATTCACCATACACATACCATGTACCCCCTCACACCACGTGTACCACACATACCCACATATATACCACATGCACCACACACACATACACCATATGTACCTACACACACATACACACATGCACACACACCACCCCCCATACACCACACACACTACACACATACATATACTACATGCACCACACACACACACACACACACGCACACTGGAACTATGCCCTCCTGCTAGCTCAGTCATTCAGCCCCAAGGCATCAGGGGGGCGATGTGAGCTTTAAGCCTGGTCCCTCACATGACCTTGGACAAGTCCTGAAGCCCCGCGACATCACCCCTTTCTAAGAAGGGGCCTCACTCTCCTGCCTGTGTCTCTGTCAACTGGCCTTCTGCTGCCACAGTGTTGGGGGTCAAAGGTGGCTCTCACGGCCCCTACACGATACACTTGACCACCCAGCCCCGAAACACCCAGGAAAGAGAGAAGTAATAAGCAAAGTGACACCATTTGTTCAAGGAAGATGAGCCAATGACCCCCAAGTCCAGCCTATCACAAAGCTGGGGTTTCGGCGGCGGGTGCGAGGTCTGCGGAGCTGGACAGTCCTGGTCACTGCGTCGTCTTCTGTCGTTCGCCCGAGAGCCTTCACACACACACAGAGAGAAGACAGAAGCTTGCTACAAGATCTTTCGACTGGGTTCAGAGGCGCTCGCTCTCTGGGGTTACACAACCAAAGGCCCATCAAGCAATCACATAGCTCCTCCATGCACTTCCGGACCTCATGCCCACACGTGTGACTGACGGGCCCCAGTGAACACGCTCTCTGCCGCCCGCTTTCCTGGTGGCATCCAGTTATCTCGGCATGGCGCAGCTGCCCTGAATTCCTCCACTGGCTCCTGGTACAATTGGGTATCGATTGAAAAATTCTATTACTGCGCTTAGTTACACGGCTTTCAATGAACAGGCCACAGGTGGCAATGTGACGGGTTTCAAGGAGAGCCAGAGGACCGGAGGGCGACGGGACGCTCCAGCCCAGTGATGCGCGGCTGCCTGCGGTGGAGCGTGACCGCATCCTTTAGCATATACTGCCGTGCTGGCCCCAGACCGAAGCTCACCTGCAGCACACAAAGCTCAAAATGCTCCCGGCCAACCTGATAGACTTTCAAGTAACGCGAGTCTGGAGATTAGAATGATCACCTGCTTGTGAAGCTGGAAGCGCCATGTACATTTCCACCTGGACTAGACTGAGCGGACGTCTCTGTCCCAGGTGCAGAAGTTGGCACTGTCCTGCAGCTCCGACACACAGCGATGTGAACACAAAGAAGAGTAAGACGCCATCGACACGCCAAAGCCTTGATCGGCACTGACACGCGCCAGTGTGCAAGCCAGATCTTTGCCACTTATTTTGTAAGTAAAGTTTTATCAAAAGTCATCCATGCTTATTAATTTGCATATTGTTTCATTGTTTCCTGCCTCGTGGGTGAGTAGTTTTGACAGACTGCGTACCACAAATATCAGCTACCTGCTTCTTCATAAAAACAGATCCGGCCGTGGCCTGGGCCGTCTTGGAAGCCAAGGTGTAATGGATGTTTCAGTGCACGGCTTAAGTTCCTGCAGAGTCCTGAGCTGCTGCAGAAAGAACGAAGTCTGACTGTTTGAAGAGGGGGTGGGCGGACGGAGTCTTGAGCAATTTTGAACCTCACGAACAGAGAGGAAGGGTAAGGAAAGATGGACCCAGAAAGCAGGAGGAGTGGAAGACACGGAAGGGCAAGCTCCTGCTCGCCGACCGCATCCTGCACAAGAGCCGCTAAACCAAGTGAGTGGCGGGAGGGTCGCGAGAGCCTTGCCTGTCCCACCGGGAGCCTGGGCTCTGCTCCTGCAGAGGCTGGAGCTCTGGGGAGGATCATGGAAGGAAGAGCAGCGAGATGAGAATTAGGGGTAGGCCTCTTCGGGGGAACATGGGGTCCTCAGGAGACAGAACTCTCAGCGTGGGACGCAGGCACTCAGCATCTGGGGGCAGGTTCCAGGGGCCCCTCGGAGCTGGCGGCAAAATTCCTATTGGGTGATGCCGAGCAGGGAAGAGGGGTCTCCTTGTCACTGAAGCAGGGGCACTGCCGGCATCTCAGAGGACGTGTTTCGCTTGTAGATCACATGATCAGAAGGGGCAGGGTGGGGGCAGGGAAGGGAGGAAGGTGAAGGCTGGGCTCTGAGAACGGGTTCTCGGTGGCACACAGCACTACACTACCAGCTCATACGCTTACTATTGCTGACCCCTCTGTTGCTATAAATAAACAGTATAAATAAAAACGTCATTGTGCGCATTTTTGACAAGAAGGCGGGGACATGCCCAGAGGCGCACGAGGAACTCAGCAGAGTCTTGCATGTCCTGTGCACATGGATTCCCCCTCTGCTGTCTATGCTGCGCCGAGGGAACCCGGCCCTCAGCGGACACCCCATCACCTGATGCCTTCTGCACGCCCCTTGTCAGAGCACTGAGCAGGCTCGCTGGAGACCGCGGACACGCTGACTCGGCCCACGGCAGCTGCCCATCCCGGCCGCGTGGGAGCCGCGTGCTCAGGGAGGAGACGAGGGCTTGGGAGCATAGACTGGTCACAACCAACCCGGCTCATCTGCTTGCACGGAGAGGCTCTCGAGACCTCTGGAAACCCTCTGAGGAAGCCAGAGCCCAGCGGCTTTATCTCAGAAGCAAACAACACGATGCAGCCTGAAGCTGCCTCTGAAGCCCCAGGCGAAGGCTCAGCCAGTGCAATCATCCACCTTGTGCCGCCTCCGACTGGCATGACAGTGCCACTGGGGCACAGCGTGGGCCTCTGCCCGTGAAGCCTGGCTGAGAAATGATCTTTCCTTGCACTCCAGTATCAATCCAGCTCCAATTAATATAACTCATCGCCCACCCCAGACTCCATGACCATAAACACTAATTACTTCATCTGAATTACCAACGTAGGGCCTTGTTTACAAATGCCTGCATCTTCTGCTTGGAAGAAACTCCCCACTGCCCGATGCAAATCCACGTGTGGGGATTCAAAGGCGCACAGGACCCAGTCCGTGGCTTTCCTTGCCTTCTGGCGATGTCCAAGACGTCAAGGCCTCACAGAGCAGAGCTGACGGAGATGCGTGGGAAGATGAGGCAGATGCCTGACCTGAGCTATTCTGCCCTTGCTGATTCCTCCCCGTTTAGCAGATTCACCTGTTCTGCTAAGAACTGAGTGGCTTTCAGAAAAATATTCTGAAATATTTCTTCTCTCTCAGTCAGCATCTAACCCAAAGTCCATGGCATATTTGACAAGAGGAGTAGAAGTTCTGTGAGCTTTTTCCAGGAAAAACTGAACCCAGGACAAATCTGAATACCTACCCATTACTGGAGATAAAGCAGGAGTTGGCCCAGTCTTGTAAAAGCAAGAATGAGGGCTGGAGAGATGGCTCAGGGGTTAAGACTCTGTCTCTCCAAGCAGAAGGTCCTGAGTTCAGATCACAGGTCATGTAAGCACCAGGCAGAAACGGTGGCAGCCTGAACTTCAGACCCTGGGGGCAGAGCCTGGGAAATCCCAGAGTGAAGCAAAAGGAGGAAGCAGCAATCCAGGACGATTCCCAAAGTCACCCTTGGTCCTGCACAGGGACACACAGTGCCCTCTGAACCACACCCGCGCACCCATGCACACACACACACATAGACACGCGCGTGCACACACGCATACACGCAGGAATGGGTGAACAGTCAGTGAAGAGGAGACATGAACAGCGCGCCATGAACCAGCTGATGACAAAATGAGTTGTCACAGCTCTGGCCCGTCGAGTCCAAATGGAGTGGCTGGCAAGTGTTCCTGCGGGGACTGAGGGGAGCTTGAAGACATGGCCTTGCTCCCTCTGTCGTCGTCTTCTACCACCCTCCTCATCCTCCCCTCCCCTCTCCTCCCTCCCCTCCCCTCCCCTCCCTCCCCTCTCTCTTTCACTGCATTAAGCATCTTCCCTCTTTCCACTTTGACACTGTCTTAACTAACTATATCCCCAATAACTCGTTTCCACATAAGGTCACGTTACCTCAGTTTTAACACAGGCACAGCAGCAGCTGGGCTGCGTTGCTGCCGATAAATTCACAGGCAGAGGGCTTAAGGAGCAGTGCTTCACGTGGCTTATGATTGTCCCATTACAGCCGCCTGTCCAGCGTGGCAGGAAAGTGCACCCACACCAAGGGAACTGGCTACTGCGTATCCACCGAACGGCCCCAAGGGACAGTCTGTACGTTTCAGACCAGCATGTCTGGCCAAGTGTACCACGGGATGCCAACTTCTTTTGCCAGCGCTGTCCAACTTATCTGCTTGCCCAGGGACCAACCATACCCGCCATGGCTGGACCCTCCCCACCCATCAGCCAATCTCCTGCAGGCTTCCTCAAGGTGTTCGTCGACCAGTGTGCCCAGAGCGCGAACCCTCAAACGCCAAGTTGATGCCTCTATCTACCTATAGCGGACTGTGCGGAAAGAGAAGGACGTGGAACCCTGGCCGGCTTCTGTCTCCTCTTAGTCAGCGTCTGTCCCCAGAGCTTCCCTCCCCTGGGAGTGCCCCCAGCTCAGGGAGAGCAGGAATTGTCCAGACCAGGGCAGCGGGACACGGGCGCAGACCTTCTGCAGCCCCTGGCAGAGCCTCAGCGGAACAGGCAGGGGGCTCGGGCCCAGAGACACCCGGGCCGGGAAGCAGGGACCACAGAGCCCACCCAGCGTGGTCATCAGCATGGGTGACAAGACCTGCTCTGAAATGGGGGCCAGCAGGGGTCTTCACAGTCCTCAGGCTGGAGGAGAAATATGGCCGCGTCAGCCGCAGACCGGAAGCCTCCCACGTGGAGGCCCAGCAAGTCCCTGACCCCTCTGGGGGTCTATCAAGACCCTGACCCCTCTGGAGGCCCATCGAGGCCCTGACCCCTCTGGGGGCCCAGGGGATCTCCCCTTGCCTCTGGCTATCTGTGGCCAGTTATTCACAGCATCCGTGCGAGTGACCACCTGATTCCACGGTCCTTTCCCCTTGGTGCCAGCTGCAATGACAGTCCCCCATGGAGCTCCTCACAGAAAGATGCCAACTGAAGAGCAACCACACGCCCTACCCCACAGACTAATGGACACGTTCCCTCTGCAAAGCGCTGACCCAAAGAAAGCCCCATTCATATGGCTACCAAGAGTGAGGACTTCCGCAGCAGGTGAGGGTCATAATTAAATCCGAAACAAAGACTTGGGCAGAGTTGTGGACTAGGGTGTCTCTCAGACTTGTGTCCATCTTGAACGTCTTCACGTGGGGAGCTTACCTCCTTTAATGAAATCAGCGGCTCAATCCTTGATAAAAATGTCATTCTGTGCAGAAACGCGTTGCAGCGGGGGGGGGGGGTTGACTCCATCAGCAGGGTGTTTGCCGTGCCCGTGGGAGGCCTAGGTTCGCTGCACGCGGCTGGTGCTTGTGCCCCTGGGAGGCCGCCGCTGCAGGTGAATGGCCGGAGCTGGAGGCAGCTGGATGAGAGAACCGCAAGGGGCAGACAGAGCAGGAAGATGTGCCGTGTCCATCATTGCTCCCTCACCAGGAGCCAATGTACTCTCCTCCCTCACAGCTGGCGGGCCCATGTGACTGCATGTGGCCAACGAGCTGTGAGCAGAGGTGTCCTGGGCATCGTCTCGGCTGCGCTAAGGGGTCAGGGGTCTTGCATTCCACAGGACATGGCTGAAGGACGGAGGGGGCGTGCACTGCAGAGACCTGGGAGGGCGTGGCTGCATGAGGGGGCCGGCCGTGCTGCGCGGAGCTTTCCTGGAGAAAGGGAACTTGTCTAGGCTGCTGAAGTGCTTCCCCATCAAAGCAGCCAAGTTTGAGTCTCTTGACTAACACAGGAACATTTCCAATACAATGCTCTTACCTGGATTATGTTTTGCTAATATTTTTATCCTAGGAGAACATAAAGAACGCTCAGTGTGTTGTGGTAGGAAATTATACAGAATGACTAGCCACCTCTGCTCCCCATAATTTCAGATTTAGTTTCAGGAAAAATTGGGGTCCCGTGCTTTCACACCAAATGTTTTAAAAATGTTCCTATCAGTGGGATGAGCCCGGCCAGCACCTGTCTCTAATGTGGGCAAGCACTCTTCCTTTTGCAGCCATTCTAACAAGAGCTTCTAGAACCTTCTCTCCTCAAGCAGGCACATACCACTTAACTGATCATATCATTTACTGAGTTTTTATTGGCAAAATTGCTCTCAAGTTTCAGCCTGGCTATCTGTTTATTTAAGCCTTGTCCTCTCTGTGTCTCATTAAGGGCTTCCCAGGGAATAGCTTTCATTTCCTCTGATTTTTTGGGCTCTAACTTGTTGTTCACACAATAATCCTTTAATGGCATAACCTCGGCAATTATGATTTTTAAAGGGCCACTTGAGGACAGCAATGAAAACTGGTGAAAAATTAAAAAGCGCAAATGGGGCACATTTCATTTTGATGTCTGTTTAATAGATGTGTGATGTGTGTGTGCCTGAGAAGTAAGCACTGGTTTTTAGAGCGATAGATTGGGAGGAAAATTCTGGAACTCTGCCTATCCCTGATCTTCAGCATTTGAGGGAGTAACTTACAATACCTGGCTTTCCCTTGGGGTGTGGGTGCGGTTCAAGGAAACAAGAACATTGGTGGTCAGGAGCTGAATACAGTCACGATCCGGGCACGGGGCACACCTGCAGTCCAGACTGCTTGGTGGGCTAAGCCGGGGAATCAGGGGCAGCCTGGGAAACCCTGTGAGACTGTGCCCAGAAAAACAGAACTGCTCTAGAGACACTGGGAACAGCCCAGCTTCCTGGTTGCTGATTCTCGCTCCTCACGGTGTTGACTGTCAGTTGTCCCCTTGGTTCGGGAAGGTCACGGCACCTTGAGAGGTGGAGCCTCGCTGGAGGAAGGCAGTCACGGGTGGGCCTTGAGGTGGATTAGCCCCGCCTACTTCAAGGAGACCTTTGCTTTGCAGCTGGCAGTTTTGCAGCTCTCGGCCTCCTGGATGGACGTGGCTTAGGCCGCCTCCAGCCTCTGCTGCCAGCCATGCCTCTCCTGCCATAACGGACGACATCTCCCCTCTAGAACCACAGGCTGAATAAATCTCCCTTTTCTCCCCTTGAGGAGTTTGAGTCTCAGTGGCGTCTCATAGTTGCTTAAGCTACAATGAAATTCAGTAAGATAATCTATGTAAAGAGGCTCCACACCGTTTAGAAGATGCCACACGGATGTGGGTGGACATTGTCCTCACTGTGTATGTGCACATGTGTTTGCAGATCCATACACACACATGTGTATGTATACATGCAATACTATTATTTAGTCAGTCTGCTGTTATATCTAGTGTGTACATATGTTTTATACATATGTGAATGTTTGTATATATATATATATATAGAAGAAAGAGAGAGAGAGGACCTTCATAAGTAAAACCCAGGCTTTGATGGATCACTTATGGTTTTAATAGCAACTTGCAGTCGCTGAGCCCCGGGGATGAAGACAGGTCCGCAACCAGATCGGGGCGGCGCCCCCAGACACAGCTGCTCCCTTGTCTGAATAAGACCAGACTGGTGATGCGACGATTAGGAGAAAATGGGGAGAGAGAGAGACATACAGAGAGAGAGAGAGAGGCAGAACAAGAAGAAGGTCGAAGCTGATCAAGTCATGTAATTACACATGGGTTTCTGTCCTTTCCCTGTTCTTGATGTAATGGCAGAAAATATTTAGAGGCATCTCCAGGAATATGTGAATTGCTAGCCTAGGACAGACCTACTAGAAAGAATAAGACACAGGGGTATATTAAGCACCTCAGACATTTAAATGCCATTTTCAAAGGTCTTGACTTTTGTATTTTGCAATGCATTTCATATCATGAGTTTTAAAAGGTAATCAGTGTTCTTTTTTTCTAATTGGGTTTGCTCCCCTTTGGAAGCCTCCTCCCACGGAAGAACATCGGGTCTCTGAGTCTATTTGGAACAAAGGGGGTCTGGGGAACCCACACTAGGATGGAGTGTTGGAATAGCTGCTCGCTAGAGCTCTGTGACCCACCGCAGGAAATGCGTCACCCCCCCCCCCCCGAGGCAGGGGATTCACCAGCTCTTTTCTGGTCCCCTCTGCTCCTAAGCGGCTGCTTTCATTCCATTCCCATGGCCGCTCCGCTGACATGTCACGGCAGCTGCTACAGTGGAGTCTGCCCAGCCCCGCGGCAGCCCCTGAATGCTGAATGAAGCCCAGTGAGATCATTAAGTCCTTTCTGGAAGAGGAAAACCAGCCAAATCAAAATACCACGGAAGAGGCATGCGTACTTAAGCTCCAGACGTACTTTTGAATTCCATTAGGAGAGATTTTTCTTTAACGGAGACACAAAGAGAAGATCAAGGGATGAACGTGACAACAGACTCGGGAACCATCTCCCACCCATGTCCCCCCACAGGATAATGACAATTAAAGTCCCTGGGCAGACCCACGCGCTACAGTGGCGAGCACAGGAAATCTGCCACCTTGCAAGATGCGACAAGACCATCCTGGACCACAACGACCTCACGGAAGAGTAAGAAAACCCCCACAGAGATTGCAATATGGACAGACCTGGAATCAAACTGAGCCGAGACGCTAACCTAAGGCCCACATAGCTCAATTTTGTTTTTCATTTTTAAATACAAAATACAAAAACAACTTAACAAAACACACTGTTTTAAAAAAGAATTCGCGTCAGCATGTATGTGTGCACGTGTGTGCGGGTGTGTGCACCCGAAGGCACTCAAGTGTGTGTGTTCTTGTGGGACCCAACGGCGACACTGGGAATCACGCTGAATTATTTTACCTCTGGGTTCCCAGTTCTGCCTTCCAGGACTGGAAGTGCAGGGCCACCACCATGTCTGCCTGGCATTTTTTACATGGCTCTGGGGCCTGCTGGTGTGGGGCTTCTGTCAAGAGGCAGAGACAGGTGCGTGCTGCCCTCGCGGCTGCCCTCGCGGCTGCCCTCGCAGCTGCCCTCACGGCTGACCTCGCTGCTGACCTCGCAGCTGACCTCGCAGCTGCCCTAACAGCTGCCCTCGCAGCTGACTTCGCGGCTGCCCTCGTGGCTGCCCTCGCGGCTGCCCTCGCGGCTGCCCTCACTGCTGCCCTCGCAGCTGACCTCACGGCTGCCCTCGCTGCTGCCCTCGCGGCTGACCTCGCAGCTGCCCTCGCGGCTGACCTCCTCTTCTTTATTTGTTCTGGGACCCTAGTGCTTGGGATGGTGCCGCCCAGTGTGGGTCTTCCCTAAACCGGTACATTTCTCTGGAAACAAACTCAGAGATAATCCCAAGGCTGTGCTTCCATGGGGCTGATAATCAGCACGATTAGCCAAGAACACCAAGTATATTAGCAACAGTGGCTACCAGCTCACCGGAGAGATCAGAGTGAGACATTCCAAGATGATGGATGAGTCCACTGCACAGAGGCGGACTATGACAGGTCTGTCAGCAAAGTGACAAATAAAACATACACAAACGCACACACATGCATGCATATACAGGCATAAGCACACGTGCACAAACACATGCTATACTCCATATATACCACATTCACACACATACACATGCACACATATACATACATCACACGCACTACATACACAGACATACACACATATGTAAAATAAAAGCCTGGGGTGAATGATAGTCATTATTTGGGTTATGATTTCTTATCTAAAGCAACCATTTTTCTCAAACAAAATGCAATGACTCATGCAATTCAATAAGAAAGTGACCCATATACCATTAGATCATAGTGAAAACCACTGTGAGAAGGCTGAGATGCTGAACTTAAAGATCCACAGCACGGGGATAAGCCATGTGACAGATTCCCGCTCCGTGAAGTCAAGGAAGGCTTGCCGCCGTGTCTCCAGACCAGGAGATGCGGCTACAAAGGTAAAAAGTACTGCAGAGAATCTAACAGAATCCAGGGGGGAAACTTCTAATGAGGAAAATGAAAAGCCTATCAGGACCTCAGAACTGATCCCAGCTGCAGCCGAGTCCCGATGAAGACGGATCAACAGATGAGAGGATCTGAGGCACGGCGAGAAGGAAATGGACGGAGCTCAGGAGGGGGAGTCACTGAGGCACCAATGTCAAAACTGGAGTAGACGACACCTAAGGAAAAGGGAACCAAGCCATAGAGCCCTGTACCACGTCATGGGCCACATGGGAAAACACTGCGAGACAGAAAGTCTCACTGACTTCTGACGTCATCGCCTTACTAGTAAGTATTTGCACCGATGTGTGTGTGGAGATACTGCTGTAACCAAGCCACAATGTGCCTTTGTCCTGTGTTTACTTTTATGCATGAAAAAATGGATTTTAAAACTGCGTCAAGGTTATGCAAGTAGAAGGGAGCTCCGGGAGGAGGAAGGAGCCCACCAGGAGGGCCCAGGAGGGGCTGCGGAGAAAGAAAAGCCCTGTGCTGTCTTCCACAGGAGGAGTGCAGGCATGCATGGAGAGGATGTGTTTTGTGTGGAGTAGAGGTGTTACCCGGGCCAGGGAAGCAGAAGGGACACTGTTTAAGGAAGGGAAGTGGCCGGCGGGCAGGGAGGCAGAGGTAGGGACAGGTGCTGTGTTGAACAGGAGCGGAACAGAGTGATGTGCAGGCAAGAGGCACTGTAGGGAAACCCACCACTAGTCAATAACATCTAATTTAGCCGAAGTAACCATAACAGGATTTGCATGACCTGCGCGTTGACCAACATATCATTGACCCCCCAAAGTCTAGCATGGACCACAGGCACTAGGATCCTTAGAGGCAAGGGATTAACAGCCACAATAGTGTCCTATACTAAAGGGGAACACAAGAAAGTACTCTAGGCAATGCCACTGAGTCCTTACACCTCATCAGAGAGGAGGACCCAGAGGGAAGTTTGACATGCACAATAGAAGATGCTCAGGACAATGGGAGTAAGGGAGGGGGGAAGGAAGGAGAAAAGGGGGGAGGGAGCAAGGGAACCCAGGGAGGCTCAGTGCATACTACATAAAGCAAACACAAGGAGATACACACTTAGACACATCCTAGTGAAAAGACCAAAGTGGGAAATAAACATCACAGGCTACAAATGCCTCCTCTCATGTTGAAGGAGTCGGAGAAAGTGAACAGCAGACATCGCAGCAGAAACAATGTGAGGCAGCAAACACTGGCGTGAACCCCTGGGAGCTTGAAATCGCCCAAACACAGCCTCATGCCCAACAAAAACCTTCACAAGTGAAGCGTGAAGAAAAGAGCTGAACGCCTGCTGCTAACTGCCTCGTCTGCAAAAACTACTAAGAGGAACGTGTTTATGAAATCACAGAACCCCACACAGAGGAACCGTACAGGTAGAGGTAACTACGCAGTTAGAGACTGTATAAAGGTGTAGTCATGACCTCTTTCCTCTGGGCAGATTTAAAATGCAACTGTGCAAAGCAATGCGAATGTGACTGCACTGTGGAGGTTTCCACACATGAATAAAATGTGTTTGATAACTGTTGCATACAGCGCGCAGAAGCAAAGCACTGGTTGGGGAAATTGCATTAGATGATTACTGAAATCCACAGCAAGAAAATATGGTGAATAAAGATACTAAAACAGAATTTACAAGGAGATAATTTCCCTCCTTCCCTGTCTCAGCTACTTAAAGATACATAAAGTTACATAAGAAAATGATTCTACCATTTGGTTGTGGTGAATATAGAGATAATAGCAGCCATGGCTGCAGAATGGAGAGCAGAAATAAAACAGAATAATGTTTCTCTATCACTCTGACATTAGATTAGTCTAAATCTCGCGCAGAAACTCACTGGGTGCACATGGGGGCCCAAGGGGAGCCAGTTAAAGAACAACTCAAAACATGTAGAGCGAACAATTATTAAAGTAATTAAAACACTGCAGTAGGATGTAGTCCCTTGATGCAGAAGAAGGCAACCGTGAGAAGCCAGGACAGAACAGACAGAAAACCAGAAGCAAATCGCCTGTCAGAAACTACCCGCTGCACAGCCACACTCATGGTGAGGAGGCGGAGTCCTAAGCACAGGCATTTACACTGGATTCCAGGTAAACTCCAGGAGGTAGCGCGAGGGAAGGGTCATCTGAGCCTGCGCTATCACGCACCCCACCCACGAACTATGAAAACTGCAAACCAAATGTCTATCAACAGCAGACGGGATGGTTAGATTGTGGCACATTCCCATGAGTAGACACATCCAGCCAAGAAATGACAAGAAATATTAACACAAACACTCACGTAGATAAAGTCCGAGATCATACGCGGTGAAGGAAAGAGCAAGTCCCACACTACATGCCCATGAACACGGGATTCTAGCATGAGGAGCTAGATGGAAGACATGAGAACCGTAGTTGCCCGTGGTGAAAATAACTATGCAAGGTACTTGGGAATTTCTGGGCTACTGAGTGGTATATCTACAGCCATAGATCACACTGGTTATGAATTTTTATAACTTGCGAAGAGCAGCTTCTTAATATGTGTATTTACAGATTGCAAATTATGTGTCAAGTTAAACAATGCTTTAAATATGCAAAACAGCATAAAATATGCAAAGGTTAAAATCACAAGTAAAACAACATGCTTGCCTTATTAGTCATCAGGAAGCTTCAACCAGTGGAATATTAATTGTGACGATAGGACAGGCAACAAGCTAAAGATTTAAATGCTGGCAATGGGTGGTCTGAAATAGAGACTTCATAAATAATCTCACTGTTCTGGGGCGAAACTAAATTGGCTTAGTTTTCCTGGAAAACCTCAGATCAAATCCCTCTACCTGCAGGTTTCAATTCAGAAGGAGCAAGTCAGAGAGGCAGCCGATCGATACAGCGGGACCCCTCTGAAGCATCCTTCACAGTCAGGTGGCACTAGACGCCACCTAAACAAAGTCTGAGGAGAAAAGTTGGGGACCAGAATTACACATTCATTGCAATACAGTATGATCTGCAGGAGATAAACACCCCAGTAGCAAAGGGATTAGCAACGCCTCGTTCTCTGAATGATGGGCTTACGGTTGTATTTGCATGTTTTAATTTCTCAAAAACAGTCTCGAAGTTTTTGTTCCATAAGAGCAAAAATAAATCCCTATTCAAAAGATACAAAGTAAAACAGAAACGAGTCAACATATAAAAGTGATTACAGACGTGCCTTTGAAGAGGGGAGACATTTTGATCCTCTAAGTCTTAGGAGACGGGGAGGAAAGGAAATGATCCTGCACTGGCAGGAAGAAGGGAAATGTCTTTCCAGATGGAGACTGGATGCTTCTAGAACTTTCTCTATAGTCCTTGTCTGTCTGCCTCGTCCTTCTGAGGCGGATGTTCTTGTTTCCATTCCTGCTCTAACAATGTTCCCATAGCCTTTCCCTCTTCTTGCTGTACCATGTTTGCTGAGATCCTTTCAGAATGAAGACAGGCTGTCTTTACGTGTTCCGTGGTCTCTCTTGTTTGCTGCCTGGCAAGGACATGCCAACCGACAGATCAGTCATTGTTCCCACACGGGCCTCGGAGCACCCACGTTTTGGATTTCTCCGCTGACTGATACAAGTGTTGAACACAGACTCTCCACCCACTTGGTCTTTTCCCGCGTGAATTCATGTTCTGGGACCTACAGAAGCCTAGACAGCATCTCTTGGGAATGGACTACCACACAGGAGAGTACGCAACCTGACAAGAAACGGCTACCAAAGCAGGAAATAACTGGATACTGAGAGAAAGGCACGTGCAGTTCATGAGGTCCTGACGCTGCGTTCTGAGCAGCAAGGAGTAGACATTCTCACAGCCCATGTGGGAACGGAAGGCATCCGGGACCAGACATGGATGCGAACACATGAGCCTTCAGAGGGTAAAAAGCATCGTAGTGAAGACCTCGCAGAACACCGGGCAGGAGGATCACAGGTCAGTCCAGCAAGGGGGGGCGATGTCCTGAAGATCCAGGAAGTCATCATACAGATGTGGGTAAGAAGACAGATGTTATCTGATAACCTGGCTAAGGCAGAAAACCCGGCAGAGCCAAGTATCTCACCAAATTTATAGATGCTTTCTGGTTTGTGGCTAACAAGACAGGCGAGGGGAGACGTGGAGGAAGTGGGCTTTTAAAATGTGGCTTTGTGGCCTCTCCCTCCTGCTCCCTGAGGAAGAAAGGGGCGGCCCCCTGAGGCTTTTGGAGGGGTCTTAGCCTGCTGCACTGCAGGGGGTACTGCCTGGCTCTGTGACCAGCCATAGCATCGCCCCAAGCCCCAGGGGGTAGCTTCCCTTTGCATATCTAAGATGCTGTGACTTCCCCATGGGCTAGAAGAAGAGCCAGCTGGTACCTGGGCGGCCCCACTGCTAGCTGCAAACCTGCTAGAGGTGGCTGCAAACCTGCTAGAGGTGGCTGCAAACCTGCTAGAGGTGGCATGCTGACACGTGCTGCCCCCTCTCTCTTCTCAGCTGAGCTGCATGGGTGGAGAATTTTTAGAGACTTTTGAGAGAGGAAGGAGTTTACCCCCAGGCTGCCTTGGTCCCCCCCCCAAGTCCTCTCACAACGAAGGCTCTGCCGTTCCTCTGGCGCTTTGGGTTCCCGTGCCAGGGAGGGTTGCTGCTTGGCCAGGAGGCACAGGGCACCGCGGACCAAGGACTCCCGCGGGCTCCTCGCTACCTGGTTGCAGCGCTGGCCCTGGCCCCGCAGCTGCAGGGCGGACCTGCTTCCTTTCACTGGCTTAGCTCAGATTAGGAACCTTGAGATCCACCTGCTGGGCCACGGCGATGCGTCCAGGCCGCCCGGAGGCCCCGAGGGTGAGCCAGGGGCCCGGTCACTGCTGCGTCCTCGCGTGTCCGACCCCAGGCATGTCCGACCCCAGGCGTGTCCGACCCCAGGCGTGTCCGACCCCAGGCGTGTCCGACCCCAGGCGTGTCCGCACAGGTGCCTCACGGTTCAGCAACTGTGAGCCGCCAAGAGCGGCTTCAAGCCCTGCCCCGTCTTTCTTGTGTGTGAAATGGAAATGACAGAAACACAGCGTCCTCACGATATCGGGAGAACAGCAGTTGTCAGAGCAGTCAGGGTGTGGCATTTCCGTTCTCTTCCTCCTGCCCCATCTTCCCCCTGGAGCCTCCCCCCCATTGGATCCTCACCTCCTCTTCTTCCTCTTCTTCCTGCTCCTTCTCTTCTTCCATGTCTTTCCTACCTCCTCCTGCTTCTCCTCTTCTTCCTCCCTTTCTTCTTCCTCCTCCTCTTCCTCTTCTTCCTCTTCCTCTTTTCTCCTCTTCTTCCTTCTCCTCCTGCTCCTCCTCTTCTTCCTCCTCTTCCTCTTCTTCCTCCTGTTTTTCCACCTCTTCCTCCTGCTCCTTCTCCTTTTCTTGTTCCTTCTCTTCTTCTTCCGCCTCTTCCTCCTGCTCCTCCTGCTCCTCTTCCTCTTCCTCCTGCTCCTCCTCCTCTCCCTCCCGTGGCACTGAGCTGAAGAGGGCTTGTGCCCTGGGAACGAGGTGCTGCAGTGAGAGCCTGCGGGATTCAGAGATTGCGAATCTCCTGGGAACCAGCGCCCATGACACCCTCCAGCGCTGCTTCTGACTGCAGAAAACACGGAGCTCTGGGGAGGGGGCGAAGCGTGGAGATGGAGCTCCAAAGGGAACCCCAGAACCTGCAGGAGTTGAGGACAGAGTCCTGCTCACTGCTACTAAATCTCTGAAATTTATTGCTCCCCCACATCTAAAGGCTTCCTCTAGGCGCACATTTGCATATGGAAATGTGCCCTGCTTTTTATTCATTCAAGGTTCTTTCTTAATGTTGAATTAACGGGGCCAATAAACCACAGGAAGTATTACTTGAAATCTGACTTCAATCACTATTAACATAAAATATTTAAGTGTGCGGGGAAACTTGCAGGGCTGGTGCTGTGGGCTGGCAGGGTGAAAGGCCGGAATCTCCTGAGACACAGCAGAAGGCTTTCAGAGCTGCTTCTGTTGCCCGGGGCCTCGGGGCCTCTCGGAATCAAAGGGGACCCCACCCGGGCTGACCCTCTGTGACTCTGGGACAGGACCGGAGCCCCTCCACTGCCAGGGACACTACACGATGATGGCAGGCTGACCATGAAGTGCAGCGAGTGTCCAGCGCACATGCGCCCGAGTCATGCCGAGTGTTTTCAGGGTGTATTCTGGAAGCTTCCACGCTGTCTCGAATGCATTAGGGCCTCTCGGAGGTGCTGTAGACCCAGTGTGAAATATGTGGATCAGAGACACAAAGGCATCCAGGTCTTCGAAAGGCCTCTGGAGTTTTCCAAAGAATGTAGCATTCGGCTTCCAGAGATTAAGCAAACATGGTTGTCATAGTTACTACAAGCAACGCCAACGACAGGTCACATATGGCTGGGATGAGCAGGAGAGGAAGGGGGGTTAGCCGCCCTGCTCTGGAGGCTCTGACGAGGCTGGGGAACGTCGGCACTGGTGTTCTGGGGGGACATCCCACCTCTGACTGTCACCCCCTTTCCGTCTCTCTACTCCTAGATTGCAGTCACGGCACAGCCAGCTCCCAGGTGGGTCACAGTTAGAGAACGTCACGGCGGTGACGTGTTCAACAGCGGCGAGCGCTTCGCGCAGGTCAGTGAGCAATGCTGAGGCCGCACTGGGGGTGGGAAACTGAAACTTGGTGCAAAATGAAATCCTGCTTGTAAAGAGCCCTCAGATTACAGGGGTCACCCCACAAACCCAGGTGAGGCATCAGGGGACGCTCCAGCGCACTCCGGGAGTGGCTGGCTCAAAGGACGGTCAGTCATCGCAGCCGGGCCGGTTACAGATGAATGGACCAAGGCGCGGGACAGCCGCCGGTCGCCAGACGCTCCCACAACTACGGTCGGGCTTCACGCCACGCAGGCTCTGACTGCACCCAAGTCCTCTAGTCCTACGTTCACGTCCAGCAAAATATAATTGCAAAAAGGAAGAAAGGACTTTTTTGCACGTATGCATGTACATGTGGATATGTGTGTGCACAAGAGGGCGCCTGAGTGTGTGTGTCTGCAGGCCCAAGGGTGACATGGGGAAGCACCCTGGACGGCTCTTCCTCCTCATTGCTTTGCTCTGGGGTTTCCCAGCCTCTGCCTTCCAAGCCATCATGTATGAACTCTGGGGAGCCAAGACAAAGAGAGACAAAGGCATGCACCCCAGCCGTCTCCCCACCCAGGAAAAAAGGATTTTAACCAGAAACTTAATCTACCACTGCCTGTCCATGTGTCCACCCAGCAGACAGTCACTGGCCAAGTCCTCTCTCAAACGCATCCTACGAGGGAGATGAAGGAGAAGAAGCAGCGTTCTATCAGTGAGCACAGGCATTGTGAGGATTCAGGTCCTTCTCAGAAGCAGGAGCATTGAATGGGGCGTCGAAGTGTGGCTCAGAGATCGGGTGCCAGAGGCCCTACTGAGCGTGCTTGACACAGTACTGAGTTTAGAAAGACAGGCCGCTTGCACACGCACCTGTAAATGCTTCTAGGAGGAGCTGTCCATGGTCCAAGGAAAGCATATTCCCCGACCCCAGACTGTGTCCACCCGATTTCACCGTGTCCCCATCAGGCTTGGCCTGACTTACGCTTCCCCTAACGTCCTAGGAAGTTCTATGTACAATTTAAGAAAAAGACCAGGTGAAGCTCTAGAATCCAATCAAGGTCAGGGAAATGATTTAGATCCACACAACCTGCACAGGGTACCAAGAGACGTGGAGCTATAAATCTCTCACAGTCGACATGCACGCCCACAAACCTCCCAGGATTATAAAGCACTTCCGGAAGAGAGAGCCTTGGCTTGGAAGCACGTGGAGCGCGTCTCCTGTCTGGCAAGTTCATGGATTCTTGTTTCACTCTCAGCTTCACCAGGTAGTAACCTCATGATCGGGAACGCGTCTCAGTGGAAATGATGTAAATCTCAGTATTTACGGCTATTATCGTCGCATCATTATTCATGCTAAGCGTTCACGGCAGGGCTGCTGCCAGAAGGAAGCACCAGCCAAGCAGTAATGATACTTATTCTGGGACAGTGATGATGACGGTGGGAGCTGGGACGGTGCCCCTCCTTCCCCACCTCCACGCACCTCCAGGAGGAAGTCCCCACCACAGCCAGTGCTGACTGGCAGACACGGCAGGCGGCTGACCCTGTGCAGCCGCAGGGGCCCAGCCCGCACTGCCCTTGAGAGGGGCCTGGTGGAAATGCATGTCATTGGTCACCCTCATGCGTTCCCATCCCTCATCCGCCCCACCCGCAGGAGGATAACGCTCCGATAGTTGGAGATTTTGGTTTGAGGATAATGCTCCAATGTCATTCCCCTGGGGATGCCAGCCACAGAGGGGACCAGAAGGAAGGAAAACCTCCAGCATTGGACGGTGGCCTTGTGCTGTGACACACTCGCCTCCCATCCTCTCGTTTTTAATGTTTCCAAGATGGTTCAGTGACCGCATTTTAACTTGGATGGTAAGGGAAGATCACCTTTAAAATAGGTATATAATGGTCTATAAAATAATGAGCCTTTTGCTGTGATATTGCAATACACGCATAGACCATGCTTTGATCATAATCACCCCTCACTAGGTCAATTTTTTACAAGGGTAAAAAAGCCAAGATTTACCAAGCATTTAGTGATTTAAAAAAAGCTTAGATGGTGTGATGTCAAATCAAAGTCAAAACCTGACCCTTTTTTTCATGTAGACAGTTTACTAAATGAGGTCTCCTGGGTGTCAGCCGGTTAAGATCACAGGTCTGAGCCGACGCTCTAGCTCAGCGGGCACCTGATTGGACAGGAGCGCAGGACGAGCTCTCGTGGGCATTCCCTTCCCCTGCTGCTCAAGCTCAGCTTCCGGTGCTCTAAGAGGCTGCGATGCAATGGGTGGAAGGAGGAACTTCCGCGAGCCTCAGGGAACAGAATGAAACTATGCAGAGCATGAAGCGTGAACGGCAGCGCTTGATCTGTGATCATTTCCGTATTTCCATCCCCATTGCCGGTGCTCTTGTGAAGTTACTTCTTCTGGGATAATTTATTTGCAGCATGCAAACATCAGGTTGAACACAGCAGTCATTCCAAAAAGAAAGGAAGGCAGCAAAAGTATCATACAGCAGAAAACTTTCCTGAGAGTCTCACGGGTAGACCAGCTCCCTGGCAGGCGGGGGCCAGCGGGGCTCTGCAGCCGACTAAGGACAACAGGCGAGCAGGGCTCTGTGGCCAGATGCCCGCTCACATCTGGGCTGTGACCATCTTTATGTACGTGGGGTACAAGTGAACACAAATGTATGTGTGAATGTGTGAGCGTATGTACGTTTGTGTAAAGGCTTGTATGTGTGCATGTGTGTGAATGTGTATGTGCAAGTATGCATGCATACATATGTGTGCATGTGAGTGCATTTGTGAGTATATATGTGAGTGCAGGTATGTCTGAGTGTGTGTACAAGTGTGTATGTGTCTGAGTGTGCATGAGTGTGAACAAGTGTGTATTCGTGTGTGTGTGTGTGGTCCAGAAGTCAATCTCAGGTATCGTTCTTGGGTTCAGAAGAGAATACTGGATTGGTTTTGCGCAAATGTTTAAGATTGTGTAACTCAAGGAATACACTCAGAAGGCTTTAAGAGTGACCTTGATTTTTTGCTTCTAAGATTTACACTTATAAGCATGATCTATTTTAGAGAGTGTTCATATGAAACCCCGTCTACACAGAGAACCATTACTAACATTTGTATAAAATGATATGAAAACCATATATTTGAATTTATGCAAATATATAAGAAGTAGTTCCCCACATGCACAGGCCTCCTGAGCCACAAGCACATATGCACACACACATATGCATACATGCATATACACATGCACATACATGCTCACACACGTGTAAACATATATACACATATGCAGATACACATCGGTTTGAAAGGCAACATGAAAGGTCAGGAGTGGACTTCTTTTCCTATCCATGAAAACTTCATTTTTTTTTTTTTTTGTAAAAAGGTAATGAAAATCCAGCTATCGGCGCAAGCTAACAAAATAATCTTAAAGAGATATTGCCCAAGGGATTTATCCCGTCTTTTTCTCCCAATATAATTTTATACCATCTAAGTTTACAGAAATTGGCTAGAGAGATGTTTACTATACTACTTTGCAATGCAACATTTCATTCATAGTGTGAGAATGCATAAGACTTTCCCACCGTGCACACAGATCACACCAGTAAGTCACTTCAGAGTCTTCCACATCCGATGGGAGCCCGAGGGGCAGTGGGTCCTGGTACCAAAACACATGGATTCATCTTCAGTTCATGAAAGCGTGTGGGCTCCTTGCCCAGCGCCTGGGGCCACGCTGAAGCTTGAAATGAAACCGAGTCAGCTCAGAGCACAGATGTTCTCCAGCTGAACCTCTCCGTGGGCGCCCACAGGGGTAACACGCACTGTGGTCGAGGGAGGGGGTCTAGTCTCTGCTACCTTCCCAACGCCCTCCTATCACCTGCAGCACACAAGTCTTTTCTGCCTCTGGAAACGTATGTGCATGAGCAGACATCCTGTGCTCGCCTAGAATCTCTCAAAGCTACCAGAACATTCCGTGCTCCCCTATGATGTCACCCCTACCATGGCAGGAGGGACATCAGCTAACTTTGACACCTTCCAAGTTCCTCCTCTGAATGTTTGCCAGTGACCCAAGACTGAGGTCAGGTAATAGTCGCACGTTCACGTAGCACCCCACATTCGTTGCTATATAATCACATGAGCACATAGCGCCCCACATTCGATGCTATATAATCACACGTTCACATAGCATCCCACATTCAATGCTATATTCATTACTATATAATCACATAAACAGATAGCACCCCACATCCATTGCTATATAATCATGTTCACACTAGCACCCCGCATTCATTGCTAGTATGTAAAACAACTGCACTCATTACTCAAATTAGACTTATTTGGTGGGCAATGGGGCTCACACCTGTAATGCCTGCTTGTAGAAAGCTGAGGCAGGGGAAGAAGATCGCTACTGGCCTCCACAGTTCTGAGGCTGAGAAATGCTCACGGTGCTGTGACAGCTCACAGATCTATGGCTCCAGAGCAGAGGGGAAGGGGAGACCCCGTGTCAGTGACTTGCGTCTTCTCGGGGCAGTTAAGCAGTGCCGGGGAGCATGGAGCTCACTCTAGCTTTCTCTTCTGCTCCAGTTCACCAGCCTGGAGGAGAGCTCAGGCCATCAGGAGCGGGGGGCGTGGGGCATGGGGGATGGCCACACCGTGTCCACGGGGACTAGGAGAGGAGCGTCACACCACATCCACGGGGACTAGGAGAGGAGCGTCACACCACATCCACGGGGACTAGGACAGAGGAGCGTCACACCACATCCACGGGGACTAGGAGAGGAGCTTCACACCACATCCGTGGGGACTGGGAGAGAGGAACGTACTTTCTCACGTGTCGGTCTGCGGCGACACCCAGCCGCCCAGAGAACGGTCCTTCCCACATCAAGTAGATCGCGCAGGCTTGCTCAGGGCCTGTCTTATCTATGGATTCTTCACAAATGCACTTAAAGAACTGACCCTTGATTGTCAGTGGACACCAGTATCTAACTGGTGTCTTGTCCTTTCTAAAATACATGACAGCAACATTACGATTATAAGAACCAGCAGGTATTTTCAAATTCTCATCCATGTCTTACTTATATAATGTCCTTTTCTAAAGAATCTCCCCCTCCATCTCTCTCACTCTCTCTCTCTCCCTTCTCTCTCCTTCAGTGCCTGTTATATCTATGTGAAAACCTTTTCCTAAGAAATGTCGACTCTCCTTGATGAGATCGTAAGCGGCATTCACACGGCAGCTGGGCTGCAGATGAAGGCTGGCTCTTCCCTCTGAGCGCGTCAGGGAAGGGATAAGGAACTCCTGCACCAGTCGAAGGGATATTTGTTGGCACGTGATTTCCTGATTCGTCGCTGAGGCAGACGTCACCTGTGAAGAAGCTGTTGTCACCAACAGCAGACAGCGTCACGCGGGAGCACGTGCTGAGCGTACGTCGGCAGGTGGAGCAGCTGACAGAGACACTGTCATGCTTCGATCGGGAACCAACAAGGGCCTGAGAGGGATTGTTGGTTCTGTGGCCCTGAGAAGATCACCCGAGAGCAACAGCTCAGCTACACCAAACTGGGGTGCAACCCAAAACTATTCATTAAAGCATCTGACATGGTATTGCTCTCAGAGTACACATACACTCCTTTCATTTTTTTCCATTTTCGCAGTACGTGGGAGTACACACATGTATGCATGTTCACATGTGTATAGGGCAGTGTGCATATGTGTGTGCCTGTGCCCGTGCAGCCCTGAGGTTGACACCAGGCCTGGTCCACCTTATGCTTTGGAGACGAAGTCTCTGGTTAAGCCCAGACCTCACCCACAGGTCACTTGGCTAAGTCAGTTGCTCCGAGGAGTCCCGGTTTCCACCTTCCATGGCGGAACTCAGCTGGCTCCTACACCAAGCCGTCATTTCTGTTGAGATGTGGAGATCTAAACACCAGTCTTCCACTTGTTTGACAACAGCTTTAACTTCTGAGCCATCTCCACGGTCCCCAGACATTTACTCGGGATGCGCGTGGTGGTGGTAACGCTGCCAGGAACTCTGATCTGTCCAGACGTTTTAACACCCACCTCCTCCAAAACGCCTTTCCCTTGACCGACATTCCTGTAAGGGGATTTGAACCCTGAGGATCAGAACGAGTCACTGGACATGTGTGCCTGTGAGGGTTTGAGTAGGAGGTAAAGCCATCAGAGTGTATATTAGAAATTACAAGTAACACCAGCAGCCTATGATACTCCCACAGACAACAACGAAATAACTGTTTCCCACTGCAAAGTGAATTCCAAAATAAGGCTGGAAAACGAGTTGGGGATGAGGCAAGGGGGAAGAAGTGGAAGTGAATTTTAGACATGATGAAGACAACAAACCCCTCGGATCCCCCGGCAAAACCTTCCCAGAAACACACAGTGGCCTTGGACATGGAGCTGTGTGCTCAACCAGAAAACAAGACCAGATGACGGGCAGCTGCTCCCCATCGTCCCGATAGCTCCTCCTCCACACAGTCCTCCCAAGTTAGAAGCCAGGCAGGTCACTGATGTCCCCCCTCCCCGCACTGCAGCCCCTGTGGATCGGTCGGCGTCCAGCAAGAACAGACCCGGGCTTCGCTGCTCCTCAGCCTCGGCTCAGCTGCGAGGCTGCTCGGGTCTGAGTTCAGTCACTTCGCATCCGACCTGCCCTGCTTAGTGCACGCCCCTCTGGCAACATCAGTGTCTTTCATGACTGCCCAGCTGGGGCTGGGGGATGGCTCGGAGGGGAGGGCCCAGCACACGGGCACGAGGTGCGTCATGAGATCCCCGGAAGCAGGTGAGACCCAGGTGCACATGGCCCGCCTGCAGCTCATCCGCAGGAGAGGGCGGCGTCCCCAGAGCACGCTGCCCACTAACCAGCTGAGTGGGTGAGCTCCAAAATCACACAGGCCCTGCCTCGATGTGGGGAGTGGGCCGCCACGGAGAGAAACACCCAGCATTGACCCCAGGCTCGTGCAAGCACACACAGCCACACACAGTCACACACGGTCACACATAAGCACACACAGCCACACACAAGCACACACAGCCACACACAGTCACACACAAACACACACAAGCACACACAGCCACACACAGTCACACACAAACACACACGGTCACACACAAACACACACGGCCACACACAGTCACACACAAACACACACGGTCACACACAAGCACACACGGCCACACACAGTCACACACAAACACACACGGTCACACACAAGCACACACGGCCACACACAGTCACACACAAACACACATGGTCACACACAAGCACACACAGCCACACAGTCACACACAGCCACACACAAACACACATGGTCACACACAAACACACACGGTCACACACAAGTACACACAAACACACACAGCCACACACAGTCACATACAAACACACACAGTCACACACAAACACACATGGTCACACACAAACACACACAGTCACACACAGTCACACACAGTCACACACAAGCACACACAGCCACACACAAGCACACACAGCCACACACAGTCACACACAGCCACACACAGTCACACACATTCAGATACAAGTGTGCAATCGCATGGGAACTGTCACACAAGTGAACACATAGATGCACATGTGAACATAGACACATGTGAACATATATATTTACATGTGCAAATACACACGTTCATGCACATGTCCAATCACACAGTATGACCAAAAATGTGAACATATATACATGTAACCATGGACACAAAATACATTCCAATGTGCACATGCACACACGAACATATATACTCCAACATGAACACATATCCTCACACACACTCTTATATATACATACACACATATATATCCACATGAACACATATACTGACATGTATACATATATAAAACACATATATTTGTGGAAACATACTCAAACATGAACATATACATTCATATGTACACATGCACACATGAGCACATACTTATGTGCACTAATGCTCACACATCAAAAAACACTCACATCATACATATGAACACATATACTTATATAAAGATGAACACATATACTCATGCACATATATACACATGAACACATATACCCATATCTACACCTACATACATATGAATAATTACTCGTGTACACATACTTACACATGAACACATTCACATGTACACCTGCTCACATGTAAACCTATGTACAAGTGAACACATTACTTATGTGCACACAAACTCACACATGAAGACATACACTTGAATGTAAACCTACATGCATGTGAATATATACTCATATGCACACATACACATTAACACAGAGTCACATGTATACCTATATACATATGAACATGTATACTCACATGCACACATGTACTCACAAATGAACACAGACTCATATGTACACCTAAAGACAGGTAAACACATTATATGCACACACATACATATGAACATATAGACTCATGTACACCTACATACCTATGAACACATGTACTCACATGCACACATACACATGAACACATAGGCTCACCTGTACACATGCATACATACACGAGAACAAATAACTCATGTGCACATATATACACACATGAACATATACATTTGCATACATGTGAACACATGTATTCCATGCACACATACATATGAACACATAGGCTCACCTGTACACCTTCATACATACATGTGAACACATTACTCATGTGCACACATACACATACATGAACACATACACTTGCATAGATGTGAATACATGTACTTATGTGCACACACACATGAACACATGCACCTGCATGTATACCTACATACATGTGAACACATGTACTTGCCTGTTCACATGGATACATGTGAACACATTACTCGTGCATACATTTGCAGACATGTGAACACATGTGCTCACATGCACACACACACATAAACATGCACATGAATAAAAATCTTCCTGGCATGATCAGGCATGATCTGGCATTCCAGAGTCTGTTTCAAGCTTCCCGGCACCTGGGGGTGTGTCCACCCTGGAGCAGCTGCTAAGGGCCAAGGGGAAGTGGTGAGATCAAAGCTCTGGTCTGGAACCGCGGGGTTCACACGGCCACGCCGCATCTCCTTGCTTAGCAAAGCGAGCCAGCACTTGGCTGCGGGGCGGATGCAGCCTTTGTCTCCCATCCATGGCAAAAAGCTCAGATCTGTCAGACTGAACTGAACAATGATGACATCATTCTACTGTAAAATAAAGCTGTTTTCATCATTGCCAAAGAAAACCTCTCGCCGGCTCCTTCCTGACGTCAAGGATCTACGGTCCAGTCCTTTCAGAGAGGAGGAAGTGAATTTTGGCTTGTGGTTTAGAGTAAGGCTGGAAGACATCTACTCATTACGGTGCAGATCACTGACAGTTAGATCTTCACCCCAAAACAACGCTGAATATTCAGAACTTTACGAAACTCTAGGCAAGAAACTTCCTTGGCTGGTCTAGGCAGGGGTGTACCCCCTGTGAGCTGTGAATGGGAGGGTCCCCTCATGTGCTGGAATGTGGGGCACCCCCTGTGAGCTGTGAATGGGAGGGTCCCCCCATGTGCTGGAACGTGGGCACCCCCATGTGGTGTGAATGCATGGCACTCCCTGTGAGTCGTGAATGTGGGCACCTGTGTGAGCTATGAATGTTTCGGCACCCCATGTGTTGCAATGCGGGGTGCCCTGTGTAGTGCAATGTGTGCGTGTGTGCAGGCTTGGGGGTACAGATTGCTTTTAGAGCAGAAGAAAGGGTCTGCCCACCCTCTTTGCACCTGTTATCGCAGTCACTTGGTCCAGGCAGGTGGTCCTCCTTTCCTTTGCAGCATCACTAGGATTAAGCCCTGGTGTCCGGCATGCTGGGCCAACGCTCACCCGTCAGTACGTGCCCAGCCACTGACCTTTGCTTTTATTAATGCGCAAACACACTCAGGACTGTATACAGATGGGTTAAGTGATGACGATATTTTATCCACAGCAGAATAGAATTAGTCTAATCAGTGCACAGACACTTAAGCCCAAGGGCTGCAACTATCAACACTCATCACACTTGCCAGAAGAGGGCGCTGTCGCCTGACTCCGGCTCACAGACACCCAGGGCAGCCACGGGAGGCCAGAGCCGTGTCAATTATTCCAACAAGCCTGAGCATACATAAATAATTAAGAAGTCATGGAGCAAGGTACCTTGCTAACAGCCTAATGCCTTCAGAACAAACTTGTAATTACAGAATCTAATTCTCAGTGGTGACATGGGATAGATTGAAACTGTCTCGATTTCTTTTCTCCCTGGTTATCTTAGCTTCTACTACATCTTAGCTAATATAGCCTAAGGTCATGGTGGTGGAGTTAAGAGATGTCAGAAAGAAAGAGAGAGAGAGAAAGGAGAGAGAGAAAGAAAGGAGAAAAAAGAGAACCTTTCCCAGATTCAGGTAGGAAAGACATTCCCCCTCATTCCCCCTTGTTCCCCCTCGATCCCTTCAGTGCCCGCCTCGCACTAGCGATTTCAGATGTTCTCTTACAATCCTGTCATTTCTCTCTCGCATGAATCCGTGGCTGAGTTAAGACCTGAGTGGAAGGGAGAAGGCCTCACTTGTTCCATAAGAATTTTCACTCACTCGGGTGACTTAAAGGAGAAACTTGAAACTATTTCAAAGGGAAACTTGCTCTCAGGCTACCTAAAGGAAGGGGAGCAAAAACACCCACATACTGCACTTTGCTCAGAGTTTCCTGCTGTGTGAAGCAGAGGCTTCCTAAACATTCCACCACCATTTTTAAGACACTTCAGGAAGATTCAGAGGATGCGTCTGTGAGGTCCTGGCAAGCCGTGAAATGGGGTGTCCAAGTCAGTTGTGCTGGGCGCAGCTGAACTCCCCAAGATGTCTACAGATGGATCGAGTCTTAAAATATGAGCTGCGGCACCAGGAGACGGATGGCGGGCTCAATGAGCCACGGACCCCTCCGTGTGTCGGCAGGTGGGCGCCCCGAAACATGTTTGCTTATGCAGAATTCCGATGCGACGCCCAGTGCAATCCATGCAGAGAGGAGAGGTGTGTGCGTGAGCAGGTGTGCCCGAGAAGGGAAACGCCCATGCGCACTACCAGCTCAGCCTCAGCACGTGCAGTGGTGACACTGATGTGCTCGCAGGGTCTGCTTTGGGCTGAACTGAGAATTCACGCAATGATACCACGTAGTCTTGTATTCATTGCCCAGGAATTTCACTGTGAGCATGGTTTCTCAGAAGAACAATGCTTCAGATGAAAAGTGAACAAAAATATTGAAGATGTGTGTTCTTAATGTCCAAGTACTTGGAATGTTAAGGACGCGTCTGTCTTTGCTTAAATAGAGCTATGTGAGAGTGCTTCGGTGAGCCTATTGTCAAGGGATCTGCTCTCCAGCCTGCAGCGGGTGTCAGGTGCTCACGCATATGTGCTCCGTCCAGCCGCAGGGGTCTAAGGCGGACACCCTGCTCGTCCAGGCTGTGGGGCACATAATCTCTGGTCTCTCTGTCGCCCGCTGCCCTGAGTCTTTTCTCTTGCTGGGTAGCCTGTTCTTTTCATGTTTCAAAACTCAACTTCTGATAAGCACACTGCTGTCTTCTGCTTGCTGCAATGGCGATTATGATTAATTTGGATGCATCGGCTCTGTCGCCCAGCAGACATCAACTGACGCTCTGAGTACCCGCTATGTGCCTCTCGAGTCTTTCACAGTGTGACAATCCTCTAAATAGCAGATTTTACTGCTAAATTAAATTTAAAATCCAATTACCATAAATAAGGAACAACACATCTGCCCGCGTACGTCTTTCTCCCCTTGCTTTGGGTAGAAGAGCATGTCTCATCCTTTAGTGCCTCTTGCTAGAGAACTGGAGTTCTAGGGGTGTGTTGGTTGCTTGTAGGAGATGAACCCCAAAGCCTAATTGTATTCAGATGCAACTATGAACTTGTGCTGACGTATGTGGCCAGTCGTCTTTGTGAAATGGTTCTCTAGCACGTCTTGGCGATGGAGATTGTTCTGGTCGCCATGAAGATAGTGATAATGCGGAAGAGCCTGCCTCCTGGGTCTCCTGCCCAGCATCCGCTCCCCTCTCACAATATGTGATAAAAGCCTTTGCGAAACCAACACAAACACATCACATGCCTTCCTGCCCTTACGCTGTGATCTGCATCCTGAAACGATATTTCCCTTCTTCCTTCTAAAGCAACAGACCATGATATTTTAGAGCCTTCAAAGTACTGGGATGTGATGAGACACGAGCTGCCTCTTTAAGGGAGCAGACGAGGATTCCTGCCCCTCTAAAGTTCGTGCCCTGCGGGCGAAGACCGGAAAGTCTGGGGCATTAACAATAAAGCATCACTAGGTGGACGGCGTAGCATGGAAGACGTGGTTCATGTCTCAGAACTAGCGCAGGGACAGGCAGGCAGATGGGAAGGACCGCAGAGCAAGCTTAGAAGTGTAAGTTCTACACAGCCTAGAAGCAGACGTTGTAGACTTGTGTGCTCAAGAGAAGACAACAGCTGAAGAAGTCAACAGAAGGTGACAGTCTAAGATCACGTCATTAGATGGTTCAGCCAAAAGAATGAGCATTCGCATCTAGGCTTGAGTCTTCTACAAAATGTTTCATCCCAGGGTGATTCTATCCCGGAGTCGTTCCATCCTGGGGTCGTTCCATCCCGGGGTCGTTCCATGGTGTGACCTCTGTATCTCGAGAAAGATGAAGGGACGGGAGTTGGGGAACCAGGATTCAAACCTCTGACTTCAGCAGGTGGATTAGCTTAAGTACATAAGCCTTTATTATTTAAAAAAAGGCAATTACAGACAATACAAATTCATCTACAAAGCTAAAAATAACTGATTTAAAGTAGTCTCTGCACTTCTGAGTAAGTTGCTGGTCAGAGAGGTCTCAAAGGCTCCCAGACATTATGGGATTTTGCCATTGCTCTTGGCTGCCCTCCAAAAAATTGACAGTAAGACCCTATTACTGAAGATGCAACACCTGTGGGTCACAGGACATGGCAAAATACAACAGCTGGAACTGGTCTGAGAGCTTCTTCTTCGCTGGCACACACGCAGTACCAAGGAATGCTGGGGGAGAAAAATAATCAAAGGCCTTATCTGCATGTGAGACCTACAAGTTGCAAGGACAAATCACCATGGCAACAGGTGACCACCAGTGTAATAGGGGCATGCGTGTCGAGGCGACAACCAACAGCTTTCTGATTGGACTCAAGACCCACTTGTCAGAATGAAACACGTCCTGTTACTGTTAATTAGAACAAGAACCTAAAAAAAGGAAGGAAATAGATCAACAGGGAAAACAGCCAATGAACCTATAGGTAGGACGACAGTGCACCAAACTATCTAGTAATAGCTGTTGTTATACTCAGCAGATCGGAAGATGACTTAACATTTCCTCCCACAGCACTGGCACAGGGCTGGGCTCACAGTGGGGACCACCCTTGTCCAGCTGGTGCTGCCAGGTGCCTCGGCTTCGGCACAAGCCACCACTGGAGCTTCTTTGCTCGAAAGCAGCCTGAGAGGAGAGCTTATTCTGAGTGCAGACGAAGGGTTCCCGTGGTCCGTCACAGCCACGACGGCTGGTCACCTCACGCCAGAGTCAGAAAGCAGAACAATAATGGGGTGCGCGGCCAGTCTCTTCACGCATTCCAGGACTCAGTCTAGAACGTGGTGCCCCCACAGTGGGCAAATCTTCTCACCTCCACCAACACCATCAAGATAATCTCCCACGGGCATAATGAGCCTTCTGGATGACTCAACTGGCCACCTAAGGTGAATCCACAGCTGCTGATCAATCTTCACATGCTGTTCAGAAGAAAAGCATTTCTTCACAGCATGACCGAGACAGAGGCTGGGCAGGCCACGAGACCCCGAGACAGAAGCTGGGCCCCAGGCCACAAGACCCCAAGACAGAAGCTGGGCCCCAGGCCACGAGACCCCGAGACAGAAGCTGGGCCCCAGGCCACGAGACCCCGAGACAGAAGCTGGGCCCCAGGCCACGAGACCCCGAGACAGAAGATGGTCACCCGCCCCACAGAGACCCTCAGGCATTAACAAACCCACATGGGGCCTCCAGTCTTCTAACATTGAAGCACAACATTGCCAGCTGCAAAGCTTACATTGAACTACTTTGAAAAAAGGGGGGCTGGAGAGGTGGCTCAAGGGTTAAGCCTCTGCCTTGCAGGCGGAAGGTCCTGAGTTCGGATCCTAGACCCCACGTATAGACGCCAGGCGGAGCAGGGGCAGCCTGCGTTTCTGGTCCTGGTAGGGCGGAGCCTGTGGATCCCAGGGCAGAGTAAACGAGGAGGAGGTGGAGGCGTCCATGGTGGTTCCCGAATTCATCTGTGGTTCTACACACACACACACACACACACACACACACACACACACACACAATTGAATAAATAATAAAAAATAATGAAAAAAGAACAAGGAAGGAGGGGAGGGAAGGAGAGAGGAGGGGAGGGAAAGAGGGAGGAGGGAACGGAAGGAGGGAGAAGGGGAGGGAAGGACGGAGGAGGGGAGGGAAGGACAGAGGAAAGGAAAGGAAAGGAAAGGAAAGGAAAGGAAAGGAAAGGAAAGGAAAGGAAAGGAAAGGAAAGGAAAGGAAAGGAAAGGAAAGGAAAGGAAAGGAAAGGAAAGGAAAGGAAAGGAAAGGAAAGGAAAGGGAAACGTCACAGTGGCTGGAGAGATGGGTCAGGGGTTAAAACCTCTGCCTCCCAGGTAGAAGGACCTGAGTTCAGATTTCAAATCCCATGTGAAAACTCTAGGCAGAAGTAGTGGTGGTCTATACTTCTGGCCCTGGAAGACAGAACCTGGAAACCCCCAAAATGAAGCAAGAAGGAGGTAGAGCAAATCGGGATGATTCCCCAGGTCACCCTTAGGCTACCACAGGCACATACACTCAAGTGCCCTCTAGTACACACACACACCTCCCTCCCCCACACAACAAATACATTTAGAGAAAATCATGAACTTCATGTCTTATTTTTATATAAACAACAAAAATCATTTATAATGTGATATAATCAATCTCAGGTTTTATATTTATGGTTTTAGAGCGGCTCAGTCCCAAGACAACCACAACCACTGGTCCAAAAACTCAAGATCTTTATCTTTATACACACATTTGGAGCACACAGTCTCTCCCCCCCCCACAGAGCTAACCCTGACCACATTAGTGTCCATATTAGAACAGGTGATCTATCGACATGCATGCAAGCATTGGCTTAGGAAGGAAAAAGGACAGAAAAGCCCTGGGGCAGGACTAGCCCTGTGCGCCCAAGGACAGGCTCCCCTCTGAGTGGGGCTGGGGCATCAAGGGCTCAGTGTTCTAATAGGCGCCTGGGAACCAGCAGGCTCCTCCCCCTGTCCAGAAGCAGCAGGTCCTGTCCTGTGAGGGCAGAAGACCACCTCTATGGTCTTACCGGGCTTCTGACTAATCCACACGCAGAGAAAGCCCAGTGAGACTGGAGAAATTAGACACAGATTTCTTAATAAAGCTGGAAATAGCTTCATAAAGCCAAAAATAGTCTCCCAGCACCCGGGGCACATTTATTTCTGTTTAAACAGATGACTTCCGACTGTTTCCCGCTCCACAGGGACCCTAGGAGACATGCGTTCCCCTCCTGTGCACCACAAGCTCTTGCTGCTGAAATCCCACGGGAGGCTGCAACGTGCTCCTGCCAACCCAGCCCGAGGTGTGCCCGTGACAGGACCCTCCACAGTGCACGTCTGGAATGTTCTAGACTCATGTGCCCTGGTCTCCTGGAAGAAGGTGCAGTGTTGAATGTCCACCCGGGACAGGCCAGGGCAGGCAGGGGACACGGCTGGGAACACTTTGAGCACTGACATCGAGTTGAGTCTGGATCTAACCAGCATGACCCTTCCCCAGTGGTCACGGTTCAGAGGGTTAGGACTGTGTGCACGCGAGAAGACCCTAGAGGAACGAGACCTTCACTGAGCGCAAGGACACACCGGCCCATCTAGGGGTTCCCAGGGCCACAGGAGGAGATGGGGCCACAGACGGGGAGACAGGAAAGGCGCTGGGCAGGACTTCAAGGGGCCCAAGTCCACTCTAGGAGGAAAGAAGGTCAACGCAGCTGAGAGCAGAAAACTCGCCATGCGGCTGCTCTGGACAGCAAGGAAGGTGAGCTCTGTCCACACGGCAGGACGCAGCTGGGGAGGCAGGAGGAGGAAGACGAGGAGGAGGAGGACGAGAAGGAGGAGGAGGACGAGGTCCGTGCTCCGGGGACCCACACCCAGAGGGACGCTGGCGCAGGACAGCAAGGCTGCGAAGGAGCCACGGCGCGAGAAGACGCGCAGCAGGAACGACCCAACCCGCCTATCCCGAGAATTAGAGCCAAGGCAGTGAGCCGCCTAATAAGGTTAATCGGTGCAAAGAGCTCATCCTTAGAAAAGCATAGAAAATCCGAGGCCTGCCTAGAGTCCCGAAAATCATACCTGATGCCTAAGCTTCTGCGGGTAAAATTGTTCAGTGATAATTACAGGGTATTAAAATGCGAAATGATGGAGAAACAAGTCCGGAGAGATGGGGCGATGCCCGGGTGCTGGTCTGTCCCCTTGGCCCCGCCTCTCTCCCTTGGCCCCGCCTCTCTCCCTTGGCCCCGCCTCTCTCCCTTGGCTCCGCCTCTCTCCCTTGGCCCCGCCTCTCCCCTTGGCCCCGCCTCTCTCCCTTGGCCCCGCCTCTCTCCCTTGGCCCCGTCTCTCCCCTTGGCCCCACCTCTCCCCCTTGGCTGTCTGCTCTGCACAGTGTTTTCCAACCTGTAGGTCCCCCGAAGGTTTGGCTTCTGCTCTCGAGCCATCTCTGCCTTCCGTTGCCTCCCCAGCCCTCTCTCTCCAGCCTACGCTGCTACCAACTTCCTCATGACGTCTGTTCCTGCAACGCTTTGGGTAAAAGACAGCATAGCCCCTTAAAGTGGCGATCTCGGGACTGGCACAGTGAACTGGAAGCAGGCACAGGGCCTGACCAGTGGGCGGAGGAGGTGAGAACAGTGACGTCACTGCCCACCGGGATCACGCTGACGGCAAGAATGAAATTGAGAGAAAAACAACAGAATTCCCTCACCACTTGGGTTCCTTGCTGAGGATCACCCCGAGACATCGCTGGCACACAGGAAACATTATTGATAAATCTGGTTTTCCAACATCTCCTCGGAAGCCTGGCATTAAGCTCTGTCAAGTACACTGAGCACCTTTTCACGAAGCGACACCTTTTATAGCTTCCAAAGAGCAAAGTCACATGAAGTACCAGGTGTGCTCTGGCCACCGCCTTGACGAGCTAAATACAGCTTCTTTTGAACTTCCTCATCGTTTCTTTCCACGATTCTGTGCATCCAGAAATCTTCCCTTCTAACTTGCTCCTGCAGCTTTCTATATAATGACTTCAAAACCTCTTTCCCTGCCTTACCCACAAAAGGCTGAACCTAGAAGACACCGGGCCTGTCTACAGGGAGCAACTCCAGATGTGGGTAAGTCAGGGGGAGTCAGAAGGTAAGGGAAAGCAGGAGGTCGGCTGCTTCAGTAGTTGAATTTCACATTCAGTCACGGGTGGCTGTATCAAATGTAGTTTGAGAAACCAGGCACATAGTATATTAAGTAACATTTCTTTTTTCTTGGGTATGAGATAATCAATTCCTTTTCATCTTTTCACAGGAACCTTGATTCTAGGATCAAGCCACCCTGACCTGAAGGTCTAACGCAAGTGTGATAGTTAATCCTGGTGCCAACGTGACATACGTGGCATTATCCAAGATCAGTCCAAGAGTCTCTCCAGGATGTCTGCGGTGACTTAGCTGTCTCCAGCTTCAGCCACCAGCCATGTCGCCTCCACCATGAAGATCTTTCTCCCCTCTGGAACCGTACGCTGAATACATCGCCCCTTCTCCCCTAAGTTACTTGACTTCGGGTGCTCTCTCACAGCAACAGATAGAGTAACCAACACACCAAGTCAGGGCCATTTTCCGGGTTCCCATCACCCCTTTCTCCAGTGCGTTTCTGATGACATCACACGAAACCAGCCACTTACACCACCTGAGACTTGTTTCGCTGTTTTGTCTGAGAGGTCATGCTTATGATCACTACCCAGCAACCAAAAGCTGAATCATATTGAGGGTTTTTTTTTTTACACTTTTTGGTTTTGTATTTTTTAGCCTTTTTGAGATATAATTGAACATTTAATACTGGGTATGCTTAAGATCTCTAGCTTGATTTGATGTACATGAGTCATGAGCTAATCAGTGCAATCAAGCTAATTAAATAATGGTGTTCGTTAGTAGTCATTGGAAGTAGTCATTGGACCTTCCGTGGATAATTACTAGTGCTTTCCTGAGGGGCATTTTAATCTCTTCTTACAATGTATCCCCACATCATTTCTAGGAACACATCTAGACAATGCAGACCATTTCCTTCTCTAAGTGGTTCTTCCTTTAAAACAACAGACTGGATCTGAGAGCATGCTTGGAAATATGAGAGCACTTGTAAGTGCTGGATTCCTAAGGCCATGTTTTTGTTAAAATAGGAAAAAAAATCATCTTTATACTTAGTTTTGTACATATAATTTTTCTCTTCCGTGACACCATTCACCATGCACATCTGCTTTGCATGAATAAGCTCAGTGATAATCGCATCCTTGAGCCGCTGAGAATCCCTCCATAATCAACCTTTAACCAAGCTGTGCTGGGTTGACTAGAAACTCAGTAATGAGCCCGGACTCTGCGGAGTTCATTGGGATCTCAAAAGGAGAGGCTTTCACCAGGCCCCTGTTGACTTTTAAGCATTTGAAAAGTTGATATAAGACATTCACATTTTTCCCTAATTAATTTATGAGATTGGGGTTATACTTCAAGTATAACTTCTTTAACTTCCCCTATAGCTTCCTGGATAATCCATGTAGCTTTGCATCATTTAGTAAAATTCATTTTGATGTGCAGATCTCAATGCCACTTTATATTCCAGTGTTTTTTCCAGCTGTCAGGGAAACTCTGGGGACCAAGTGCCTCCCTTCCAAAAACCTTCAGCATTTCAATCCGCTTCCTGCAGATGGAGTCTTTAATAACCTGTCCATATTGTGCAAATTTTGCAATGACTCAGAACTGGATAAAGTCTTCAAAACCCTCCTCTTAGCTATAAAATCAAAAAGTCAACATCTCATTGCGTGTGCTCAGTATCAACATCTTAGATTATATTTCAGTGCTGGGACGGCATCCAGGATCTCATTGTGCTAGAAAAGCATTCTATAGTGTGTGTGTGTGTGGGGGGGTGGGTGGGTGGGTGGGTGTAAACCAGAGGGTACTTGAGTGTGCATACTTTGGAGCCCCAAGGGTGACATCGAAGTCACCCCAGATGGCTCTGCCTCTTTCTTGCTTTGCTCTGGGGCCTCCCTGGCTCCACCATCCCAGGTCAGAATTGCAGGTCACTTCTATTTCTGCCCAGTGTGTACGGGATCTTGGGGTGTGAACTCAGGTCCTTTTGCTAGGGAGGCAAAGGCTTGATCCCCTGAGCATCTTCCTAGTGCTCCATTTTTAAAGGCAGTCTCGCCATTTTTCTAGAACTTACTCAGCAGACAGATAGAGCTGCTCCTTCCGTCCTCCCCAGTGGCAGGAGTAAAAGATCTATACCACCAGGTATGTGAGCCTCCAGCCCCGTCTCCAGCCTCATCGCCTCCAGCCTCATCACCTCCAGCCTCATCACCTCCAGCCCCGTCTCCAGCCTCATCACCTCCAGCCCCACCTCCAGTCTCATCACCTCCAGCCCCGCCTCCAGCCTCATCACCTCCAGCCTCATCGCCTCCAGCTTCATCACCTCCAGCCTCATCACCTCCAGCCCCGCCTCCAGCCTCATCACCTCCAGCCTCATCACCTCCAGCCTCATCACCTCCAGCCTCATCACCTCCAGCCCCGCTTCCAGCCCCGCCCCCAGCCACACCCCCCAGTCCTTGGACTTGTTGGCTCTTCTCTCCACCTCGCATCCCTCTGCCTCACTTGTTCTTGCAGTTGGTTGCAAGCGCACAGGAACTATGTGACCTATAACTTAATGGTTCCGGAACGACTTCTCTTGTCAGTGCTGAAGCTCATGCAGAGTTGTCACTGAACCTGTCCCCTGCTCCAGTGTCTTTGCCATCGATATGATGCACTGATGTGAGGACTCTATGTAGCAGAGGATCGCTCTAAAGCATATACATAGAACTACATTATGTAATACGTTATAATTTTAAATGCTTATTTTTAAGGCAATATTTTTGCTAAAATAGGAGAAAAATACAACTCTTATATTTAGATTTACATATGTGGTTTTTTTCTTCTGAGATAATATTCATAAGTCACATCTTTTTGCATATGTGACTTTTTTTCTCTTCCATGACAACGTTCACCATCCACATCTGCCACGCATCAGGCTTGGCACTGTCTGAGCCACAGGAACCACTCGTGTCTCTTCTTAAATTGTAACCTCCAGGTGAGCCTCCAGGGACTGAGGACGGTTCAGTGCCCGACCGTGCCTGGACTGCAGCGTGAGCCCATGGCCTTTCATGCTGCAATTATAATATCACACAGTATACGATATATAATATGCAATGTGCGACATGTGATAGGCGACATAATGTGCAATGTGCAACACGTACTATATAATGCATGGCATATATGATAACTGTACATAAGTGGGGAAGTCATTAAAAAGTCCTCTAGAAATTCGATGTGAGACGTATAATAAATATATATGTACATAATGTATATGTGTATATATGCATGTGTCTATGTATATGTACATGTGTGTATATATGTATATCACCTAGGCGAGTACCTGCAGGTGGCTATGGGAGAAGCCACAAAACAGTGACAGGGACTCCAGCCGACAGCAGGACAGGACAGTGCAGATGCGCGGCACAGCTGTGCGCCACATGACCCTGGCCCGTCCCTCCCAGGCTGTGGCTTGTCAGCTGCCGTCGTTGTGTCAGGCTGCAGGCTGCTCCCCGGGGGGGGGGCACGAAGCCTGCAGGGAGGGAAGGGACAGGCCTCTGAGCAGAGCCTGTGAGCCTGGCATGGTAGTTCAGGGCCAGCAGCTGACCCTCCTGACTGCCCACGCCACAGGGCCGATGTGACGCCGCAGGGAACGTCCTGACGTCCTGTCACTCAGCTTTGCCTCTGTTAAGTGAGGCAAGTAGAACAGTACGAGACTTAGGTAAGCTCATGAGTGACGTGTGAATCATGCTGTGACCCCACGAACATGGTGCACTTTAAGAGGAGACACGTGCAGTTTGCTGTGCTCAGCTGCAGTTGGCACCAAGCTGGGCTCAGGCGCAGCACACGGGAACGATGAGTGTTGACACAAAGGAGAGAAATGACCACACTGAGCTGCTCTAGCGCCATCATGGAGCGAGAACACGACCTGGAGCAGTGAGTGAAGCCCACAGAGGGCACGAGGTAAGATTAGCACTCAGCCCACAGAGGGCACAGGGTAAGATTAGCACTCAGCCCACAGAGGGCACGAGGTAAGATTAGCACTCAGCCCACGGAGGGCTACATGGTGAAGATTAGCACTCAGCCCACGGAGGGCACAGAGTAAGATTAGCACTCAGCCCACAGAGGGTACAGGGTAAGATTAGCACTCAGCCCACAGAGGGCACAGGGTAAGATTAGCACTCAGCCCACAGAGGACTCATGGTAAAGATTAGCACTCAGCCCACGGAAGGCACAGGGTAAGATTAGCACTCAGCCCACAGAGGGCTCATGGTGAAGATTAGCACTCAGCCCACGGAGGGCACAGGGTAAGATTAGCACTCAGCCCACGGAGGGCATAGGGTAAGATTAGCACTCAGCCCACGGAGGGCACAGGGTAAGATTAGCACTCAGCCCACGGAGGGCACAGGTGAAGATTAGCACTCAGCCCACGGAGGGCACAGGGTAAGATTAGCACTCAGCCCACGGAGGGCACAGGGTAAGATTAGCACTCAGCCACCAGGCGGATGAACCATGTGTGTGAGACAAAACGGGAAATGAGGTCTTACAAGTTTGGGACTAGTTAGAAGACTTAAAATAATTCTTGGCTGGAGCTAGCTCAGAAGTAGGGTAAGTGAAGGCAGCCAGCGTGGTTGCTAGTGTAGAATTCACAGGTAAGGTGGTGCAACGCCCAGGAAGAGCGAGGAGCTGCTGGTGAGCGCTGCGTGTGGTCGCATGGCGACGAGCTTTGAATGTGTGGCCGCGGGCTCCCACCTGCTCCTCAGGCCCCCCTCACTGCTGCCGCCATGCTCCCCCGATGCTCCCCCACAGAGGGGCGCCTCTACTTCCCTGATTCTTACATCTGCTCCCCCAATGGGATCTGGTAAAACAGTGTCGAGTCCTTTTCAGCTCGGCGCTTAAGAGCTGGGCGGTCCAGTACCTGGGTAACCAGAGTCCACGCCGGGGAGACGGCCAGTCGCCCACCTCGGATGGCCACGTGCAGCAGAGCCGACGGGGCCACACACGTGTCCAGTCCCACCCCACGCTCCTCTTAGCCAACAGAACCACGGCGAGCAGCTATTCTAGACCCCAAGCTTTGGAGGTCGTGTGTTTCCTAACAATCAACAACTAGAGCAGTTAGATTTAATTTACAATAACTCCACGAAGGCAGGGCGGCACCTTGTTTTCATAAACAACTGAACCAGAGATCGGAGAGAGTAAGAGTGTGTCTGGTGTTGCATGTGTGTAAGAGGTAGGAGGGCCGTCCTCTCGAGACTTGGAGCGACTGCGTGTTGTGTGAGATCACGAGGACTGCGTGTTGTGAGATCATGAGACAAAGCGCGAGTGAGGAGCTGAGAAAGAGCCATGCCGTGTCGTGGTTCTTATATACGAAACTGAAACTGAACAAGAGCAGAGTGAACTGGTCAGGACCAAGATGAGCTCATCCGACAAGTGCACAAGACGTCTCAGGAGCCTGGGCCCTCCGCTGACGGCCTCACTGTGCAGGGCCCGTGTTCTTCAGACGTGGGATCCTACGAGGGAGCCTCGCAGATGACCGGCCGGACACGACGGGCTCAGCAACAAACTAGGCCTTCTGCTCCCACCTCCTAAAGTGACTGTGATCACGCCTGCGTCTGTTTCCCGCTGCTTCTGTCCACGAACGCACTGTGTTTGAAGTAAGGGCCCCACATGGTTTGCATGCGAGCTGCCGCCAACAGGCTCAAGTCTTTGAATCTTTACCTTGGGAAGGTTTGAGGCACCTGAGAGGTGGAGCCTTGCCCGAGAGAGGCAGTCACAGGGGTGGGCCTTGAGGCTTGTAGCCCTGCCCTCTTTTCTTTAGTAGTTTGCTCTCTCCATCTTAATGAAGGCAGACCTGACCTGAGTTGACCTCTGGCTTCCGCCTCCAGCAGTGCCCTTTGCTATGTGATTCCCACCATAATCAACTATGTCCGTTTGGAACTGCGAGCCAATCACTCCTCCTTTTCCCTTGAGTTGCGCATGAGTTTTCACAAAGGTTAGAGAAGAACCTGCCCCAAGCCCTGCCCGCGGTCCTGCGGCTGGGGATGAAGGCTCCAGTCGCTCGCATAGCCAGGAAGACTCCGCAAGCGATGTGTAGTTCAGCTGACGTCCTGACAGCAGGCACACAAGCCCCTGAGTCGGGGCAACACGATTCGACGGCCTCTCACAGAGCTCCTGCTGGGTAAAGACCAAAGAGTGGTCCGCAGGGAACACATGCAGGAAGATGTACTGGAACATTCCAACAAGGAACAAGGTGGGTTGTGAGGGATGTCAGGCCCAAAGCCTGCTCTCTGGAGAATGACACATTAGTGTCTGAAACGGGCTGTTGTTAGGGGCTCCTTCCCTCGGAAGTTGAGTTTGCCTCTTGTCTGCAAGACAGTGGCAGGCCTAACTCCTTCCCTTAGAAGTTGAGTTTACCTCCTGTCTGTTCTTGGATCGTCTTTTTCTCAGAAGTGGCTGGGCTGTTACCTCCCTCGACAGTTCCTTCCCACATATCTGAGATATGCTAATGCACGGACCAAGTAACTCTGCTTTGAGGTATACATCATCCATTCCCTTCTAGCAACACGGTGCCACGCCGGTTTTCTCCACCTGAAGACATCATGTCTGGTCCCGCAGCAAGTAGATGTCACTCCTGACTTTTCTCTGTTAACTGAAATGTACACGTTTCACATAATCCTGTAAAGAATTTGGTCCTGCTCTTCTTTGATGTTTTCCTGAATTTGGCCCCGCTCCTTGACTGTTTTCCTATAAATACTCATGTGCTACAATAAAGTTGGCCTGGATGATGGAGGACATCCTAGGCTCCCTCTGACCGATGCCCCATCAATTCCTACGCTCCCGCTCCTGTTTCCTGCGTGTAAGTCTGGGTTTATGCTGGTTCGTGGGCCCGGACAGTGGGTGAGCAAGAAGCAGTGAAAACCTAGAGGGAAGTTCTAGATTCGAGAACTATAAGGAGGATGTGGACATACCAGGGATGAAGCTCTCCTTAGCTCAAAGTGTGTTATGAACTGGTGATCGGTCGACATAACGTGTCTCTGATGGCCTGGCTCCTCACGACCGTCTCCCCATAGGCAAGCACGTAATAGGCAAGTGTGCAGAGGGATTTGGGAGACACACGGAGCATTTGCCACATTGCGGCCCCAATGTGGTTTTCTTGCTCAGGCTTCCCAGCAAATGCTCTGATGCAGACATTTCAGTTCTAATCTCTCCCCACAGATAAGGACAGAAAGCTGCGGTCAATCAGGACTCCATGCTTAATTGACTCAGTATATGCACACGGCTCCCGCTCCATGCCCCAGTCATTGCATTGAGGACTGAAGAGGAGGAGGAAGAGGAGGAAGAGAGACCTGAGGATGCTCAAAGCTGTGCAAGAGACTCTAACAGTGGAAGTGGAGAACACACACACACACACACACACACACACGCACACACAGACACGCACACACGGACACGCACACAGACAGACACGCACACACATACACACACAGACACACACATGGACACGCACACACATGCACACACACAGACACGCACACATGGACACGCATGCATGGACACACACACAGACATGCACTCACAGACATGCACACACGGACACACACACACAGACATGCACACACAGACAGACACGCACACACATACACACACGGACACACACGGACATACACACAGACACGCACACAGACATGCACATAGACACACACACACAGACACACACGGACACGCACACACATGCACACACACAGACATGCACACACGGACACACACAGACAGACACGCACACACGGACACGCACAGACACACACAGACGCACATACGGACACACAGAGATGCACACACAGACACGCACACACAGACACACACACGGAGATGCACACACAGACACGCACACACGGACACGCACGGACACACACATGGACACGCACACACATGCACACACACAGACACACACACAGACACACACACACACAGACAGACACACACACATGGACACGCACAGACACACACACGGGCACGCATACACATGCACACACACAGACACACACAGACATGCATACACGGACACACACAGACAGACACGCACACACGGACACGCACAGACACACACAGACGCACATACGGACACAGAGATGCACACGCACACACGGACATGCACACAGACAGACACGCACACACAGATATGCACATACGGACACACACACAGACATGCACACACGGACACACACACGGAGATGCACACACGGACACACACACGGACACATAAAGACACATAGACAGACAGACAGACAGACAGACACACACACACACACACACACACACACACACACACACACACGTAAAAGTAAAAAGCCACCAGGGGCTTTAGGAACCATCACAACCGTCTGCCCAGGCTCTGGGGGAGGCTCCTAGAGATCAACATTTTTAACCAGAGGGTGGGAGAGGAAACTTCTAACTCAAAACTGCTTTTCCTGTTGCTGTGATAAAACACCCTAATGAGAAATACCTTCCTCGAGGAAGGGAGGGTCTACTTGGCTCACACTCTGAGACCCACACGTGACGTAATGGAATAAGGCAGCTGGTCACACCGCACTCAGGAGGCACCAGAGGACTGGCTGTTAGAGTGGGGTTTGCCTCATTGACCTGGTCTAGGTGGTCTCCCCAGGCAGGCCAGTGGCTAATCTGACCTAGATAACCCCTCACGGACATGTCCAAAGGCTGACCTAGCCCACAGAACCCTCACAGACATGTCCAGAGAGTGACCTAGCCCACAGAACCCTCACAGACATGTCCAGAGAGTGACCTAGCCCACAGAACCCTCACAGACATGTCCAGAGAGTGACCTAGCCCACAGAACCCTCACAGACATGTCCAGAGAGTGACCTAGCCCACAGAACCCTCACAGACATGTCCAGAGAGTGACCTAGCCCACAGAACCCTCACAGACATGTCCAGAGAGTGACCTAGCCCACAGAACCCTCACAGGCGCGTCTAGAAGTTAATCTAGCACAGGTTCCCTCACAGGCGCTCCTGGAGGACACTCTAGGGATCCCTGCAAGCATGTCCAAGGCTAACCTTTTAACCCCGCACAGGAACGGTCAGATGTGTCTCTGTGTCACTTGACAACCGCGGTAGTTACTCTTCTCTGGAAGACAGCACTCAAAGTCAAGCAACTTAAGGCGGAAAGGGAAATTCGTTCAGCCTACAGTTCTGGAGCAGAAGCTAGAAAGGCACGCCCATCAAGGAGGAAGAGAGCTGCAAAACTGCCAACTTCAAGAGCAGACCTGTCCCAGGAGCAGGCGGGGCTAACCACCTCCAGGCCCCCCTGTGACTGCCTTCCTCCAGCAGGCTCCACCTCCTCATGCTGCCAGGACCTTCCCACACGACTAAAGATTCAAACACAGGATCCTGTGGGGGACAACGCACATTTCAAACCAGGGCCGCAATCAATACTATCATGTCCCCAAAGTGATAAGAAACGGGGTCAGAGGAAAAGAACAGGGGTCAGGAGTGGGTTGGCTACTGGGCAGCTGTGGAGGTCGGTGGAGGACGCAGACTAACGTACTTGCTCTTCTTGCCACATGACTGCGGTAGACCTGATCCCTGCGGGGACTGCCCGCCCACCTCAACCCCTGCCCAGTGTCTCCAGTCTCCAGTGGGCAGGTCGCTGTGGCTGCCAGATAGTTTCTTCCCAGTGGGCTTTCCTCTTCAAGGTGGGCTCTGTCCCAACTAAATCCCACCCGAGGAGACTCAGTGCACTCAGCTCCGGCCCTGAATTTGTACACCTCTAGGACAGGTGAGAGCAGGATGTAGAGCCTAGGGGCCTTCTGTGTTTCAAGATAGAGAGCATCGGGTTGTGCTAAATGGCACCCGCTGGTATCTGCAGCTTAGAAATGAGATAGGAGTGGCTAAAATAAGGGGCTAGCAGAGTTCTCCTTCCACCTGCAAGCTGATCCTGCTGGCAGCACCACGGAACATGTTTATAATCCCTGCACTTCTCACTTCACTTCCCAACTTCCAGCTACCGGTGAAATTATTTCTATTTACTTATCTCCCCACTAAGACCTTAAGGTCCTATAAATCAGATATGATAGATTGATGGCAAACAGCTAAATTTGGTCGTTTTCTTTGTAACACAAATCGTTGAAAGTTTGAAAATGACCAGAAGAAATCATGAAGTGCTGAGTAGGCAGCTTTATGGTGGGTTCTAGTTGCACAGTAAAGTGCTCTGGGCCTGGCGGGTATGGATCCGATGCTATGCTTCAAACTTCAACAGAAAGAGATCAAGAATCTCCTTTCCCTGCTGGAGAGATGGCTCAGGGGTTATGACTCTGCCTCGAAAGCAGAAGATCCTGTGTTCGGATCTCAGGTCCCACGTAAAAATGCCAGATAGAAACAGCAGCAGGCTGCACTTCAGGCATTAGTGGGCAGAGCCTGAGAAATCTCAGAGCAAAGCAAGGAGGTAGAAGCAATCCAGGATGAATACCGAAGTTACCCATGGTCCTCCACAGGAACACACAGTGCCCTCAGATACACACGCACATGCATACACACAGACTAATTAAATAAAATATTTAAAAAGAATCTCCAAGGCAACTGTGGTATCCAGAAATGCAAAAACATGACCTCCCCCCAAAAACAAACAAATCCCACGGACAATTCCTAACATGGCACAATTCCTAGTGGATGTCTCACGCAACAGCACGCAAAAAGAGCTTTTGGAGGGAGAAGTGAGACCAGTTTTCACTGGCTTAGTTCTTTAGAACTAGATTTACCAAAGGCACAACATGCGTTTTATCTCTACATGCACTAATGAACTCATTAGTAACCTCTAGAGACCAGCCAGGCTCTCTGGGGACTGTTGGCTGAATTTTCATGGTGCAGATGGAGAGAAAAATCAGTTTGCCAGGTTGTGGGGAGGTGGCAGGATTTTACAAACAGTCCTGACTCATCCAGGTGCCCTGTCGCAGAGAGGGGAGAGCGTGGAGCACCAGGGTACGGACGGCCTCCATTCACTGACAACCCCACAGTTTGCAATTCAAATGAGCCTTGTCCATAAAGGCTCAATTTAATGGGAGAGCCGGTCTTACTTCGCCCCTTCTGGGGAACTGAACCGGATGCTTTAGCGTCACCTGAGGCCTGATACTGGGGATCTCTGGGGGGGAGAAGGGTGATGGGGGGAGGTGCCAACTCAGTTGGCGTCTGCTATGTGGTCCAAGATATAGTCAATGATGTCCGAGGTGGTACCCTGACCCCCCATGTCTGGAGTGTGGATAGCTTGGTTTTTGATGGATTTCAAGACGGCAGAGCGGATGCGCGTGGCATAGGATTGCAGCTGCAGGTGGTCCAGCATAAGGCAGCTGGTTAGCAACATGGCCACTGGATTCGCAATGTTCTTATTGACTAAATCCTTCCCGGTTTGCACGGAGCCAGTCTCAAACAGCGCATAGACATCTCCGTAGGTGGCCCCGGGTACAAGCCCCGGGCCTCCGACCAGCCCGGTGCAGATACTGGTGATGATGTTGCCATAGAGATTGGGCATCACCATGACGTCGAACTGCTGGGGCCTGGTGACCAGGCGCGTGGTGGTGTTGTCCACAATCATGGTTTCTAAGGTGAGCCGGGGGTACTGAGACGCTACCTCCTTGCAGCACTGCAGGAAGAGCCCGTCCCCCAGCTTCATGATGTTAGCCTTGTGAACAACGGTCACTTTCCTGCGGCCCAGCTTCTGGGCCAGCTGGAAGGCGTACCGGGCAATGCGCAGGGACTTGGTCCTGGTCACAATCTTCAGACTCTCCACCACGCCTCTCGCGCTCTCGTGCTCCAAGTTGCTGTACTCGCCTTCCGTGTTCTCGCGAATGACCACGATGTCCACGTCCTTGTGCCGGGTCCGCACGCTCGGCAGACTCTGGAAGTGGATGACGTTGGCGTACAGGTCGAGGACCGTGCGCAGCCTGGTGCTGCAGGACTGGTACGCGGCCGGCAGGTCGTGATTCATCTCGATGTTGCCTTTCAGAGCCACGCGGTTCCGGCGGATGGCCATGATGGTGTGGCGCACGTCTTCCTCGCTGGAGGAGGCGTTGATGGTCACCTCCTCAAAGTCCACCGGCACAGAGCTGCTTCGGAACACCTTCCTGACGTGGGCCATCAGCTCGGGCCCAATGCCATCGCCGGGAATCAAAGTTACCATGTGCCGACCCCCGTACTTGGCTGAGGGGGGGATCGTGCGATGCACGCAGAAGGATCTGGCGGGAATCCCCGAGCCGAGGAACAGCTTCTGGGTGCAGCCAAGAAGAGCAGGTCGGAAAACACCCTCCACAGAGCGGCGGACTGCCCCCAGCATCTTCAGAGCCCCCAGCATCTTCAGAGCCCCCAGCATCTTCAGAGCCCCCAGCATCTTCAGCATGTGGGCCGCGTGTTCTGCTTGCTTGCAACTGACTTTTGTTGGAATTCTAGTTCTTTCCTAGGTCACAATGCACTCTTTTCCCGCACATTCCGCTCGAGGAGCATTCTACCACCATGAGCTGACTAGATAGGGGAGATGGGATGTGTCCTGAATCAAGATGCCAAGTCCCTTGAAACATGCTAAGTTCTGCCTAACATGATTTCAAAACCTAAGCTTTACTTTCACAACTGCACTTATTTCACAACTTTATTTTCTGGTGTTACAGCAGATGTGGGAGGCAGCTGTAGGCGTTTCCCATTTGCCTGGGCCACGTCAGCACGGCCTCACAAGGTCACATCTTGCAGGACAGTGAAGCTTGGTTTATGATGGACGAATTAGCCTTGCACAGCACTGTGCCCACAGTTGACATCCAGCCACTCTTTGACATCAGGCCTCACACAGACCACACATGTATAAAGAACTGTATCCTCATTATAATCTCACACAGAGGATCTTTTCCTTTGTTGCACGGTAGGGGGAAAATACATGTTCAGGAAAATACCTGGTTGCAAATGCCAAGTCCCTTGAAACATGCTAAGTTCTGCCTAACATGATTTCAAAACCTAAACTTTACTTTCACAACTGTATTTATTTCACAACAAATGCAGTCCTTTGGAAGTGTCCTTAGACCTATGGAGCGGACCCTGCTTGGCTGGGGATGAAACAAGTGCATATGAACACTTGCCGCAAGGACGGGGTGATTCCCACGGACAGGATGAGCAGAGTCGCTGTGAATGATGCAGCTGAAGACAGTCTCGGGGTGAGGAGCGCAGCAGCAGGACTGGGGGCCTGGACACGTTGAGTGTCGCCTGGAGGCGCTGGGGGGCTGCGGAGACCGTGATGGGACCAGCACTGGGAGAAAAGTGAGCTGGCTGGAGGACACCAGCGGAAGCGAGCTCCGCCCCACATAGGCTGGAATCCCAGGACAGTGCCCAGCGCTGGGGCGGAGTCTGCAGCCCACAGTCAGGTGACACCTGCATCCCGAGCCGTCAGCAGGTCAGTTTCATAGGGGTGCAGACGGCAGCCCCAGCCGAGGATAGATGCTCAGTACTGCAGATGGGCGGGGGTGAGAGCGGACTCGGGCGGGGATGGAGACGAACAGCATCATACACACTCACACACTCAGACTCACATATACACATTTACACATACGCACACACGCACTCAAAGACTCACATATACACATACACACACTCAAAGACTCACATATACACATACACACACTCAAAGACTCACATATACACATACACACACACCCAAAGACTCACATATACACATACACACACACTCACACAGACTCACATATACACATACACTCACACACTCAAAGACTCACATATACACATACACTCACACACTCAAAGACTCACATATACACATACACTCACACACTCAAAGACTCACATATACACATACACTCACACTCAGACTCACATATACACATTTACACATATGCACACACACTCAAAGACTCACATATACACATACACTCACACACTCAGACTTACATATACACATTTACAAACATATGCACACACACACACTCAAAGACTCACATATACACATACACTCACACACTCAAAGACTCACATATACACATACACTCACACACTCAGACTCACATATACACACATACACACACACTCACACACTCAGACTCACATATACACATATACACATATGCACACACTCAAAGACTCACATATACACATACACTTACACACTCAAAGACTCACATATACACATACACTCACACAAAGACTCACATATACACACATACACACACACTCACACAGACTCACATATACACATACACGCACTCGCACACCCAAAGACTCACATATACACACATACACACACTCAAAGACTCACATATACACACGCACACTCAAAGATTCACATATACACACACATACATACATGCACACTCAGACTCACATATACACATTTACACATATGCACACACTCAAAGACTCACATACACACACTCACACACTAGACTCACTATACACATACACATTCACACACCCAAAGACTCACATATACACACATACACACACACTCATACACTCAAAGACTCACATATACACACACATACATACAGACTTACACACTTAAAGACTCACATATACACATACACACATACTCACACACTTGAAGACTCACATATACACACACTCACACACCCAAAGACTTACATATACACACTCACACACTCAAAGACTCACATATACACACATACACACACACTCACACAAAGACTCACATATACACATACACACACACTTGAAGACTCACATATACACACACATTCACACACCCAAAGATTCACATATACACATACATCACACACTCAAAGACTTACATATACGCATACACACATACACACTCACACACTCAAAGACTCATACACATACACACACTCAAAGACTCATATACACATACACACACTCACATACTCAGACTCACATATACACATACACATACACACACACACTCAAAGACTCATATACACATACACACACTCACATACTCAGACTCATATACACATACACATACACACACACTTAAAGACTCACATATACACACACTCAGACTCACATATACACACACTCACACACTCAAAGACTCACATATACACATACATTACACAAAGACTCACATATATTCATACACACATACACACACACACTCAAAGACTCATACACACACACTCAAAGACTCATATACACATACACACACTCACAAACTCAAAGACTCATATACAGACATACACAGACACTCAAAGACTCACATATACACATACTCACATACACATACTCACTCAAAGACTCACACACATACACACACACTCAAAGACTTACATATATACATACACACACTCAAAGACTCATATACACATACACACATACACACACACTCAGACTCACATATACACACATACACACACTCAAAGACTCACATATACACATACACACACACTCAAAGACTCACATATACACACATACACTCATATATACACAGACACACAGATTCACACACTCACACATAGACATATATATATACACACTAACTCTCACATACAGACACACTCATACACACACACAAACGCACACATACACACCATGCATATACACACACTCATATACTCATACACACACACTCATATACACACACACACAAAGCAGCTGTGCAAATGTGTGGATGTGACGTACTTTCCTCAGTGCTGCAGAAAAAGCCCCTACAAAACAATTTAAGGGCAGCAGCGAGCTTCTTGGCTCTCAGTTCTCAAGTGAAGCATATTTTCATACCCCTGGGATCCTAAGTAAACAGCACTCTACACCTGATATTTGGATGATCCCTTCACTCTTGATTTCAAAACTGTAATGACAACTTTACTTTCATTTACATGTTGTGACTGTGTAGAAACACGCACGTGCTTTCTTAGCTCCCGTGCACATTTTCTTAGCTCTCACTCTGCTATTAAACATGTGCCCAAGAGTAACATGAAGGGCCTAAATACAGCTATAAATCCACAGCTTACAGGCTATAATACTTCACTATTGCTGTAAACTATTAATGATGCATCAATAACCACAGATCACAAACATTTTTAGAAAACACGAACTAGTCTATGAACTGTGGCCAATCCACTCTTCCACACGATCCAGCACGCCATGCGGAAATTTAAATGAGGGAGTTTAGCATTCTGAGCTCTGTATGTTTTCAAGCTTTCGGAAGACTTTAGAACTTCCATCCCAGGGGTACCAGGCAGCAGACAGTACAAAGGGACCCGCAGACGACAGGCCACGGAGAGGCCTCAATGCAGAGAAAAGCTTGTGAAACAAACACCGGCACCTCTGTGCACACGACCTTGGGCTCCAGACCAAGTGGAGCGAAGTGCGGACTGGATGCAGCTTGTGTCCCAGACAGCCTTGAAGTGTGTGCAGACTAGAGGTTTATCTCCCCATGCTCCCCAACCAAGCACAGTCCATCTGGGCCAGCAGATACTCAGCTCACTGCCAGACAGAGTGAAGAAGTGTATTTAGACTATTCGGAGATTCGCCGTGGGTGCTAGGCTGAGGTCAGGTGAGTTCATCTGGACTGGTGAGACTCGCGCTAGGCAGAGTGAAGAGAGGTGGATCTGGACCAATCAGAGATCCCGCTTGCGCTCTGGACAGCCGCGGGAAGTATGCCTGGTTGAGCAAGAGAGTTGGTCTCCATGGCTCCTATGTGACAGGCCCCTCTCCTGAATGTCCACTGACAACACTTTGGCTTTTTCCTTTTACTTTAGGTACGGGGCCGTGAGAAGACAGAGGAGATAAGTTTCCAAGAGGAGCCGGGACTTCTGTCTTCCATGAGAGGAAACAGGCTCAAACATTCAGGAAAAACGCCAAACCTACTAAATGCCAAACATAGCAACTGGCAGGAACAGAAACCCAAGCATGGCAGACCAAGACACCCACCAGCCCCCCTATGTGTCCTGTCAGATGACTGACTGCCTCTCCCCCAGGCCAGGAGGGGGGAGTTTATCCTCAGTTCTGGGAAATACCACGTACAGCCAAGTGTGGGACGCATGTTGAACAGAAGTGGAAGGTGGGGGGTGGGGTTCACACCCGACACTGAAGGTAGCTTGTGCTGTCTGGGCAAGAATTTTGAAGAATATTTTCTCAAGAAACCAACAAACTAAAAATTAAATACTTGCAATTGGGTATTCCCCAAGGGAAGGGCCCCAAAGATTCCTTGGTCAAGTCACAACCCACTCTGCAGAGAGCTTACTACCTAGCACTTCACGCCTAACCATCAAATGGAATGAAAACCAGGGTGTAACCAACCAACTTAGAAAGCTTCTGATGGAAACAAGAAGCTCAGACAACCAATAGGCAGACATGACGTCATGTCCATCGTAGATGGAAAAGGGCATTTCAAAGCCCAGAAGGAGAAGCAGAAAGACACCGGAGCTCTGCAGTGCAGGGGAGGAGCCAGGAAGATGAGGGGACAGTGGGTAGACGAGGATGGGGGGATGGGGACCCTGTGACAGGGAGCTGAGTGTGGGGGATGGGGACCATGTGAGCCGCAGGGTGCGGAGGGGGTGGGGACCCAGCGAGCAGGGGCCGCAGGGGGGAGGGACGGTGAACAAGGCCCCACAGCGCAAGGGGGTTAAAAAGGTCAAGGCCGCTGACAGAGCCCCAAGGAGCACCAGAGAGGCAGGCGGAAGAGCTGGAAGTGGGCTCCTTGTGGAAGGTTCTGGAAGCCCCCCCCCCCGAAGGCAATGACTTAAGGGTTAAAATCAGCAGGTGGCTTGCATTGCACTTCAGGCTCTGCCAGACAGTCACAGCTACCGGACCTTGCGCGAGAGCGCAAAGCCCGCCTTGGTTTCTCCTTAGGGGACAGAGAAGAATTGCACTGGTGAGATCTGCTCATCGCCAGACTTGATCACTGCTGCTGACCTGCGACGCCATGATTGCTTGATATGATAAATAGATTAAAACAATATGCTATTTCACTGTATCTCAACTCAGCTTGCAAGGATCGCACACAATTTGTAATTTAATAAGTTCTAAGAATAGTGCACTTGCGCTTTAGTGTGGGAAGTGATGCTGGGGCAGCTATATATGCTTCCAGGCACCCCAACTATTCGATGATGACTCTTAAATGACTACTTAAAAGATACTATGGCCCTTAATATTCCAATCTTGCTCTACTTAATCATTTCAGAAATTGACAGGAAGCACTAATAAATCTTTTAGCAGAAAATGAATTAGCTCCCATTTAGAATTGCCCCTCTACCCAGAAGAAATTACTTTAAGCTCTGTCTTCATCTTTTGTGAATAGTGACTACCTTTTGATATTTTTAGAGTCCATTTGAATGTGAGTTAAAATTCATTCACCTAAAGTATGTCAAGAAAAAAACACAAGGACCTGCAAGACCAAGATATCACCTTCCAGCTGCAGAAGAGACTCCGGGTCTGCACCCTCCTTAGTGATGGGGGCCGACGATGGAGCTGCCTTGCTTGCCCAGCTAGGTGGCAGCGGGATGTGGAAGACGAGCACGCTGATGTCAGCCACGCCCTCGGCCTTCACCAGCGACCAGGGGAGACCGTGTTGGAGCTAAGGTGGGCCAGGATGCTGCGAGCACTAACAAGCCAGCACACGGCGCCCCCAGGAGCCTCGGCGTGCACAAAGACCCCTAATGAAGACATTCTCATCTCGCTGGACAGTAATCTTGGCTTCCTCCGGCAGCTTGCAATCCTGCCTGTCGAATATAATTACCAGCAAGACAGCACGGCCCACTTGCCTGTGACCTCGTGAGCGTGTCCACAGGGAGCTAAGGGTCTTGCACTGGAAGGACCTCAGGCTTGGGGGCCCAGCGAGGCTTGGGTAGAAAGAGCGTCATGTGATGAGACCAGCGGGCCTTCTCAGCACACGTGTGGCGGGGCTCTGAGCGGCTCCGAGAACTCCTAGGTGCCGCGTAGCACTGACATGTGCGGAGCCTTTGGAGGTCCCTGAGCGTCTGTGTGTGCGCAGGAGAAATAGGAGATGCTCTTCGCTCTCCTGTAGCTCAACTGTTCATGGCAACATCTGGCTCAGCCGTGGGACCCAGTGGACTCCAGCCAGTGAAAGCACGCCTTGGGAAGAGGTCTACGCATCCTAAGTTCTGCCCCCAGAGCAAAGCGAGGAAAGCTAGACGTAGCATCGCCCAGAACCGGGACTGTGGAGGCCCAGATGGGTGGGTGTGAGGTCAGGCCAGCCAGGCTGGCAGGGAGCAGACAGACTCTTCTGAACAGATTACGAAACCAGCAGAAAGCTGAAGTTAGGGGGAAAGACACAGGGAGAGAGAGGAAAACTGATTAACTAGGGAGGGAGGAAGGAAAGGAACTCAGGAGGCAGGGAGAGAGGATGCTAAGGGGGAAAGGGATGGAGGAAGGGCATGATGGATGAGGGAAAGAAGGATGAAGAAGGGAGGGAGGGGTGAAGAGAGAAAGAAGGAAGGGAGGAGGGAGGACGGATGAGGGAGGGGATGAAGGAGAACACTGGGAGGAGGGAGAGGTGGAGAAGGCCAGGGAGGAGAGGGATGAGGGAAAGAGGAGTGGAGGAGAGAAGGGGGAACAGGAGGAGAGAGAAGTGAAGATGGAGGAGGGAGAAGTTGGTGGAGGACAGAGAGGAGGGAGAACCTGGAAGAGGCGAGAGGGAGGAGGGAGAAGGTGGAGGAAGGAGATGGAGGCGGGAGAAAGAAGAGAGAAAAGGTGGAGGAGGGAGAGGGAGGAAGGAAAAAGTGGAGGAGTAAGAAGAGGAGTAAGAGGGAGGAGGGAGGGGGCTGGAGAGGTGGCTCAGGGGTTAAGCCTCTGCCTTGCAGGTGGAAGGTCCTGAGTTCGATCCTAGACCCCATGTATAGACGCCAGGAGGAAGCGGGGGGGGGGGGGGGCTGTGTTTCTGGTCCTGGTAGGGCAGAGCCTGTGATTCCCAGGGCAGAGTAAACAAGGAGGAGGTGGAGGCATCCATGGTGGTTCCCGAATTCATCCATGGTTCTACACACACATACATGATTACACGCACACATACACATACACGTGCAGAATTGAATAATAATAAAAAAATTTTTAAAAAAAAGAGGGAGGGAGGAGAAGATGGAGGAGGGAAATAGAGGAATCAGGAAGGAGAGGGAGGAAGAAGGTGGAGGAGGGAGATGAAGGAGGGAGATGGAGGAGGGAGAGGGAGGAGGGAGAGGGAGGAGGGAGAGGGAGGAGGGAGAAGGTGGAGGACAGAGAGGGAGGAAAGAGGCTGATCTTGCTCACACTTCACAGATTCATACTTTCCCACCTGTAAAGCAAAACAGACTAACAAGAGTGAGCAGGAGGGTTAATTCGGGGTGTCTCTTTCACTGAACCCACCAAGTGCTCAGATGGCTTGTCAGACATTCGAGGTCCTTCTTAAGGTCGCCTTGGGGACGAGGCTACCATCTGGGCCAGCAGACCAATGCACACCTCCCATGATCCCGTGGGCTCCTCTGTCTACTGAGGGCGAAAGCCCGGCCTGACCTACGAGCGGCGCTTGTCCAGCAGAGAGCCCGGGTGGCCAATCCAGCTGCCTGCCCCCTGCTGCCACTCTCCAGACCCTTGGGGAGAACCCCCCTAATGGCTGCTGCACCTTCCCAGTCTCCCCCCGCCCACTTGCACCCGTATGTCCCGGAGCCCTCCCTCCAACCGCTCAGGCCCTCTGTCCTGAAGGGGTCACGGTCCCCCTGCGACGAGCCCACCCTGCCAGCACGTCTGAACTTCTAGAACGCGCCCTCTGCCGCCCAGCGCCCCCACGGCAACCCCGGGAGCCTCAGTGCCCTCGTGGCCACACTGTGACAGACCTGTGTCAGAGTGAAGAGCCTGTGCTAAACTGTTGACCCCCACTGGCGAGGGGACCCTGTGGGAATCCAGCTCCCTCAGGCAGCGGCTCTCCCACCCCAGCAACCCACCGCTGCTCCCCCACGCGTCCTGCGCCTGCGCCCACCCAACATTACCCTAATGTCAACCTTACTCGTGGTATTTAATTTATGCGTTTGTTTTCTGGGCATTGAAATTTTTAACTCCTCTATTAACTCATTCTGATGGCACAATTTCCATAATGTAATTTCTTTGGTGGAAAGGAAATGGCTTTATTCCATCATAAGGCTGTGTTCAGGTGCCATTAGGAAACTTCATGTAGCCTTGTGATTAGTCTCATACGTAACATATGCTGACTGCATGGACACGCGTCCGTTATTTTCAGTGTCTCATACTGGGGTTAGAAATCACCACAGCACTTCAGGGGCCCAACTTCTCTGGCAATTTTGACAGCTGGAGAAGCAGGGATAAAGGGAGGGGTGGTTCCGCGCACGTAGTATATTTTAATCACAGCTGGCTTATAGTTTCTTCTGCATGAATGTCTTTCTTACATGCACACATGTGCACACGCACGCACGCACACACACACACACACACACACACACACACGCCTGTCTTCAAACTGTGACCTTACCTACGCTCATGTTCTTCAGCTTCCGTGGTCAGCGTGAGGACACTTTGCGGACGTGTCCAGCACGTGTCCCCTCGGGCATTGCTTTGGGCTCAGTCATGCAGCCCTGTGGTGACATCGGCCCGCACAGAGCCTTTTCCCAAACCATGATCCCTTCCACATCTGGGGTCTGCTTTTGTACCCCATGCCTACTATCGAACATCAGCCGAGTGCTCACGGGGTTATAATCACAGGGAAGCTCCCGGGAAGCGGGAAAGACACGCTCCAGCTCCTGGCCTAGTTCCGTGGCGGAAAGGATGAGACGTGACCTTTCCCAGTGTTGGCCCCGTAAGCAGGAGAGGGGTCTCCTGTCTCTACAGGACTCGGTTGTCTGGAAATAAGGCGCCTCATATTTATAGATGACTTATAAATAAGATCAACGGGTCAAATAAACATTTTGACAATGTGCTAACTTATGCAACGGCAAATACTTTAAATTACAAACAGAAGAGCGCGGAGAGATGGCTTAACGTCAGAACACGGGCCAAGGCAAGACGCGGGACCGGAATCGGGCTCTCTGGATCTTGCATAAAATGCTGGATGGGTGCAGCAGCCCACCGAACATTCCATCCTTAGAAGACGCTGGGGATCCCTAGAGCAAGCCGGCTACCCCGACTAGTCCTTTCACCAAAAAGAAAGCGGTGGAGAAGCAATTCCAAGAATGATCCTCGCACTCAGCCTTGGGTCTCCGGATCTGCATGCATACATGCACGTGCGCCTACACGCAGTGCACACGTAGACGCACACATGCACATGCATGCGCACACACTTTACAAAGCACACATGCACTGACTCCAACTATTACTGTATGCTCTTAAGATCAAGAACTGCTCACTCGTGGAGATACTAATCAGAGAAAGGTGCTAATTGGCCACAAAATGCAAAACCAAGTTGACGTGGTCGTCTGCCTCGAAGGGGTTAGAATATGATATGGCTACTGCTCGGACTCTGAAGCCTCCTACTGGCCCACGTGGCTAATGGCACTGACATCTGAGGCCGTCCCTCCCAGATGGGACACTGAACAGCAAGGAGGGAAGGGGGCTGTCCCAGGGACATCGTGGGGTTCGTTGCGGAGCCAGCACCTGAGCCAGCATATGTGCAAATCTCACAATCTACCCTCCAACCTGAGCGCTAGGAGGGGCAGGTGGGCCGTACTCCCCTGGGCTTGGACTTGGACGGCGCCCTTGTTCTGTGTGGGCGTCGTCCCGAGGGTTGGAAGGCAACGGCTTCACTCTTACCCCCAGAACTGCCATCTGCCGGGCCTAAGGATGAGTATTTTGCTCAGAAGAATGCGGTTTAGGGAATGATTGGCATTAGCCAATATTACCCAGCAGATAACTCTCCTGCGCGTGTGTGACCTAATTCCTCTCAGCCAGAGGCAAAACGCCACAGCATTCCACCTCTCTGGGTATCAGACCCAACTGATGAGGGATGAACACGCGCAACTGCACCATCCGAGGAGGAAACCACATGGTCATCGTGCAGCCGCGGCAGGGAGGACCCGGGGGCTCGCGGACGCACAGTGACACAAAATGATTCCGAAACTGTCAGGAATACACCAAAGGGCAGGAAAATATGTACGAAGCTGGCACGCGCCAACACTCAGCACCCTGTAACCAAGCAGGCCTGCTTCAGGATGTGAGATCGCGTGCTGGAGACGGGGCGTCGCCTCGGGGTCACGTGACCGCCGCCTGGGGTCACGTGACCGCCGCCTCGGAGAGTCACATCGCACCGTCTGGGGGTCACGTGCCTTCCGCCAGCTGCGCTGCCTTCCCTTGGCATCCTGCGAAGCTTCCAGGATTTTCTCATTTGCCCGCTCAGTGCTTCCGGCTGCTCTTCACAGGGAGCTGCTCGGCTGTTGCGGCGGCACAGTGGGGCGGGACCAGATCTGGTGACAGGGGTCGCGCTAATCAGAGTAGGATTCTGAGAGTGTCCTGGAAATCGGAGGCCGAAGGCGCAGTGCCCACAAGAGGCCGGTCATCAAAGAAGTGACAAGATGTCTCCGCCTCTCCCCTGTCTCTCAGGATCCCTAGATGGGGTCTGCCATTGTGTTTGCGCGCACACACACACACACACATTCACATACTCATACACATAGATTCACACTGTCACAAACACACATTCATACACACTGACATATTCACACATGCTCATACACTTACACACACTCATACACTCAATACACACACACTCACTCATATACTCACATACACACATACACTCACACACACACTCACACACTCATACACACACATTCATACTCACACTCATACACTTACACACACTCATACACACTCATACGCTCACACTCACACATACTTGTACACACACTCATATACTCATACATACACTCACATTCATATACTCACATTCTCACACACACTTATACACTCATACACACACACATACACTCACACTTGCTTATACACTCACACAGTCACTCACACGCATACACCCATTCATACACTCACACACACTCATACACACTCACACACACACTCATACACTCACACCCATACTCACTCACACTCACTCACATACACTCATACACTTACTCATACACCCACACAATCACACACATTCATATACTCACACACTCATACACACATACTTATACACTCACACACTCACACACACATACACTCATATACACACACACACTCATGCTCATATACTCATACACACACTCATACACTCACACACAGTCATGTTCATACACTCACACACTCATACACACACATACACTCACACACTTATACACTCATACTCATACACACACACTCATATACTCATACACTCATACACACATATACTCACACACTCATACACACACATACACACACTCATACACTCACACGGTCATATGCTCACACACTCATACACTCACACCCATACTCACTCATACACTCACTCACATACACTCATACACTTACTCATACACCCACACAATCACACACATTCATATACTCACACACTCATACACACATACTTATACACTCACACACTCACACACACATACACTCATTACACACAAAACTCATGGCCATATACTCATACACACACTCATATCACACAGTCATGTTCATACACTCACACGCATACACACATAACTCACACTTATACACTCATACTCATACACACACAGCATAGACGCATACACTCATACACACAAACTCACACACTCATACACACATACACACACTCATACACACGGTCACTCATGCTCACACACTCATACACTCACACCCATACTCACGCATACTCACCACTACACTCATACACTTACTCATACACCCACACAATCCAGACACATTCATACTCACACACTCATACAACATACTTATACACCACACACTCACACACATACACTCATATACACACACACACTCATGCTCATATACTCATACACACACTCATACACTCACACAGTCATGTTCATACACTCACACACTCATACACACACATACACTCACACACTTATACACTCATACTCATACACACACACTCATATACTCATACACTCATACACACATATACTCACACACTCATACACACACATACACACACTCATACACTCACTACGGTCATATGCTCACACACTCATACACTCACACACACTCATACACACACACTGACACATTCATGCTCACACACTCATACTACACACACACACTCATATGCTCATATACTCGTGCTCACACTCATATACTCACACACTCATACACTCACACACTCACACACTCATATGCTCATATACGCGTGCTCACACACTCATATACTCACATACTCATACACAAACATACTCACACACTCATACACACACACTCATACACTCACACACTGACACATTCATGCTCACACTCATACACTCACACACTCACACACAGTCATATGCTCATACACTCATACACTCACACACACTCATATGCTCACACTCATACACATACACTGACACACACTCATACACTCACACACACTCATATGCTCACACACTGACACATTCATGCTCACACACTCATACGCTCACACACACCCTCATCTACTGCCATTCTGCCAAGGGCTGAGTCGCTCGTGGCCTCCCTGGAAGCCAGGTTGGTGCCCTCGCCAAAGCACAAGTGGAAAGAAACGCTTCTTTTGTAACTGACCCGGCCTGGTGAATGTTGCTATGGTGACAGAAAGGGCTGGGTGACTTGCGAAGCACAGTCTAGCTACAGAAGCCACGGCCCTCCTCAGCGGGTGAAGTCACGGGGCAAGTAGCCAGAGAAACACAGGGAGAGTCTCCCCGCGCGGGCCTAGCGCTGCTTCTCTATGTCACCAAGGCCGAAGGCATTCAGAGAGCCAAAGAGACTTTGCCCAAGATTTGAAGATGCGTTAGACATTTTTGAGTGTGTGTGGGTGTGTATGGTGTGTGTGTGTGTGTGCACGTGTGTGTCTCAGAGGGCACTGTGTGTGCCCATGGGGCCCAACTCTGAAATCAGGAATCACCCTAGATTGCTCTGCCTCCATTCCTTTGCCCTGGGTTTCCTAGGCTCCTCCTTCCAGGGCCGGAAGTGCAGACCACTGGCACATACACCTGACACTTTTATGTGGGCTCTGGGGATCTGAACTCAGGTCCTTCTGCTTGCATCCCTGAACATCTCCCGGCCCATCCCATGTGTCAGATGTGAGGTCTAACTCCAGGAAGGTCAGATTCAAATGCCCTTGTGATTATGATGCCAGAGGCTGCCCCTAACTAATCCAATTTCCATCAAATAGTACGAATTAAAATTTATCCACGACTACATTAATATAATTTTATCCTCTGCAAGTTCGGCCTTCAAGAAAGATCCCTAAGTGTTGTTCTCTAGCGAGGAGAAAATGATCCACAAATTGCCAGGCCCCATCCTCGTCAAACAGGGCGGTCTGCCGGCTAATGGCTGCGGGGAACTGTGGAGAAGGACGCCACTTACAGCTGCTGCGTGTCGCTCAGCGAGCAGGTCATTATGAAAGCATTATGCCTGTTCTCTTAGAAGTTGCTTTTAATATGAAATTGATCTTGAAATGCGAGAGGAGTCAAAGGCAGGACTGGCTTTCCTTCCCTTCCACACTCTGATGTCGCTAGTTCTGTTCAGTGTTCCGACTGGACTGTTTGGCCCAGCGAGAGGTCACAGAGGTCACAGAGGTCCCTAAAGCCCCTCCCACCCCCGCACTGCTCCAGAGGCCGTTGAGCACGCAGGGGTGCAGATCAGCAAGTGAGCTGTGGGGTCCATCACTGACTGAAGCCTGCCTGGGGGCTTCGGTAACTGGTGAGCACTGGTGATGTCTGAAGATGTTTCTTCTCCATGTTTTAAGGCAGCTTCCAGAAACTTCAGCTCACACACACACACACACACACACACACACACACACACACACACACGTGGGGTTGATGAGATTTCAATTGATCACGGCCGTTCCTGAGCCGCGCGTCAGCCTCCAACTTCAGAGCATGCGCTCGTGTGCGTGCCGGGGCTCTGCCGGCTTTGAGAAGCAGGCAGTGCGCAGACCCCAACCGCCGTGTCTTCTCTAGAGGTGGTCTGCACAGAACCAGTGGCACTCATTCCAAGATTTGATGAAACAAGGCTTGTCTTGTGAGTTCCCGAGAGCACAGTCTAGTTAGAAATAAGATGGACGGGGTTGAAGAGACGGCTCAGGGGACACAGCCTTTGCCTCGCAATCAAAAAGACCAGAGTTCGGATCCCCAGAGCCCATGTGAAAACAGTGAGTAGATATGGTGCTGGCCTGAAATCCTGGCCCTGGAAGGTCGAATCTGGAAAACCCCAGAGCAAGTAATGAGGAGGTAGAACATTCAGGGCGATTCCCGACGTCACCTCTGGAACTTCCCAAGCTACACAATCAAGTGCCCTCTGCTACACACGTGTGCGCACACACACACACACACACACACACACAAGACTGACTCTACGCCATCTTCTCATCTCCCCTCGTCAGAACTGCAAAAGCAGCTACTGTTTTGGAGGGTAATTAAAGATTCCTCCCTCATGTCTACCCACTAACTGAACGGTCTATTTTATGAAATTTTAATATTCTACTTACAAGAAAATATCTCTTAAATGAGTTTGTTCTTCCAAAAAAACAAATAGGAAAGTGTGGTTAAATGGGCTTTGAGACAGGCCCGATGTTTCCTTTCTTGTCCCTACTCAGCGTCTTTCAGGATATGACGGTTACAGAGGCGGGTGAGTGCAGGTCCAGGTGCTCGAGGCCGAAGCACGAGGATTGCATGCTCAACACCGCTGTGCTGCGTAGCAAAACCATCTCCAAATGAAGGTAATTAATAAGAAGATAAAAATGTTCTCAGTCCAAATGAAGTCATAAAAGAATAAACACAAAACAATCAACACGTGCGCTCCGTGCTATGAGTCTTGAAATGGCATTGATTGGCAGCGATGGTCTGAGTGGAGCAGGATTGACCTATCAGCCAGCAGGAATCCTGATGGACCCGGCAGACGTGGGGCCACCAGGGCTCCTGTGGAGTGAGACACTACTGTGTCCCCGGCGCCCTACGCAAGTTACATACTCCCGGATGACCCGTAGAAAATGTCTCCACTTTCTGTGAAATGAACGAGATCAAGAGCGTGAGGAAAAATGAACTGCCTTCATTTGATTGAAATGCGATGGAAGTGGGCGTGACGTGGTCGGAAGGAACGAGAGGCGCACGTGCAGCCGGGAGCAGCGTCTTGCGGCTTAGGAGCCCGCAAGGTCTTGTCAGTCCTGCCAGTGCTCCACCAGCAGAGCGCGTCCAGAAAGGCACTAAGGCTTATCCTGCACCTTCCTCCATGTACACGCGCTTCACGAAGCAGCCATCAGAGGCACCCGCAGTTACAGGTGACTACGCCCTCTGTCTTCCCGGGTACCCCAATTGCAGGGAATCCACAGCCTAACACCCCGGGGGAACTAAAGGTTTCGTTCTTCTTACAGCTGCCATTACAGTTCATAGTCCAGCGTGGAAGGACGGTTTATACAATGGGGCACGCCATGCCCATGGGGATTGCTGAGAAATGGACAAACCTCCTCCCTTGCCAGACTTCAAGTCTGTCGAGTATGCCCAAAGTATGCCAACATATGCCAAACTCCCCGCGTCGCATCCGCCTTCCCAGCCACCGTGGCTGGATCTTCCCTCATCGGTTGGACACTCGCCTGCAGGCAGGCACAGGGCCTCAGCTACCAACTCTGCCAGATGTGCCCACAGCTCACCCATTGGTTGTCATAGCGACACCTGTTTGTGCTGGCACACCGGCTTCTGCTGGGCCAGGTGTGGGGCGACTGAGTTCTGAGGAATCCATGTGCGGCGCAGAGACGGCGGCTGCTCTCCATGCTGGCCCGGGAGAGCCTTGCCAGCACGGCCGGTCCCTTCCCCGGGGGATGCAGAGGCTAAGAGCAGGCGAGGATACGCTGACACAGTGGTGTCTGAGCGCCTTGAGAGCACAGGCCACGGGGGGAGACACACACAGGCCACGGGGGGAGACACACACAGGCCACGGGGGGAGACACACACAGGCCACGGCGGGTTGGGGGAGGCGTACACAGGCCACACGTGGGGGAGACACACACAGGCCACGGGAGGGGGAGACACGCACAGGCCATGACGGGTTGGGGAAGGCACACACAGGCCACGGGGGGGGGGAGGCGCACACAGGCCATGGCGGGGGCGCACACAGGCCATGGCGGGGGCGCACACAGGCCATGGGGGGAGGCGCACACAGGCCACGGGGGGGAGGCACACACAGGCCACGGGGGGGGCACACACAGGCCACGGGGGGGAGGCACACACAGGCCATGGGGAGGGGGAGGCACACACAGGCCACGGGGGGGGGGAGTTGCACCCACATTCTATGAGACCACCCCAGGGAGACAGCACGATGCTCCCCCAGCATGTTGACGCGTGCGCATTGCTTGTGAACATTTTCCCATTTATCCTGTTGCACTCAAAGCCCTGAGTCGAGAGAAGCAGCTAAGGCAATAGCAAGGACGGCCGAGGAGATCGGCTCAGCGCTCAGAGCCCTCCGTTGCTGTGCGCGACATCGGGAGCCGAGATCAGCTCTCGAGAACCCGCGGGAACAACTGTTGGCGTGCCGACAGGTCCAGCCGTGCAAGGAGGAGACAAGGAGACCCAAGGGCAAGCTGGCCAGTGAGGCGAGGCACACAGGTGGGCTCTGGACTGACGGAGAGGTCAGGGAGATGGTGCAGGGGCCAAAGCCATCTGCAGGCCTGGAAACCTGCATTCAACCCCCGGAGCAGAAGGAGAGACCAGATTCGAAGCGCTGTCGTCTCCAGAAGCAAAGTGTGGCTTGTCTGCAACTCCTCTCTCTTTCTCTCTCTCAAATAAAATATTAAAAATGAGATGAGTGAGGGGCTGGAGAGGTGGCTCAGGGGTTAAGCCTCTGCCTTGCAGGCGGAAGGTCCTGAGTTCGGATCCCAGATCCCACGTATAGACGCCAGGCGGAAGCGGGGGCGGCCTGCGCTTCTGGTCCTGTAGGGCGGAGCCTGTGAATCCCCGGGCAGAAGGAGGTGGAGGCGTCCATGGTGGTTCGCGAATTCGTCTGTGGTTCTACACAGACACACACATACATATACACACACACGCGCACACACATACACATGTATATGCACACAGTTGAATAAATAATAATAATAATAAAAAATTTAAAAAAAGAAAAAAAATGAGATGAGTGAGAATCATTTCTAATATCCATCAGCTCCAGCCTTCACATGCATGTGCACACACACATGCACACATGCATGCATGTGCACACACACATGAAAAAACTCCTACGTGAACGCGTACCACTCACACACATGCACATGGGATGCAGGCAGACCCAGCATCAGCATTCGGCCTAGACGCCCCAACACTTAGCTCGTGTATCAGCCCCTCAGAGGGACCAGCTGTTTCAGCTAGCCGCCCTCAAGGCTGGATGCATGGAGGGGTTATTGTACCTGCCCAAGGTAAACACGCTATGAGCATAACCTGAGCTGCCACAGCTGCAGTTGCACACGCGTCTTCTTGAACGCCCGCAGAGCTTGCAAACAACTACCCCCCCAGCGCTCATCGTCACGCTGCAGACAGCCTCGCTGCTGCTGTGGCATCTCCGAGCGACGCTGCCTCAACAAAGTCTCCGGTCCGCAGAGAACTGCTACTTAGGAAAGACAGACGGTCTCATCCTGATAGCTCAACAGAAAGTCAATGATCAGCCGCCTGTTTGAAAGTAAAATTGACTGATAGATATTTGCGGGGCCTGCTAATCTCCTGAGTCATTTCAGATGTGACAATTACAGATCACAGACACCTGTGGAACTGGCTGCAGAGCTGCCTCAGCCCTGCTCCTCAGCGTGGCCTGCCCCTCCCTCCCAGGCTGCTTGAGCAGGATTCCCAGAAGCCCCCGGGGCTGTGGCTACTGACTGCTGATGTCTCCCTCATTCACTCTGCTGCTGGGAGACTCCACTCAGACTCCCACGACTTTTGTGAGAACGGGAGATGCTTGGAGGGCAAACTGCCAGCTGCTGCACTAGACTACTGCTAGGAGGCAGGGTGGGCTAAGCACACTCAAGGCCCACCCCTGTGAGGAGCCTTCCTCCAGCAAGGCTCCACCTCCTCACCTTCAAAAGGAGACAGGTGCACTGCAGACTAGACGGCAAGCCAGGCGGGGCTAAGTGACAGAACGCACGTCTATTCCTCCCCGGAACACATCTTTGCCAGCAGACAGGCCGGGCACGGGCTCCATCACACAGCCTGTGCCCAGCCCCTCGGAAGTCCCTTCTGTTTCGCACTGGGCCTTCTGTAAGCGCACGTCTGGAACACAGGATCCGTGGCCCTTGAAAGCTACAAATGTCTCTTGATAGCAAAGAATAGCCAATCAGCCTGATGTTTCCAGCTTCCTGTGTGAACACACTTGTAAAGCAAGCGTCGCTGTAAACAACCTTTTCTTTGCTCTCTCCTGGTTAAACCATGGCGCCAAGCGTTTGCCTCCACCGGACCACAAGTGCTCACGGTTAACTTGGGAAGCCACGGTGATCAGAGATTTGTAAAGCAATGTTTGAAGTCTTTCAAGATTAGTGTGGCCCTGGTTTCCAGTCCACCTCTGCACACACAAAGGGACGGTCCTGCAAGAGCTCTGGAGGGAGACGACGGCCGCCATTCATCTCGGGAGCCATCGGAAAGGACCGGTGACAGACGGGTGGCCGGAGTGTCCCCATCTGTCCCCGGAGGTAAGAGCATCGCTCTCCTGTGGAGGAGCATCCGCCTGGCCAGTCTGCGAAGACTCTGCTCTTGAGCTCTGGGCCCGGGCACCTCATTTAGGCTCCGCGAGGTCCTTGGGGTTCCGGGCCGTGTCTGACCTGCTCTCTGCAGCCCCAACTCCGGCGTCTCCCCACTCGGTGAGTCAGAGGAGCCTCTGTCCCCACACAGCCAGGATGAAGGCCACACCCTGGATGCTGCTGCTGCTCTGTGTGTGTATGTGTGTGTGCACTCGTGAGCGCGCACACGTATGGGTGTGCAAGAGATGCACTCATGCGTGCACTTGTAATATGCATGTGTGCACATGTATGTGATGTGTGATATGCTACGTGTGTAGAGCGTACATGTGTATGTTGTGTGTGGCCTGTACGCGCGTATACGTGTGGTGCTTTATACGTGTGTATGTGGTGTGTTGTGAGTGTGCATGATATGTGTGTGCTGTATATGTGTGTGTAGTATAGTGTGTAATGTATTGTTTGTGTTAGATGCGTGTGTGGTATATGAGTGTGTTCAGTCATGCGTGTGTATATGTCCGTGTGGTATGTTGTCTGTAGTGTGGTGTGTCCTGTGTGTATGTGGTAGGGCATGAGTGTGGGTGTGTGTGAGTGTGGGTGTGCCATGGAAGGCATGCATGGGGTGTGACCACCTTTGGGTGAGGGTCCTCGCTTTTCTGCCTTGCTGGAGACGGGGTTTCCTCGCTGCTGCATGGTCCAGGCTCCCAGCTCCCGGACAGTGACTGGTCTGCACCCTTCCCCCAGGGCACCTCGAGGCACGTGCTTCTAGACTCAGCTTCACAGCTGAAGAAGCCGAATTTCAGGAAGATTCCATCACTCGCTCAGGGCTACTTTGCCAGTGACTGTAAACGCAGAGTATGAACCCAGAAAGGCTCCCCACAATCCCCCTGGCCTGCGCTTGGGTCCTGTTCCCCACGAGACCCCTCAGTGTCTCTCAGGAGACCCCTCCTCCCCGTCAGTGGCGCTCCTCCCTCTCAGTGCCCACTCTTCAGGAGACCCCCCTTCTTCCCTGCGTGTTGGGGGCTCTGCTCCCGCTCAGACACAGGCCCCTTTGACATTCTTTAAATCTCACCGATGGGGGGGACACCTTCCAGTAGTTTTCTGTTTCCATTCTAGGCCCCCCCATTCTGGCTCCCTGAGCTGCGCTTCCCCCTCCCCCTGCTTGCACCCCTCATTCCAAGCGCTTGTCCTTGGCGACTTTGGCCCTGCCCGCTCGCTCTTCAGCTGAAGTCTGCATTTTATTCAGAGGGTGGCAGTGAAAGTGTCCCCCCCCCCCGTCAGTCTCTGCCCTCAAAGATCCTGCTGAAACTTGCTGCTTCCGTGAAGAGGTGGCCGAGGCTCGGGCGAGGCAGAGCTGGGCAGCGGGAAGATTCGGCTACGCCAGGTGCCGCTCAGGGACAGATGGCGGCCCTCGGAGGACAGCCAGCAGGCCAGAGAAGTCACCAGAACACGTGGGGACGGGGGCCCCATGGCCTCGTGGGAAGCTGAGGAAAGGGGCGGCCTGTTGTGTGGAGGGAACTGAGGCTCTCTTCAGGTATGGTAGCCGTGTCAACCTCTGCATTGCATTGCACATGGCAGCTGACAACCAACACTGCCGGGAGATTCAACAGGTCGCTCGAAGGTCACTGAGCATCCGTGACACAGAGCGCTCTGCTCAGGCGTGCTCTAGTGCACTGCACACACGCACGCACCCACGCACTCATGCACGCACCACACACGCGAGTACACACCACACACATGCATGCACACACGCATGCACACACACATGCATACACCACACACACCACATCCACAAAGCATGCACTCACCACACATGCACACACCACACACTCACGCATACACCACACACACGCACACATACGCACACACACATACAAACGCATATGCACACACACATACAAACGCATATGCACACACACACATACACCATACACACAAATGCACACACACGCACACACTACACACACAAACACATCACACACACATACACACGCACTCACATGCACACGCACACACATGTACATACACACATCCTATCTTGCCCATATTTTTATTTCTTACTAGGAGACAGGATTATCAGTGAGAATTCTAAGAAGGAACAAAGCTTAAATTATGAAACTAAATACAACAAAGAGTCACTCAATTTGGTGAAAAGGAATATGAGAAATAAATCTAGAACCGTGTTTAAAGCCCTCTTGTATAAAAAGCCTTGGATATCTTGGAATATTAATCATCTCAGAAGCTGAATCAATGCAGTGAGTCCCAAGGTTTTCTGTGACACTGAAGAAGGGAGACGCGTGAGGGAAGGTGGGAGCTGGAGAGGAGGGGCCGTCACAACCGGGAGCCCCCCTCGGATGTGGAGCCTGCTCTGGCTCTGCACCCCATGGGCAGGGACAGCCAGACATGGACGGAGACCCCGAGAGCCCCACAGCTCCCCGATGACCGCAGCAGAGTGAGACCCCACAGGTGCCAGTGGATCTGGCCCAAGGGTCACACCGATGGTCTCCCTTAAACTGAATGAGTCACAATCAGAATCAAGTCATGGGGGGGTTGGATGGGACAGAGGGGATGGTGGGGGAGACAGGGTCTGAACACACTGCATACACGTGTGACGCTGTCAACAAAGAAACGCCTGAGAAATTTAAGAAAAGGTAAGTATTAGCCAGAAGGAGACCGTTCAGCTCTTCTGTCTCTCCTGGCAGCGCTGCTTCGGGCGCCTTCTCGCCGTGCTGACCGCGACGGCACAGCTGGCCTGTGTCCAGTGTCGCGGCCTGTGCCCGTCGAGGACCTGGGCATGTTTGCAAGCCCCGTGCTACATGAGCACCGTGCATGAGGACAGCACGGAGGGGCCGACGTCTCTCCCGACAGCACGGAGCCCAGAGAGGACGTCCTGCTCTCCCGACAGCACGAAGGGACGTCGCTCCCGACAGCATGGAGCTCCAAGGGGACGTCTCTTCTGACTGGGCAGATCCAGAAGAATCCAGCTCCAGCTGGATGGGAAAGATGAGTAGGAGGGAGGAAGATGAGAAAAGACCCCTGGAGAGAGAAGGGTCCAGAACCACGTGGGCCAGCTGACTCTCAGGGTGTGGGGAACGGGGTACTGGGGGAGACAACACCTCAAGAGAGGATGGTTGAGACGCCACAAAAGGGTCACGCGCCCGGTTGGAGTTGGGTCTCCCTTCACCACCATGCAGCTTCAGAGCAGAAAGCTGGTACCATTTTGTTTTCAACATTTCTGCAGGCCGCTCCTGAGACCACCGCACACTTAAGCAAAGCTGTGGATTCGGCTTATTCCGAATTCTTACTCTGACAAGTTATTTCCTCCTGTCGTAAGGTAAAATTCATGTCCTTGGGTTACGTGCTCTCTGACAAGTTTGGCCTTAACTGAAATGGATGCTTGTCATTCAAAATCTCCCCGGCCTTGTCAGTGAGCTTATGATTTATGGCGAAGTTATCTCTGAGCCCGCACTTCTGTGAAGTTGTAAATTTCTCGGTCATCTAGGCAGGTCCAGCTGCGTCTACACGAGCCCAAGGAGAATCGTGTCCACGACTGAAAAGAAATCCTTCTACATCGGCCTCTACAGGTGGAGAGCGTAGCTGGTTCTGGTTAAGAATAGTCCACATTTCTGCAGAGCCCACGCCTCGGCCTGCCCCTGATCCTGGGGTATCTCGACTCTGCCTCTCTTCTGGCTTCATATATCCATCCATGGGATACGAGGTACAGTTTCAAATCCTGTTTTGAGCTGCTAGGATACAGCTGTCTAGGTGGAAGCGCTCCCCCAAAAGACGCTCTCGGTTCTCATCCGCTCGTCGGTCGAATGTGTCTCACTGGTGGGCCTGAGTGTGGGGGACAAGCCAGCCAGCAATGCCAATCATTTCTGCCGCTGCCGTGGGCTCCGCCCCGCGCTGTCTGTGACCTGAGGGCCGCATTTCGGAATGGAACCTTCCCAAGCTCCTTGTCACATTAACCACGTTTGCGCGCCCTGTCTGAAGTGCTGGAAGCACTTTGCCGACAGCTTATTTCCCCTGCTGCTTGCTTCAGAATCTCAGAATTTCATCTTCTCAGATCTGCGGCCCAACAGTTTATCAAGTTTATTATTTTCAGCGATGGCTCACGTAACGACCTGCCCCTCTCCTGCTCCCTCTCCTGGCCTCTCCTGTCGCCGTGAGTGGCCGGCAGCTTCTCAGGACCTGCGACCCGCGGCTGCCAGGACGTTAGCTCAAGCTGCACTTCATCTCCTGCGAGCTCCTCCTTCCGTCCGCATCAGACCTTGCCCGGCCTTCTGCTTCCGGTTCTGTGGTCCGAGGGGCATCCAGCCCCCCTCAAATGCGTATTTCCAAGAAGCAGCCATGTGGGTACAGAACCCCAACATGCTAGAGTTCCTGAGGAGAAAGACTTGCTGTGTGCCTGCAAGGTGCACTGAGAACCCCACTTATCGTGATACTGTCATGGAAGCTGGTCGCCCTATTGTGCCCGCAAGGTGCACGGTGAGCCCCACTTATCGTGATACTATCATGGAAGCTGGTCGCCCTATTGTGCCCGCAAGGTGCACGGCGAGCCCCACTTATCGTGATACTATCATGGAAGCTGGTCGCCCTATTGTGCCCGCAAGGTGCACGGCGAGCCCCACTTATCGTGATACTCTCATGGAAACTGGTCGCCCTATTGTGCCCGCAAGGAGCACGGCGAGCCCCACTTATCGAGATACTCTCATGGAAGCTGGCCATCGTCAGTGGTCCAGGATCCACGTTTAGGTTGGTTTTCTTGCCTGCTTTTAGGAGCAGTGGGTCCCTGGTGGAGGATAAGCTTGGGTGACCCCTCCAGTCCTGTGCTCCTGACACACTTCTGCTTCTCCTTTCCTGTGAAATCTATATCCCCAGCACACACTGGGACGTGTTCTCTCTCTCTCTCTCTCTCTCTCTCTCTCTCTCTCTCTCTCTCTGTATACATGCAGTACAGCAGTGTACATACTGATTGTGCATGTGTGTCCATACAGAAGTCAGAAGTCAATGTTGAGGCAGCGTGTGTTGTTTGTACACACATGTCTAAGCATCAGAGGTCAGTGTCGGGGTGGTGCAGTACATGGGGTGAACACGTCTGCACAGAGGTCAGAGGTCAGTGTTGAGGTAGCGCATGCACAGCACATCCATGCAGGGGTCAGAAGTCCACACGGGGTGTCTCAGTCACCCCACTCTGCATGGTGTTTTCTGAGACAGGGTCTCGCGCTCTGGACCGTGGAGCTCAGGAGCTCAGCCGGCCTGGCTGGCCAACGCCCCCCCCATCCCGCCAAGCGCAGGATCCCGAATGTGTACCTCTGCCCCGGCTTTCACGCCGGGACGGGGATTTGAACTCAGGTCCTCATGAAGCACCTTGCCCACTGAGCCAAGTCCTCAGCCCCCAGGAAAGCATCTCTGTGTAAGGTCCCTCACTGGGACACAGAGAGGACTTTAGGGTGTGTGGGACGCATGGCTGGGGCGGGGCAAGGGAACCCGAGAAGATCAGCCCAGCAAAGTGAACCCAGGACGTGAAAGGGGAGAGGGGCCGGGTGTGAGGCCACAGGACCGAGAGCGTCTATTTCTGCCGCCACTCCACACCTGGCGGTCTGAAATGAGCTCTAGACAAGGGCAAGCGCAGAGAAACTCATTCATGTCTCCCAACAAGACGTCTAGCAAGACGTGCAAGAGCATTGCTGCTTTCTAACTCCCCAAATGTCAGGCGAGTTTGAACCAGCGCCTCGCACTGGCCGCACGTGTCCTCCAGAAGGACCACGTCCTGTGGACAGACAGGCGCCGAGGGATCCGCAGGCCACGAGCCAGGAAGCCGCCGCCAGCACCTTAGCTCCGCTTCTTGTATCAGTGAATGAGCCTTTCTTTCCCCAAGGCTCCACGCGGCTCGCACGTCAGTGTTAGCGTGAGTCCACGGACAGCGCGGATCTTGTTGCTTCTTAGTGTAGCTGCCAGGCGAGTGGGGTAGCAAGGAAGGGCTCCAGCTCCTGGGTCACCCCGTCAGCCTCGTGGCCCCCCCTTCCCCCCTTCTGAACTGGGAGGGCAAGAGAGACTAAGGGGTCACACAGACCAGTGCAGCCCACCCCTTCCTCACCTGTGCGCTAAGCACCAATGTGCGCGTGGGACCACCGTCCCCAGATAGCCCTGCCCCAGCGTGTGAGAGGATGGAGAGGACGCCACAGGGAGAGCTGCCGAGTGCCCCCAAGACTTGCCACACAAGCCCGTGCACCGTGTATCATGTACCGTGCACCGCGCGTTGGGCTAATTTCTATCTTGACATTGTGGTCGCCATGCGCGCCATCTCTCTGCCTTCATCTCAGTTGGTTCTGCATGCGAGGGGGGGTCTAAGCTACTGGTTCAGGCTCTGCTCAAACCACAGCTGCTCTCACAATCAATCAGCAAGTCAATGCTCTCCTACTAGACAGGCTGTCTGCGACGGCATCTGCTGGCCCGATGACCTCATCATTCATGCACCTGATCAAACCAAGTGTGGAGACTATACACAGAGGGTCTGACCTCAGCCACACAAACACAGAGACTCCAGCTTGTGGGCCGAGAAGAGGAAACACAGTGCAGGAGAATCCGACAGAATCAATCTCTCTCTCTCTCTCTCTCTCTCTCTCTCTCTCTCTCTGCGATAATCTGGCCTAAATTCCCACTTCCTTTCGGCCCTTAGGTGACGAGACACACCCGGAGAACCATCTGTCCTTCCAGCTCAGTGAACAGCCATGAACAGCTTCCCGTCAAGTCTGGCCCTGCAGGGCTCTGTATGCGCATGCCCGGGTTAACTTCTGCGTCACCAGGCAAAGTCTCCATACTTTCCACGCAAATGAGCTCTCTGCAAGGTGCACAGACGGTGAGACCTGCGCCCATGGGAACATTCAGGCCTGGCGCACGGCCCTGCATTCCCACTTCTTTCCCATGTGTTCGCTCCATTCTGCCCTGCTGGGCTGGAAGCACGTGTCTGAATCCTTCACCATCACGAGCAAGGAGACGTCCGGGGGGCTCCTCTTACTTGCGCCTCTGATTCTCAGGCCGAATTTACAGGCGCCGCGCATGCATGACATAAATGTCAGCATTATCAGAGGGAAGACAAGGCCACAGCCCGGGTTCAACCAGCCCTGGCGACAGATAAGAGAGAAGGCTTATTCCATCAGCCTCAAATCGACTGCTCAACGGAAGCCCAATTTCCTCTGCGGCATCAAGGCAGACTAGCAAGGCAGATAAACATCTTCCACACAGAGCCTCTGGCCCAGGTCAGGTTATGCAAATCTCTCTGAAAGTGCCTGCAAGCAATCTGTCCATTTAACCCTGGATCCGAGGGAGATGTGCAGAATCACAGAGCTGAAAAGCACTTGTCTCTGGGTCAGGTGTGTGATCAAAATGTTATTAAAAAATGACAGAGTGTGATTACTGTACCTGCCTCTTCCCTTTTTGATTTCTCCTCAGTTTCTAATCAGGGGAGGGGAAAGGAGGACAGAGGGGAGAGAGGGATGAGAGAGAGGACAGAGGGCAGAGATGGGGAGAGAGAGGGGGAGAGAGAGGAGGAGAGAGAGAAGAAAGGAGGAGAAGAGGAGGAGAAAGGGGAGAGAGGGGAAGGAAAAAAGGAGAGAGCAAGAGGGAAGGATAGAAGAAAGGAAGAGACAAGAGATAGAAGGAGAGAAGAGAGGGGATAAGAGAATAGGAGAGTGAAGAGAGAGAAAAGGAAGAGGAGAGAAAGGAGAGAAGATAAAGGAATGAGGAAGGTAAAGAGGAAGGGGGAGAGAAGAAAGAGAGGAGGAGAGAGGAGAGAGAGAGAAGGATAGAAGAAAGGATGAGAGAAGAGAGAAGGAAGGAAGGCAGAGGATTAGAGGACAAAGAAGGGAGAGTGGAGGAGAGAAAAAGATAAAGGGAGGGAGGAAAAGGAGAGAGAAACAGGCAGAGAGGAAAGTGAGAGAATGATTAGGAGGAAAGGAAGAAAGAAGAAGAAAGGGGAAGGAAGAAGAGAAGTAGAGGGAGGAAAGGAGAGGAAGCAGGGAAACCCTGAAAGTCATCAGCCATATTCTCCTCAGATCTTCCCGTGAAATCCAGGGGTGCTACGGGCTTGCCGGGGGTGTGGGGAGCTAAGTGAGATCGCACGTGCAGGCCAGCACGGTCATTAAAGCTGAGCACACCCTCCCATGTACCCGAAGAAGCCCCCCATGCCCCAGCCCAGACACCCAGGAGGCCCCAGGAGCCCCACGTCCACATTGGCGAGCTGCCTTGTGTTGCACCTGCCGGCGGGGGAGGAGACATCACCACTTAGGTTTCCTCCCTAGCAATGCTTCTAGAAATCTTTCATCTTCAACATTGAAGAATAGAATTCGTTCAAATTACATGTTCATCCTTGACTAAGTCCTTTCGCAAATGCTTCGGTGACAGATGGAAAGAAACCATGAAATGCACACCAGAAACATGCACGCGTGGACAAAGAAAGCAAAGACCCCACCAGCCTGCCCCTCGTGCTCTAATATCACATTAACTTTGTGCAGCCTTTTGTAAGTTAAAACACATCAGTATAGAGACTCACTCTCGAGTCTCTGCAGCAACGCTGGGGATAAACAGGAGCATGATACCAACCCACTCTTGTGTGCACAAAGCCGCAAGGCGCCCTACGAGGGGCAGTCATTGGCGGCCCAGCCTGCGCCCTGGCGTGAAGGCCGCGCACATCCCTCCTTCCGCCTCAGGGAGGCACGGGATCGTCGCTCACTTAATGTTAACATTTTCGGCCCAGCAGCCCTCAGATGAGGACGGGGCAGTGCCCATCAGCCCTCTGAGCTTCATGTCTGAGTCAACCTCGGAGAGAGCTGCCCGGCGGTGCAGCGGTGCCCCTATGTGTACACACACACCCCGGATGCCAGGCCTCTCTCCTGCACAGCGCCCCGGCCAGCTGGCCGACCAGGAGCAGGAGGAACTGGCCACCAATAGGGTAAGGCGGGTCTGTGCCGTGAACCCCAAGAACCCAGGCGGGGAGCGGCCGGTAGCAGCCGGGGCTCGCCCCCAAGCCTACCTCGGCAGATGGTCCCGTTGCCCACGTAGCCGGGCTGGCAGGTGCAGCTGTGTCCCTGCACGGTGTTGGTGCAGATGGCGTTCTGGCCGCAGCTGTGCTGACCGCTCCCACACTCGTCGTTCTCTGCAGGGGAGACAGAGCAGAGGCTTTGCGTGAGCGGGGTCACGGGGACAGCTGAGACCCTCGGGCGGCTGGGCACGGTGGTCCACGCCTGTCCCCCTTGCCGAGACGGGAGAACGAGCGAGGAGCAGCCCGGGCTGCCGAGGAACTTCCAGGCCTAGACGGGGACTCGCAAGGACGGGGGTGAGACCATCTACCAACAAGCCCTGCCCAGGGTGGCGCTGGCCACCTCAGGGATGAGCACGGGGCTGTGCTGGAGCACGGGGTCGTGACCCAGGGCTCCGCGAGGGTCTCGGGGTGCGGTTCTAAGAGGGGCCACGCACAGGCCTCGGAATCAACTTGTGTGATAATGTTACTTCGGCATTCGGACGGCTTCGGTGAGTAGAACACACGGGCGGCGGAGGAAACGCCACTCATACAGAGCAGACTAAACCTCGAAGCTCGTGTGAGCGGCCCTTTCTTCACACACGCAGGATGTGTGCAGATTCACACGCCGGCTTCCCAAACACACAGTATGAGAACATGCACACCCGTCATTTCCATTAAAATCTGTCAGTGTAACTTCTCTGATGTTGTAAGAAGAAAGGTCAGGGAGAGCTACGGAAATCATTAAAGGCTGTAAATCAACAGCAGAAATCCCCAGCGAATAATGCTAACTGGAACGAAAATAAGAATTCAATGAAGTTTGTAAAGGGGGCTGTTAAATCAATGTCTTGATCAGGGGAAATGCTTATCTGTGTTCTTTTTATTGTTACACTTCCTAACAAGGGCTTATCCATCACGGGGAAGGTTAAAACTCACAAAACAGAGTCGATTTAGGGAGACAGACAGACAGACACACACACACACACACACACACACACACACACACACACACACAGAGAGCTGAGGCGAAGCACGCAGATGCATCTGACTCATTTGATGTCTGTGATTTGTCAAAGGAAGTATTTCTTTAGGCCCAGGGACCAGTCAAAGCTGTCAGGGAGAAATGTGCGTGCGCGAGAAGCGTAAGCAGCGATGGGATTGGCCAGGACACGCCCAGCCCGGCAGAAGGCCTTGGCAGGAGGCACCTGAAATGGGCCAGATGTGCAGAGGCCGAGTCCCACTTGTGGCCCTGCCAAACACCCAGAATGCACAGGGGCAGGGCCAGAGCACCCCGGGAACAAGGGCAGTCGATGAACACAGACCCCAGAGTTTCCATTCTCTGCCTGGAAGTCATTTCCCAATAATTATGAAGGTTGGCGCGGGAACCACCTTATGACCACTGGCGTCAATGTAGCTCACAGGCGCAGGAGAAACAACTGGCTTTTAAGGAGGCGAATGTATTTTCATAACACGAACGGCAGTGCGCTCAGCTAGTAGTAACATCGTCACAGACAGAGCTTTGAAGAGCCCAGTGTGCAAGTCAGATCCGGTGCAAGTCAGCGTGACAACGGAAGGCTGAGCTCCGGGCTCATCTGTAAGGAATTCTAGTTAGAGCACGTTCTGAGCGAGCCCGCAGGACAGTGTCTCAGTGATGGGAAGGCCCCGCCCACAGCGGGCGCGACCGTCCCCGGCAGGCAGACAGGAGCTGATCAGTGCTCCGGCATGCTTCGCACTTGACCAACGAGGCTCGCCCCTCTCCCTGGCATTCCCATGGACACGGTGTGGCCCGTTCCCTACACTCCTGGTGCTGGCGTGAGCTTTCCGGCCAAGCTGGGCTAAGAACTGCAACAGAGAACCAAGGAAAGAACAGAACCTCCTGTTTCCCTTTCAGCAGCAACACGCGGAGTAGCTGCGACCCTCAGGCAAGGGGCCGCCATGGCCGCGCAAGATCAGAGACGTGGAGGCAGCCCAGGGTGAGGATTCGCAGGAGGGAAGCCCCCCATTCTCGTGGGAGAAGAGAGTATCCCCTGAAGGGACAAGGGAAGGAACCTGTATTCTGAGCACAGGGACCCGCAAAGCACCCTACAGCCACAACGTCGGAACCTTCTGAGTAAGCGAAGATTTTACCCAGCGGGAAAACACATAGAGCTATACACAAAAATCTCACTCGGTAAAAGGAGAAAACAAACAGCTTGTTTTCTAAGCCAGTGATAGAGAAGCAATACAGGGAGAATAAGACTTTCGCCTAATATTTCGAGAGTTTAGTCCATCTTGCCTAGTCTTGTCATCTAGCACCCTGGGGACGACCCTCTTCTGTCACTAGCCAGCCCTCTGCTGCCTTGAAAATGAATATTTCGACTTCTCCCTCGCCTGGCTGTTCAGTTTGTCTGACCTAAAGCGCAGCTGGAATGCGCGTGCCACCCCCTCCCACTGCCTGGTTTCAAAGCTCACTTCTGAGCCACACTTTCCACCCCTCTCGCGTGAATGATGTGAATGTTATGCCCACCCATTCTGGAGGCAAACGTTCGGCCCTGCCCCACCATCCCAACACAACCACCCATGGGCCCCGGCCATGGCTGAAGCTAAAAGCAGACGTGTAGAAGCATCTTCCTCGTGCCGAGAAGGAAGCAATCGTACAGCCCAGCTCCGGATTCTCTGAGGTCTCTCGCATAGAGCCGACAAGTCAGGTTCCACCCAAGGCGTGAAGACAGCGAAGCGCGCTTATTTCGCTTTCTGTGGTCACGCTCGTGTGCAAAGTGACAGACCTCGGGTTCCGCACGCTCCCCTTCTAGGCCTTCTGCAACTGGCCACGTCCTTTCCCGACGCCGGACAGACGTGCGGCAGGAGAGACGAGACGTGCACACGGGCTTGCAGGAGAGAACACGGCAGCGCGACGCCCCAGGAATAGCCAGTCTCGGGGGAGGAACCCACCTTAGACAGCTTCTGGCTGGAGTCACGCCTTAAGTTCCTAACTGTCCCCTGGCACTGTTGTGAGGGTTACATTAGTGCACCGGCCACTCTTCCCTGTGGCCGTGAGGCACACTCGGAGTCAAGGAACTTCTGGGAGAAAAGGGAGATTTATTCAGCTTGTGGATGCAGAGGGGAGACGCGCTCCTTCACGGCAGGACAGGCCTGGCTGGCTGCAGAGCTGGCTGCAAACTGACTTCTACCAGAAGCAGTGGGGCTATCCAGCCCAGGCCCACCCCTGTGGCTGCTTCCTCCAGCGAGGCTCCACCTCCTGAAGGTGCTGACCTGCCAAGCAACTGAGATTCACGCACCCAGGCCCGTGGGGGCCTCACACCTCACACCCTGACCTCTTCCTGCACGTCCGCAGTGCCCCAAAGCGGGACCGTTCTCTCCCCGTAGTGACGTCACACAAGTTAGGGGACGATACTTCCCTTCGCAGATTTTTTTAATGACACATATAAGAAGTTGGCACATCCCCAGGAGTCACAGACTTTCTTTTGCTGGCAGCTTTAGCTCTTGCCCATCTTGGCTAATTTTTGCCGTCAGTGTCCTCCCCCTCAGGTGGCCGTCAGTGTCCTCCCCCTCAGGTGGCCGTCAGTGTCCTCCCCCTCAGGTGGCGGTCAGTGTCCTCCCCCTCAGGTGGCCATCAGTTCCGCCCCCTCTGGGCTGCTGAGCCGGCCCTGACAAGACTGTCCTGCCCTCCCTCCCCCCGCTGTCACCCTGGCCACACGAGCACTGGCTATTCAGGCCGCTTTCTGCTGCCAGCCTGTCTCTCTGGCTTTCCCTGGGGCTTTGCTGCTCTTGGTGGCCCCGGCCTCTTGATCGTCTGTCCAGAGCACGTGAAGACCATTTACCTCATAGCAACCCTAGGGGAGGAAGTACTGTGTACTGAATAAATGTGTTGATTACAAGACATTTCCTGGTTTTGCAAAAGTGAAATGTGAAAAGCTATGCTTCAGACTCAAAGACACAGGCTACTTATAACATGAAGCAGTTCTTGACTTCAAGTAGCATTTTTTATATAGAAACAATAGCAGTCCCGAGTTCCCTACAAGTTGAATGCCCAAATAAGCCCATCCCCTGGGGCTCTTAGTATACAACAGTTATATGCTATCGTGACGCCAGGAATCATGGTCAGAAGCTTTGAGGATGAATGTCAAGTCTCATGGGAACATGTTTATCGTAGCCAGGAAAAGGTCTTGTGACACAGCCCTGTTTGCTCAAGTGCTGAGATTTTTGTCATGACCTGAGTCTTTAGGTAGAGAGGAGAGTTAGTTCTGTGGGGGTGGGGGGCTCTTGCTTGGGGGTACCATTTATGAGAATGTTCATGTGGAGAACTCAGTCAGTTCTCTGTGGGGGGACTGACCTCTTGCTTGGGCGTATGGTTATGAGAACGTTCAGATCTCTGTCTTCTCCTTTTGAGCAAAACTTCCCCAACTTCATCAATGTCCACATCATACCAGCTCCCCCGGGAGCGGCCGGCTCCTCGGTAACATTTTATCTTTTTACCGATGACACTTGTTTCCAAAATTAAGATGGCCTGTGAACCCCTGGGCCGGGTTATAGATGGAACCAACATGGGAAAGGTAGAAAGAAGAAAGTTTAGAAGCGGATGAGGACACTTTCTCTCTTCTCTTCTAAGTCCTCTACAGTAGGAAGAAGCAAAACACTAAGTATAAGGTCAGTGAGCTGTTTCTTGAACATATGTAGTACACAAAACGAATATGGCAATTATACTGAATGTATATTTGTATACGATATTCCTGTACATGTAGAAAAAATCTATAAAAATCTGTGTTAGATCATTAGCAGTGATTTGCAGTGGAGACCTGAGTGGAGAATAAATGGGAGAGAGTTGCTGTATTTCTTATACTTCATACTTTGAATATTTTACAAACAACATGTATATTTTATTGCTAAATAAAAGAGTTTGGGATTTTGAGGGGAGGAATAAGCAGAAGGAGAATTAAGTTCAGTTGCATCCTCAGTTCTGTGTGAACGACAGAGGCATGTACCTGGCAGACCTGCACAGGACCCCAAGCGCCGCTTGCAATGTGTTCTCTGCCACTGTGCAAGTGCACTAATGTGGGCAACATGGACGTGGCCTGGGGAGGGAAGTCCAGCGAGTCCTTGCTCCTTGGATTCTTCTGGAGAGCGGACATTAGGGAACAGTCACGTGACGGATGCTCCTGGGAATGAGCTCACACAGCGCCTGGCATTGCTAAGGGAACAAGGTGGGCGTTCTAAGACATTAGAGGCCACCAACACCTCAGCATCATCACCACCATCCTATCATCACCATCACCACCATCACCATCATCATCACCATCACCACCATCATACCATTATCACCATTATCACTACCATCACCACCATCACCACCATCATCACCATCACCACCATCACCACCATCACCACTATCATCACCATCATCACCACTATCACCACTATCATCACCATCACCACCATCACCACCATCACCACCATCACCACCATCATCACCATCACCACCATCATCACCATCACCACCATCACCACCATCATCACCATCATACCATTATCACTACCATGGTCATTACCACCACTACCACCAGGGTCACAATCACTTCTACTACCACCACCATCACCACCATCACCATCAGCACCATCATCACAAGTGATCACCACAGGATCACTATCACCTCTTCCACCATTGCCTCCACCAGTACCTTGAGCTACCACCATCACCACAGGCTTCGCCATCACCGCCACCATCACCATCCCCACCACCATCAGAACCGCCAAGACTCCAGCACTTCCAATGCCACAGTTACCACTATCGCCTCTTCCAGCTGCCATCACGTCACCAGCCCCAGCCTGACCAGCACTCAGCCCATCTCCCCCTATCACCACTAGACGACACCATCGGCACCAGGACACGCTCACTGTCACTAGCACCATCCTCACGCCAGCAGCAGAAACATCAAATGTGGTGTGGGCTCCTCTTTCCACAACGTCATCCCCAGTAATTCTGGAAACATCTTACTAGATTTTTTCTTTCCTCTGAATCCCTATGTTTCTAAAGCATGTGGAAATCTGGAAATTCGAAGGACCTTTGTCCAGCGTCATTGGACACAACACTGATTTCGTGGCCTCAGCATACATTTTAGCAACTTGGAGCCCAGTGCAGTCGCCCAGAGAGAGAGCAATAAGATGCTTCAGGGGAATGCCGGGAGGATCCGAGAGAGGGGAATGCCGGGAGGATCCGAGAGAGGGGAATGCCGGGAGGATCCGAGAGAGGGGGCTGCCGGGAGGATCCGAGAGAGGGGGCTGCCGGGAGGATCGGAGGGAGGGGGCTGCCGGGAGGATCGGCGGGAGGGGGCTGCTGGGAGGTTCGGTGAGGGGGGGCTGCTGGGAGGATGGCGGAGGGAGTGAGCAGAGAATGGAGCAGAATCCAGCCGGCCAGTGCAGGAGGAACGGACCAGACAGGCCTGTATTGGCGAATGCAACTTCCCCAAGCTAGAACCTGCTGCCGTGCCTGGTGCTGACGTCAAACCAACTGAGAGGACCAACCCGGACAGGACAACATAGCAAAAGCTCCTGCTGGAACTAATGGGACGTTGGGTGAGGTATATAAGCAGCCCGATATTTACAATAAACGAATCTGCAAGCCTGCGAGCCTGCTTTGCCACTCGCCTGACTCTCAGAGTATGACGTTGACTTCGCACCGGCTTATCCCCAGCCCCCAAGGGTCTCCGGGAGACCCCAAGACTGCTACAAGCCAGTAACACAGATTCAGCGCATATTAGTTTTGTTCCACGGGGCACATTTAGAAACACATCATTGGGCTACAAAAATAATGAACAGAGCTCAACTTTGCTCAAAAGCGCTGGATTCCTTAAACCCCTGGCCCACCAGGGATATCTTCAATGGCGTCACAGACAGAGGCAAAGCTGCTGTTAGACTTGGCTTTCCTGGAATCGCCACATAAGCAGCCCCACAGAGATCGTTTCTCTGCGCTCTTTCATCTTCCCTCTGTGAAGACAGCGACTTGTGATTTTCCTTGATGCTCCACAACTACCAAGAGGAAGACAAAGTGTCTGCGAATAAATCATGGCGGGCCCGGGACGCCAGGCGGATGCTGAGCTGTTCTTTATCACGGAAGGCTGCCGTTGGCTTCGGGTTCTGAGTCTGCTACGGGACTCTTTCTCCTTCTGAAGACAGAAAGCCGTGATCAACAAAAGGACCTAAGAGAAGAGAGGTTGGCAGAGGGGACAGCATGCTTTCCTGCCCACCGCAGGCGTGGGCACCGATGCCCAAGTGCTCTGGAGCTGAACCGTCTAGTGAAATTCTGCAAGAAATCAAACTCCAAGACAGACAGACGCTTGAACGCACGCTGCTTCTAACATGTGAATCCTCCATCCACCAGGTGTGACTGACCAGTGTCCTCTAAAACTCCACGTCTACCAGTGTGATAGTCCTGAGTGTCAGCCTGACACACTTGGCACTAAGAAGAAATGATGTGGATAGTACGAACATCCGCCCAGGTCCCATCAAAACTGCATAAATCTCACGGGAACTCCCAGTAGTGGACCAGATAAGAGGATCCACAGAACTGAAGACAGAAGAGAGAGAGAGATTGAGAGAGAGAGAGAAAGAGAGAGAGATCCAGGCCCACTAGCCTCCCGGATGGTGTAATGTAGGTCTCCTGCTCCAGCCAGCCAGCCATGCGTTCCACTGTGAAAGACTCTTCCCTCTGGGACCCTAGGTGAATAAATGTCCTTCCTCCCTCAAGTGACTCAGGTGGGGGCGCGTTCTCATAGCAACAGTGAGGAGTGACCGTCACACCAGGAACCCCAGAAGTGATCTCTTTGAAAACAGGCCATTCGCAGATATGATTCGCACGTGGTTCTTATGACCTAGAGCAGATGCCCAGTGCGTGACATGTCACTCTAAGAAGTGGATGTGGCACATAGAGACGCGCACAGGAAGACAGTCATATGACGATGCAGGAAGAGATGACCCAGGAGCGTCCACAAGCCATGCGGGAACCTCAGAAACAGGAGGAGAGAGAGGCCGTTCAGCAGTGTAGCCTTCGGGAGAGTGAGGACCTCTCGGGCCTTGATTTGGGTTCAAACTCCAAAAAATCACGAGAAAAAGTATTATTGTCTTTTAAGCCACCTAAGGCCTTAAGAAACTAATGCAAATAAACTCCTGAATCGTGTGTTCACTGAAAAGGACCGGGATGGCAGTGAGGGGTCAAGCGCCAAATGCCCCTCACTGACTCCTGGAAGAGACCTGGAGCGCAGAGGGTACGTTCACGGGTATGCGCCACGCTGAGGTCACGTGTCTGGGGGTCACACCCGTGGGTATGCGCCATGCTGAGAGCACGTGTCTGGGGGTCACACCCGTGGGTATGCGCCATGCTGAGAGCACGTGTCTGGGGGTCACACCCGTGGGTATGCGCCACGCTGAGGTCACGTGTCTGGGGGTCACACCCGTGGGTATGCGTGTCACGCTGAGAGCACGTGTCTGGGGGTCACACCCGTGGGTATGCATGTCACGCTGAGAGCACGTGTCTGGGGGTCACACCCGTGGGTATGCGCCATGCTGACAGCACGTGTCTGGGGGTCACACCCGTGGGTATGCGCCATGCTGACAGCACGTGTCTGGGGGTCACACCCGTGGGTATGCGCCATGCTGAGAGCACGTGTCTGGGGGTCACACCCGTGGGTATGCGCCATGCTGACAGCACGTGTCTGGGGGTCACACCCGTGGGTATGTGCCATGCTGAGGTCACGTGTCTGGGGGGACACACCTGTGGGTATGCGTGTCACGCTGAGAGCACGTGTCTGGGGGTCACACCCGTGGGTATGTGCCATGCTGAGGTCACGTGTCTGGGGGGACACACCTGTGGGTATGCGCCACGCTGAGGTCACGTGTCTGGGGGTCACACCCGTGGGTATGCGCCATGCTGAGAGCACGTGTCTGGGGGGACACACCTGTGGGTATGCGTGTCACGCTGAGAGCACGTGTCTGGGGGTCACACCCGTGGGTATGCGCCACGCTGAGGTCACGTGTCTGGGGGGTAGGCAAAAAGGAGATGGGCTTTAGGGATGGGGCGGTGGACAAAGCTTGGTCCACAGCCCCAAGCGAAGCGCTGCAAGAACAGGAAGGTCCCTGTTTCTGCATCGCAGTTTCGTTTTCATAAAGCCAAAGGAAACACGGACCTTCCAAAGCATAATATTCCTGTTGCTGTGATTTAACACGTCCTGTCTTTCTCCGGGATCCGTCCTCCATATACAATTGCAGTTGTTTGAATAGTGTCCCTTCCCACCTAAAACAAATGGACTTCTCTCCTTGACTTGCTGAGGAGTCTGAACATTGAGAGATTTTTTTTTTAAGGAATTGAGTATACAGTAGATGGTTTATGTTTACTATGTTTTCCTTTGTCTGACTACCTAGGTGTACATGATAAAAATTAGAAAACTGGGCTGGAGAGGTGGCTCAGGGGTTAAGCCTCCGAAGGTCCTGAGTTTGGATCCCAGATCCCACGTATAGACGCCAGGCGGAAGCGGGGGCGGCCTGCGCTTCTGGTCCTGGTAGGGCGGAGCCTGTGAATCCCAGGGCAGAAGGAGGTGGAGGCGTCCATGGTGGTTCGCGAATTCGTCCGTGGTTCTACACACACACACACACACACACACAGACACATGCGCACGCACATACACACGCATATGCACACAATTGAATAAATAATAATAATAATAAAAATTTAAAAAAATTAGAAAACTGTAATACAGCCCAGTCAACGGCCAAGACAAGATCACCTGGAAATGTGTGTATGTGTGTGTGTGTGAGAGAGAGAGAGAGAGAGAGTGCTGACCTAGGATGAGGATCTGACTTCAGTGCCCAGCCTCATGAACAAACCAAGTCCCTGAAGTCTAGGAAAACCCCAGCTTCCCTCTGGGCTCCTCCTGGGCTTCCCCGGGGAATCCTGGGTCCCCGCCTGGGCTCCCCTGGGGCTCCCCCTAGAATCCCCTGGGTCCCCCCTCCCGGGGCTTCCTCACCCTGAGGCCTGCAGGGCGCCTCTTGGCTGGTGCCATCTGCATCTTTGCAACAGCAGAGCTGGCCAGAAGACAGCTTTATGAGGCAAGTACGCTGTGAAGAGTCCCTCCCTGAACAGAAGAGAAGAGGAAGAAGAGGAGAGAAGAAAGGAAGGAGGAGGAGGAAGGAGAAGAAGAGGATAACTTGAAAAGAGTGTGCTTCTTTCTCTTCCTCTGGGTGCCTATCCCACCCTCAGACATGCATGTGAGCACAGATAAGGAAGGATCTTCACAACTCTCTAGGCACCTGGAATCTGAGGTCTGACCCTCACAGATCTTACAATCCAGAGAGAAAAGAAAACGGCCACGATGATGAAGGCAAGCTGAGGCTGAGCTAGTGCCTCAGTACACACAGTAGGGCACCACAACCCAGGCCAGGCGCAGGCACATGGCACAGGGTGACCGTTCACAAAATGACTGCATGGGAAATTAAACACGCAGGATGAGGCAGGGGATGCACTTTGTGGAAAGATCCTGAGTTAGCATAGCATGAGGGGCGCGCAAGGATTGTCCCGTGAGAAGCAGGACAGGATGCAAAAGGCATTGAGGGGCGCGCAAGGATTGTCCGTGAGAAGCAGGACAGGATGCAAAAGGCATTGAGGGGCGTGCAGGGCATTTGCAAGTCAGAGCCAACGACCCCTTTATAAGCACAAATGTGAGCGCCAGGTCCACGTGGCTTCCCTGAAAGGGTGAAGTTGCCAGTGCACTGTCTCCACAGTGACTGAGGGCCTGGAGTTCACAGTACCAAATATCCTCTCATTCTCTCTCTCTCTCTCTCTCTCTCTCTCTCTCTCTCTCTCTCTGTCTCAAATAGCCAGAACTGCAGCCCCCACCCTGCGGGCTGCTCCCTCGCGTGACTTTGCGGGCGAGGAGAAGCAGGCAGCCCCTGGCAAGTCCGCAGGGAGCTGCATCTGCAAACATCGCGTCTTGACTGCACACGGCGCAGGCCACAGACACACTCCAGTAACTGCAGTCGAGACTTCATGGAGGAGCAAAGGCCTATGACACGAGGGAGAGACGCCTTCAGGGGCTCATCCCTGGCTGCCGGCGTCCTCCCCAGGCGAGCACCCCATGTGAAGGACGGGGAGCCATGCGCAGCCCTGCCTGGGTCACGGACACGCGCATCTGTGTGTGCCGCAAGGCGAGGACGCTTTAACACAGCGACCTACACGTGAGGCCGTCGTTACAGAGCAAGAAGCCAAGACTGCGTCCCTGGCCAGAGCAGGGGTCGGCGCGGCAGGGGCTCCAGGTGGTGCCGTACGCTGGGCTGGAAAGAGAGGAAACATCTGGAGAAACGCGGAGAGATTCTCTCCTGGCTCCAGGACGACTCCCCAGACCGCGCGTCCCCACTACTCAGCAGTGTCTTCAGATACGAGTTAATGGCAGGGACCCCAAACAGCCCGGTCAAACCTGTTCTCGCCCACATGAATTCAGGGCGCTGAGCACGGGAGGTGCATGTCCACAGCACAGCGTCCTGCGGACAATCTGAAAGGACACATTAGTACGGAGGGGACGGAGAATCCAACCAAGAGGCCCAGGCCACTTCCAGGGCTCAGAAGCACACAACACCAGGTGATCTCGTGGGTGGAAGTGAGAAAGGTGAGGCTGGAAGCCTGAGCAGGAAGACGTGGGGCACAGGTGGGAGGGCTGGGGGCACCTCTGTGGTCGCAGAACCAGGTGGGCAGAGGCGGGGGGGGGTCTGAACTCAAGATCATCCTTGGCCATGGCAAGTCCCGGGGCATCATGGTGAATGGGAGAGGGAAGAGAGGAAGAGGATAGAAGGAAGGAGGAGGAAGAAGAGGAAGAAGAAATATGAAGAGGAGGAAGGAGAGAAGAGGATGGCCATGGGGAGGAAGAGAAGAGGAAAGAAAAAGGAGGAGGGGCGGGGACAGGAAGAGAAGAAAGCTGAGAAAGAAGAAAGAGGAAAGAGAGCTACACTCACCGCCTGGGTTAAAACATGTTTAGCTGCGGGGCGTGGGACTCTCTGCTGTTCTCGCCACCCCTCTCTTTAAAAAGGATCGTGGCAAGCAGAAGGGCTGGCCCAGGATTCACCGAGACCACTAAGCCCCCAGGTGTAAAGCCACTTGGGGAGTCTCCTGCGCCTGGGGTCTTGCTCTCTCTCCGCCCTGGCGACCAATGAAGGGAGCACCTCCCCTCCGCAGGGCGGAGCTGTGGTTCTAGCAGCAAAAGCAAACAGCAAACTAGCATGTACCCTGGTCATTACGGCAGTGCCCGGTAATGTGCAGAAGCATAAGAAGCAGGAAAAGAAAAACAGTGCAAACCTGTGTCACCACCAGGCGCTGTGCTCTCTGCAGAGGGCACAGCTGGATTCCTGGGGACGACCCGAAGCAGGAAATGCCTGGCTGCGGCCAGCGCACTGCACAGAGCCAGCTGAGACCAGCGCACTGCACGGGGCGAGCTGAGGCCAGTGCACTGCACAGAGCCAGCTGCGGCCAGCGCACTGCACAGAGCCAGCTGAGGCCAGCGCACTGCACAGAGCCAGCTGAGACCAGCGCACTGCACAGAGCCAGCTGAGGCCAGCGCACTGCACAGAGCCAGCTGAGGCCAGCGCACTGCACAGGGCGAGCTGAGGCCAGCGCACTGCACAGGGCGAGCTGAGGCCAGCGCACTGCACAGAGCCAGCTGAGGCCAGCACACTGCACGGGGCGAGCTGAGGCTGCGGCCAGGCCTTGCTTCTGTCCTTGACTGGAGAGTCAGTATCCCTCTTTCCTACCCGGCAGCGAGCAGCATCTGTGTCTACAAGGCCCCTCAAAGAGGGTGGCGTGGATTGAGATTTGCTATAATTACAAAATACACACTGGACTTCAAAGACCTGTTCAACTAAGAAAAGACGTGAAACATTTCACTCGTAATTTTTTATGTGGCGTACATATTGAAATAATATCGTGAATATATTGCATTCAGTCACAGGTAGTCTAAAATTTTATTTTGCCTGTCTCTTTTTACTTTCTCCAACGAGGCCACTAAAGTGTCTAAATTAGACATATGACTCCCATTACACACAGATTCTACTCAGAACAGGTGTTAAGCAAGTGTGGACAGGAAGAAAAGGGCAAAGAGCGTCTCTGAGCTTTGCATTCTTGGCGAGGGGAGGTGACCGGATACATTCTGGAAGGCAGGTCTCACGCCGCATGGCAGAAGCTGCCTAGATTATTATATTAAGAAAAGAAAAGGTTCCAAACTGAATCCAGCTCGGAGGGAAGATGGCTGAGGCTCATTTATACCTGAGCTGACCCTTGGTGGGCTGTTCCGTCCAGCCACGTGGTAAGGAGGAGCCTTCCCGAGCAGACTGACAGCAAGACCTGCCTCTCATCTGCTCCTAGATTCCAGCTGCGCCGTCCACCTCCTGAACAGGACTCAGTCTCATAAGCCACACGCACCCCCACCTCGTTGCCGCCTCGGGAGGGCAGTGAACACCACTGCTCCTCAGCTGCTGGCTCAGGATCGTTTGGGGGGTCACATTCACCGCTGCTGGGCTCCAGCCTGCAGAGTCTCTGGCTCAGGAGACATTGTCCAGGGCTTCAGAGTTCAGATTTCTAAGTTCCCAGCCAGGGCCATCATTGATGGCCAGGAGAACACACGTGCGCAGACACACACACACACACGCACGCACACGCACACGCACACACACGCACACGCACGCACATGCACACGCACACACACGCATGCACACACACGCACGCACACGCACACACACGCACGCGCACACACACACGCACATGCACACACACATGCACACGCACACGCACACACACGCAATGCACACGCACTCATGTACACACGCACATGCACACGCACATGCACACGCACGCATGTACACAAAGAGATAGACAGGGGAGGAAGAGGGAGAGGAGAAGAAAGAAGGAGAAAGATGGGGAGAGGGATAGAAGGAGAGAGGGAAAGAGAGAGAGAGAAAGAAGGAGGGGGGGAGACCTGGTGTGTCAGGTGTGTATGTGCCTAGACACATGTATGAAGTCAGAGGACAACATACATGCATTTATTTATTATTTAATTTGTGTGTGTGTGTGTGTGTGTGTGTGTCTGAGAGAGAGAGAGAGAGAGAGAGAGAGAGAGAGAGAGAAGCACCGTGTGCCCACGGAGAACCGAGGGTGACTTCTGGAGTCAGGATTGCTTCGACCTCCTTTTTGCTCTACTCCACATTTCCCAGGCTCCGCCCACCAGGGCACCTCACAGTACAGGCCGCCACCATTTGCACCTGGCGTCTTCACGCGGGGTCCAGAATTGGAATAAGGTCCTTCTGCTTGCGAGGCAGAGTCTGAACCCCTGACCATCTCTCCAGCCCTGGACAACTTTTAGAATTATTCTCTCCCGCCACCATGTGACCTCGTGATAAGGAGCTCTGGCCTCGGGTTCACATACGGTGCTTCTATCTACTAACCTCGCCAACCCAAGAATTCTGGGAATAAAGCAACGCCCAGCCCTACGCGAGATCAAACCAGCTGGCCCCAAATGTCTGTGGTGGGGTCCAGACAGAAGCAGAGTCCAGGTGTCCTTCTGCTCACTGTCCTTTCCAGCTGGCCCACAGGACGCACACGCGGGGGGCCGCCAAGCCCACTGTAGCAACGAGTCACGTGTTACTCCACAGACCAGGGTCTGCGCTGGAGTCAACCTGTCAGGGGGTGGGGTGCGTCCCGGGGTGGGGGTAAGCCAGGAGGTCACAGCGCAGACGGAGCCGCAGCAGCCAGAATTCCAGCAACGCCACTGGGCCCGGCAATGACATCGCAGGAGTCCAGGAGGTCGTGCTTCAAGGACCGGGGGGAGTGGAGGTCAGTCTGCACTGTCCCGAAGTGGGCTTCACAGTCTTCCAACCTGAAGGCAGCTGACGGGACCATCACCCAGCCCTGCTGGGACGGGATTTGACGGCCCGTCTGGCAGCGCCTCACATCTCCGAGGCTGGCAGAAAGATCCCACATGGCTGGCATCTAATCCTCTCTATCTACAAAGCAGAGAGTTTCAGGTATAAACGTCATGTGGTCCCCCCATAAAAGTGGGACAAATCCCACTGCTCCAAACACCTGCTATTGACTTCTCTGTCCGCTGTGCCAGACTGAAGGCAGCAGCACTCTTCAAAGCTGTCCTTTATCCCTGTCACTCACAAGCAGAGAGCTTCAGAGACAGCAGATGAACTGGCTGCTTATCTCGCTGCTTTCTCAGTAACTTGGCACAAACAACCAGAAACTTGCCAGCATCCACCTGTGGGAAAGTTCGGGACTTCCATTTCTTCTTGGAATGGTGTGTGTGTGTGTGTGTGTGTAGGTATGTAGGTGTGCATACACCGGACACTTGAGTGTGTGCCCGTGGAGGCCCAAGGCTGACGTGGGGACAAAGGCTCGATCGCTCTACCTGCTTACTGCTTTTGCTCTGGGGTTTCCAGGCTCACCTTCCGGGTCAGAAGTGAAGGCCACCGCCATATCCACCCGGCATTTCTCACATGAGAGCTGCAGATCTGAACTCAGATCCTTTTGCTTGTGAGACAAAGGCTTTATTTAACTCCTGAGCATTTTCCCAGATCCTACTTAGAATGATTTTTGTCTCCCTATTTGTAAAATGATTCTTTGTTGTCTGGCGGCTTGGGAAAGAGGGTGGCTGTCTCTGAGATCCTAACAAATGTCCAAGTACTTATCGGTTTGATTTCTCAAGACATTGCTGACGAGACGGAGGCCCCATCTTGTGCCCTCTGGAGGGTCCTGTCTGAACCGGCCCTGGTGCAGGCCTCTGCCGTTCTGAGCGTCCTGGCGCAGCCTTCTCGACTCGCCCTCTCCCTGGGCTTCTGCACGTGCTTTCACTGGCGATTCCCACGGATTCACTTTACAAAGCAGCCAAACATTTCAACTCCAGTCTCCCTGTCCTGTTCCGACTTCTTTGGAAAGGATACTCACCGCGAATGAGTGGATCGATTATTCACAGAATTAGACCTAGCCACACTCAACTCTTGGATTCTGACATATTGACTGTCCAGTTTCCCTCCCTGTACTTTGTGCTCAGAATGCAAGATATGTCAAGAAATAAACGCACAGGATGTGCATTAAAGTCACGCTCAGGTTAGCCATTGAAGTATTACAACGGCCCCCACTGCTCAGATACGTGATTCATAAGCATTGCCTGGAATTCCTACCACAACCTTGCTGATTACAGATTCGAGGATATCTACCCAGCGTTCTGCTGTGACACCCGAAGATGAAGAGTAGGTTTGGGGATTAGTGTGCCGCAAGAGGAGGGAAAGTATCTCAAGCGCTTGATCTTCCGTAGCATCTTCCTCCTCGGGCACTGCGTCCAGCATAAGTTTCTGGTACATTTCAGTACACAATTTAAATAAAGTTCTTCACAGGAAACACAGGCTGGAAAATAACATCAGTACTCAAAGAGCCTCTAACTAGACCCAACAGTAGATAAAGAAAGAAGGAGAGGAAAATAAGATGTGTTTCAGTGTACGTGCTCAGCTGTCTGAGAACAGAAACATACACTACAGCCCAATACTAACAGCTTGGCACACACCACCATACTTAACACGCTATTGACCTCAATAAAAGAACAATTTCAAAGAGCATGCTACGCGATAATTCCTAATTGTATCTGCTTGAATTTACTTAGTTAAATGTTTATGTAATCAAATTTTATAATAAATATCTGTGAAATACTTAATTCCTAGCATGCAGTGCACTGAGAATGCTATCCTCCCAAGTAGTGAGAATTACTACATCTTCTTAAAGTACTTGAAATGTGCGCGAGGGGACGTCTGGTAATTACAGCCTAACCAAGTGTGGGACTCCTCCATCGCGGCCCCAGTGGAGCCAAGAGAGAGTCGCTGAGCTTACATCCAGGCTTGTAAGCAAAGGCTGCAATTACACATTACATGTCTCTGCGGCTTGGGCAGAAGCACAGTCATTACTACTTAATAGGAAACAGTAAGTCCATAACGGCGGAGTGTGTTCCAAGGTAGAACTTATTACCTGGTGCCAATCATCGGAAGCGGAACTGCCTCTTTCTCCGGCTCCGTTTCCTACAAGCCAACTGGTAAAGTGCTTTCCTCTGTCGGTGTGTTCCTTGATATACACTCTAATCAGTCATTTGAAATACGCAAGCAGAAGATTAGAGCCGCAGTCAAAACATAAAAGCTAGGAAAGTTGTTATCTCGGGTCGACTTTGGAAGGGAACCAGGCATCCCTACATAGCGTAGCTGGAGACCTCGTCCGGGGCGCAGTGTGGGGAGCTGTGGGGTCCCACACCAGGAACTCCTCCGCCAAGCCCCCTAACATGACTTAACAGTTGGAAAGCATGGCTCTGTGTGTTAGACACAGACCGCACCTTGGGTGGACCCCAGAGACCTGTTTGGCACCCCAGGTTTCTGTCACGTGCCTGGTGGTGGGCGTGGCTGCATTCTCCGTTCTGCATGCCTTCTTAAAACTGAATAAACGCTCCTGTGCGAAGCGAACATGCTGTGACCTTGACTGGCAATACAAAGTGGAATTCAGGACTTTTATCCAGCTCGACCAAGGGTTGAGCAGCTTTTCACAACCCACAAAGAGTTGCCCTGGGACTCCAGTTGACATTGCCAAATATGACAAATAAATATCTATATTGACCCCAAATGGCAACAAAACTTCTGTTTCTTACACACCCGCCGTTAATGCTGGCAGATGCCGATGACAACCAGGGCGAGAAGCAGTTGAGATCAAGTGAGACGTGATCCCAGCCACAGAGCTGCCTCCCCTTGTCGGTGGGCTGAGACCACCGGCTGGCTTACCTCACCCCCACACAGCTGTCGGCTACCTTGTCAACAGTGCCTAAGACTTGCTTTCATCTCCAGCTCCTTTTAGGTAAACACTTATTTTAATTAGAAAAGAGCCCGTTCCTCTCCTCCTTCACTCTGGGTTACAGCCTTCACTTTGGGAGGGGCTATATGCTGGAGACACGCAAAAACACATAAAGGTCAGAAAGCCCCAAAGCCATGGGGAAGTCTTTAAGCTTCTGAAGCTGCAACGCCAACGCACAAGCCCACTGGAGAGCCACATGCACAGACGGAGCCAGAACCTGAAGTGCCCCAAGCCCCGTGGTGATGAGGAAGGCTGCTGGAACTAAAGAGGGGCTTTTCACAAAACGCAGTTCAAACGTCAAACAAATACCTTTTAAAATGCCCAGCTTGAGTACTTGGTCAAAGTACTTGCTTTGCATCCTAATGATGCTGTTTGTGAAGGTGGGACCCTCGGGAGGCGGAGCCTTGCTGGAAGAAGAAGTCTCTAGGGACGGCCTCAGGGACCCAGCAAGCTTCCACTTCGCTCTCTCTGCCTTGCGTCTGGCTGCAAGGTGAGCTGACCCAGTGCTTCGGCCACTGTGCGTGTCAAGACGCGTCCCCGCCAAGGCAGACTGGATCCCTGTGCAACCGTGAGCCAAACCAAAAGCCCTCTCCCTTAGCAGCTCGGCGGGTGCATTTTATCGCCGCGGCGACAGAAGGGTGCCGGGAGCAGGCGCCTTGGCTACATTCCACTTGACTTTGAAACAGGCTTCGAGTCTCAAGCTGACCTCTAAACTCACCGCGTGACCGAGGATGGCCTGGGATCTGAGCCTCCAGCGTGCACCTCCACACCAGGCCGGGGGAGCCCGTCTCTTTTCCCTTCATCTCCTCCCATCCATCTTCCCACAAAGTTATTCGCTCACCTCCCTGCAGGCCAGCTCCAGGACCCCACCCCACCCCGCTGCGCCCCTTGCCTCCCACTGACTAATCTCCACGGGGTCTGAAGACTCCCATCATTTCATATTGCTCTTGTCTCTCTGGTACAAAGGGAAAAGAAAATTGGATTTTTCAGTTTTATTTCAGCCATGCGCCAGAGAATCTGCCAAAATCTTAATAAGTGTAATTACATGACTCACACTGAATCCTGCCCAGCTAGGTCTTGTCCAATCCTCCCTCGCCTGTGACCAAAACATAGACTCGGTGACATTACAGGGACGATGCAGATGTGGACATTTGTGAGCCTGCAGTGACATTCAAATTAACCTGCATCTATCTCCAGCGAGGGCTGTCTGCATGTGGGAAACAGCTTAGAGATGCGCAGCAACGCGTCCCCCTCCCATGGGCTCAGACAGCTCACCCCCTCCAGTCCAGAAGCACGCGCCCTCTTTTGCACTGGCCAAGTCTGGCACTGAAAGATAACCAGACTGCATCAGACGCACGCATGAAACTGTCAAAGAGCAAATCTAATAAAATGCATCAAAACACAAAGCTGCTTTTTCCCCAATCAATAAACAACATCCACCTGCTGAAGCAGGATACCGGGCATTAGAACGCAGGTGTGACGCTCCCTGGAAATCATCCGCGCAGGTCAGCAACGACTGTTAGCTTTGCTTGCTCAATAAGGATGCCTCAAGACGTGGGCTTGGCCACAGAGTGGTTTGAAAGTGTAGCACATGTCTACTTTATCTTATGTGTAGACAGTTCTGAATATTACATTTTGGAGATGTGGAAATGTACAAGCCCCTCCCCTACGAGCTGTCTTCAGCCTTCCACCGCGGCAGCCCAACCTGACCCAGACTGGACATCGCAGGAAGCCTGACCCAGACTGGACATCGCAGGAAGCCTGAACAAGACTGGACATCGCAGGAAGCCTGAACAAGAATGGACATCGCAAGAAGCCTGAACAAGAATGGACATCGCAGGAAGCCTGACCCAGACTGGACATCGCAGGAAGCCTGAACAAGAATGGACATCGCAGGAAGCCTGAACAAGAATGGACATCGCAGGAAGCCTGAACAAGAATGGACATCGCAGGAAGCCTGAACAAGAATGGACATCGCAGGAAGCCTGAACAAGAATGGACATCGCAGGAAGCCTGATTTCCTGCAACGCAAACTCGCTTTGCTAACGAGTGGGGGCGTCGTCTTGTGCAGGCCGATGCCGGGCAGTCAGTCAGCTCGTGGAGAACCAGGATTCGCGCTTCTCTCTCACAGGTCCTGACGCACGTCTTGAAACCTTAAGGCTGTCGTCGTCTCAAAGACTCATAGTCACCGCACCCATCGGCCGACCGAGGGAAACCGCTGAAGAGTGGGTGCTCGCGGGTGGAGACGGAGCCGAGAATGCTCATGGCGACCAAATGCTTTGCTCCACAAAAGGCAAAACCCAAATCCAGAGAGCCGCGGGAACCTCCCGAGCTCCCGCAGGAACAGCGGGCCGGCCGGGGCTCAAGTACCTGTGTCTTCCCAGGATAGGACCGGTGCGCTGCCCTTTCCAGACCCAGACCCACACTGCGCGTCATCATGCAGAAGAACGCGGGAAACTATTCCTGCTCTCTGAGTGGACTGTGACATGTGACCGACCTACTGGTGACCCATGTTGTCCTTTGAATAGCCTCGATCAGAGCAGCACTGTCCACCTTTGTCCAGTTGACAACTGTCCTGAACAGGACGGACGTCTCCACCTGCTTCCCACAGGCCGGGCCACGAGCAGGTGCAGACAGCACCTCCCTTCCTTGAGCACGGAGCCGCCCACGGGGAGCAGCCCACGGGGAGCAGCCCACGGGGAGCAGCCCACGGGGAGCAGCCCACAGGGAGCAGCAACAGCAGCCACAGGGTTTCTGCCCACGTGAGGCTCCCTGGGTCTCTAGGAGACGCCACAGCTTTTTCCCGAGTAAGATAATCATGTGTAGCTTCGTTCTACTGTCGACCGTGTGGGCTGCAGCCCAGAGCACAGCTGCCCTGTCTACTCAGGAGCTCGATGAGGCTAGTGCCACACAGGAAGAAGGTCATGGGTTCAAGACCCTGGAAGTGAGACTTCACGCACAACACAACACTACATATGCACCACACACATGCACAACACTACATATACACCACACACATGCACAAGACACTACATATACACCACACACATGCACAAGACACTACATATACACCACACACGTGCACAAGACACTACATATACACCACACACATGCATAAGACACACATATACACCACACACATGCACAAGACACACATATACACCACACACATGCACAAGACACTACATATACACCACACACATGCACAAGACACTACATATACACCACACACATGCATAAGACACTACATATATACCACACACATGCACAAGATACTACACACACTCTAAACACAGACCACATACATACAGCACACATGTAACACACACAACACACATAAACATGTGCACACATATACACCACATGCACACAGCACGCAGAAAGCATACACACTGTGTGCCTACACACAACACATACAACACATACCACATATATACAACCACACATGGCACACATATAACACACAACACATATATACCCCATAAACGTACACATGTACACATGTGCACACACACAAAACACACATATAACATGCACACTATACACACACAGACAACATACATACACTACACACACCAAACACATAGATACAAATGACACATACACGCGATGCACAACATACATGATGCGTGCGCGTGCACCCACACACTTGCACACGCGCAGCAGCAGCAGCAGCAATGGAAACCCCACTGAGGGCTTAGCACCGCGGGAACCTGAGCGCGCTGTGGCTCCCAGGCTGTGGCCCAGGACAGGGGAGGCAGCGACAAAGCCCAGAGCCCAGCCGGCAGCTCCTGGTGGCGGAGGGCAGGGGGGGGGGGGACTGGCTAAGGAAGCCAGAGCTTTGTGCTCAGCTGGAGGAAGACCAGATCTCCCTCGTAAATCGAATCTTAAATCGCTCCCCACTGTAAACAAACAGGGACGAATGATCTATTTCTACATTAATTTGCCGACTCATTTTTCTTCCACAGAAAGGGAGATTGTCTACACTTGATCTTAAGTATTTTCTGATTTCTCGGAACGCATGTCAGAGGCCAGGAGAGTCCCCAAGTAAACTCTGATGAGATTTCTGGGACGCAGGGCACCCACATATACTCCACAGCGGGGACGTTCAGCTACCTTGTGACAGTCTGTGTGCCAATCAATTCTCCCTGATTCCTGCAGCAAACAGGGCACGTGTAGAGCCTCGGCCCTGACTTACTTTTTCCCCAGACTTTGGGGTGTAAATGGAAAAGCAGCAAACCAGAGGAACTCAGCTCTGTGTGCACAGCCAAACGATGTTTCCGTGTAAATTTACTCAGCGCTGTTTTCTAAATCCCTTTTCTGCAGCTGTGCCCCAGGAACCAGCCCCAATCCTCAGGCCGAATCCAGTCCTTCGGCCGGCTGACCTGCAGTGTAAATGAAGTTTCTGGGGTACAGGCATACCTTTTGTTTTCCTACGATCTGTCTGATGCTTTCCTGGCACAGTGCCAGATCCGAGAGGCAACAAGCAGATGATGCTGTGTGTATCATAGTTTACCATCTGTCTGGATGCTCGCCCAAGTTCTCACAGAAAAACCGTGTTTCGGGTGCCAAGCAGACAGGTGAGAACTGCCCCGAACTAGAACTAGGCATAACTCTTGGCTCACCGAGGCAAGTGAGTTCTTGGGGAGCAGTCTTTCAGGTCAAGACCCAGCGATAAGGCCATCCTGCCTGGGACGGTGGGCGAGATGCACTTCTTGAGCGGCCGAATGTGCTAACTAAGGGCTGTTCACAGACAGTCCAAGGCTCGTCCTCTCGTCCTCCCTTTCCTGGGGGTCGTGGCTGCTCTGTATGTCAGATACGACTGCAGGACCCCAAACAACTCAGGGGAACACAGGCTTCCTTCTTGCTTCAGCACCGCAGGGGAGTTTGTAACAGCATCGGGAGCCAGGGAACTAGATGCGGCACGTCTGCAGGAATCGCCGAGCGGCAGGCGCACCCACCACACTGCCGGCCATCCTGCACTTGCTCCGGGCCTCAGACCCCAGACAGCTCTCTCCAGCCTGGCCTCCACCTGCGTAGGTCCCGCCCACCTGGGGCTGGCTTAATTAATTCCTGACACATGTACCTAAAGGCTCAGCCGGTGCCTGACTGGCACATGTCACAGTCCCTGCTACCCCAGGGAGGACTGGAAACGCAAAATAGCTGATTCATAGCAGAAGCACGGTCATGCTCACTTTAGGTTGGATTGTTACCGTCATCATCCTGGTAACTGCCAGCTAACACACGCTCAGCCCCGCTCTCACTATGGGTCGAATTCTTCCATGCCTGTATTGCTCCTTGCCCCTGCTGAGAACACGCCCTTTGCCATTTTACTGTCAATGTATTTTATGTTTGCAGATACTGACTCCCCAACTTTGGCCCAGAGAAGCCGTCCACTGGCCATCTGACATCGATTGACTCTTCATTTCTGAGCCCCAGTGACTGGTAGCATTCACCAGCTGTGAATTGTCCTACGCACCAGACACAGTCAGTGTGGAGGAGCCCAGATGCTTGGCTCCTCGAAGATCCTGACAGAGTTCAGCACCTGATGATCCTCAGAGTCCAGCCCTCCAGTGATCCTTGCAGAGTCCAGCCCTCCAGTGATCCTTGCAGAGCCCAGCCCTCCAGTGATCCTTGCAGAGCCCAGCCCTCCAGTGATCCTTGCAGAGCCCAGCCCTCCAGTGATCCTTGCAGAGTCCAGCCCTCCAGTGATCCTTGCAGAGTCCAGCCCTCCAGTGATCCTTGCAGAGTCCAGCCCTCCAGTGATCCTTGCAGAGCCCAGCCCTCCAGTGATCCTTGCAGAGTCCAGCCCTCCAGTGATCCTTGCAGAGTCCAGCCCTCCAGTGATCCTTGCAGAGCCCAGCCCTCCAGTGATTCTTACAGAGTCCAGCCCTCGCATGCACGAGCCTCGGGCATTGAGAAGTTGTGGCCATTCTCTCCTGTCTCCGACAAGAAACTCTCTTGCAATGTCACCTATCTACCTGTCCTGAATGTATTTTTTCTGAATTGAACTTTCTTCTTTTGCTTAACTAAATGCACCCCACAGGAAAACTTTAGCATTGAAAATAAAGTTAATTTCTCACTCTGCTATTTGTATTCCAACTACTCAGTGGATGCTGTAGCCTGTTGACATGGCACATGAGGGCCACAGGCCCCAGGGGACATAGGCCCCAGGGGATGCTATCTCACTGCAGCTGGGTCTACGTCAGAGAACAAAGGCCTGACCTGTGGACTTTCCCTCAAGGGGAAAGACCTCGAGAGGCAAACACCTCTCCCAGACACAGAGAGGGTTACGGCTGGATGGGGGAAGGGGAAGGACTCTCCCCAGGGACGTGCCCACTGGTATATGGCCCTTGCTCCATCAAGGTGGGAAAGAAGAAAGTTAGAAGTGGGAGAAACAGAGATTGGGATTGGGATTGGGTAATAAGGGGTGGAAGTGATACAAATGCATGTGTAAAGTCCTAAAAGAACATAAAGGGAAATGTGAAAGAAATAGCACATTGCCTGCATTGCATGCACCAGGCTTGCATGGCATGCACCAGGCTTGCATTGCCCACAGCACATGCACCAGGCCTGCATTGCCCGCATCGCATGCACCAGGCTTGCATTGCCTGCATGGTATGCACCAGGCTTGCATTGCCTGCGTTGCATGCACCAGGATTGCATTGCATGTACAAGGCTTGTATGGCCTGCATCGCATGCACCAGGCTTGCATTGCCTGCATTGCATGCACCAGGCTTGCATGGTGAGTGACTCCACGGTTAACATGTGCTCAGCCAGTGTCGTGTTATCTGGTGCAGCAGGTAGGCCAAGGAAAGAAATGCCACGAAGAAAGGAATCTTCCTAAGGAAATAAAACCATTAACTATGAAGTACCTCTCTTTCTAAATCGTTAATTTTTATTAATAATTCTCATTAATGCTTAAGAGTCATTGAACCTTATACAGAAACATAAGAAATTTACACAGTCAAGGGAACCACTGATTAGGAAAAATATCTGCAAACCACACATGAATCAGGACTCAACATACAAAACACACAAGAAACTCACACTATTCACAAGGAAGCTGAAAACCAGATTGGAAAATTAGCAAAGGATCCTAGTATGAATTTCTCAGAAGAAGATGTACAATGACTACCAGGTGACAGAAATGTGGAGACTCACGAATGGTCGGGAATACAGGTGAAGGCACAATGTTATCACCCACACCCCTCAGAAAGGCCACAATCAAAAGCATGAAAGGGGATGGAGTTTGCCAAGGCTGCGGAGAGAGTGAAGCTCTTTACGCTCTGGGAGGAATGTAAAGATGGCACTTACTTAAGTAAATGCACCTTTCTTCAAAAATAAAATCCAGAATCACCGTACCAGCCCGAAATGTCCCTGCTGGGTGCGCGCACAAAGGGATAGACAGTGGTGTTTCAACGAGACATCAGACACCCAAGCTCTTGGCAGTCTGTGAGTCCGGGTGCTAATGCAAGAGGAATCTACACGTGAGTAAGTGGGGGGTTCATGATCCGTCTCTGTCCCCATGTGGACTCTCCCGGGAATCCCTGGGGAGAAGGGCTTCCGGGCTGGCCACAGAGGATTATCTTCATTTGAACAGATGTGGGAAGACACCTCATAATTGTGGCACGGGGCAAGGCTCTGGCAGAGGAATGGAGATGCAGGGCGGGGGAGAAGCTCAGGGGTAAAGCCTTCGCCGCGCAGAAAGAAGGACCTGAATTTGGATCCCTGGAGCCCAGGTAAAAACGCCAGGTGGAAAAGGCGGTGGCCTGCACTTTGGGCCCTTGAAGGCAGAGCCTGGGAAACCCCAGGGCAAAGCAATGAGGAGGTGGAACAATTCAGGAAAATTCCCAAAGTCATCTTTGGATCTCCACAGGCACGTGCACTCAAGTGCCCTCTTGTACACACACACGCACGCGCACACACACACACACACACACACACACACACGAAATGGAGATAAGAGTGAGCAGCAGCAAGCACACACGTGTAGCAATCCTGGCCTCTGGGCTCTGGTCTGTGGACGTCTCTGGGTGTGGTGGAGCCACTAACCCCGCGTCTGCCCAGAGCTGCCACCAGGCGGTCCAGTCTGGAAGCTCGGCGTCTCAGCGACCATGACCCGGCACACCAGCAGAATCCCACGCCTTGGGAAAGACCTGTCAACACTGCACTTAAGTTGCTCTGTGGAGGACAAGAAGCCTCCAGAAATAAGACTCTCAGGAGTCACAGACTTGACCCAGGACGCAGCTCATCCCGTCTCCCCGGGTGAATGTACTTCACTTCAGTAAATGACTTGGGCAGAATGCAGGATGAAAGGCACTGATAGCGCAAGCAGAGCAGCTCCAGCGGCTACTGGAAACACACAACACCTGCACTGTGGAGCCAAGTCTGCGCTAGCTCCTGCCAACTCCAGACAGGCGCCATTTATTTAAACCCACAGCCAGTCACAAAGATAGAGAAGTCAGGGTGTGAGTGTGAGCGCCCCCAGGGTCATGGTGTGAGTGTGAGTCCCCTCCATAGGGTCATGGTGTGAACGGCCCCCCAGGCTATGGGCTTCTTCCTTAGCTAGTGGTTATTTTGGGGACACTGAGATACTTTTAAGGGGCAGCGTCTTGCTGGAAGAAGAGAAATGTGGCAGGGTGGGGGTGGGGAAGTTCGGGGTGAGCTTCGACACCTGGAGGACCTGCTTCCTCCCTGGCTCCCTGCTTCGTGGGGGCCACAGTGACCCGATGCAGCTCCCTGCCTCCCCCTCCCCCACGCGCTCTGCTGTGAAAGTCGCTGTGACCAGTCTGCAGAGAACCTCACACCCAGATCCCTCTCCCCTGATTTCTGCATGAGGGTCACAGAACGGACGACTGTACTGCTCGTCCACCTTCTCTCACTCCTGTGGGACCGCGCAGGTGCACAGGATCTACCAGGAAACGGAGGGGTGTCCTGGCAGGGAAGAGGGGGGCTCCCGTGAAAGACTGGAATTGCAGTCACGTGACGGAGGAGTCAAGCTTGTCTAGCAGGCTAGGGACGCACGCAAGAGCCAGCCACTTAGCGGCAAGCATGCCCTGCATGCTGGAACAGGCCATGAAAATCTCCAATTACTTCCGATTAGACAGCAGTCACTCCAGATGGGCTATGTGAGAACGCGCTTCCGAACGCCGCTGTGCTCAAAGACAAAACGTGCTGTCTGGAGAACGAAGCGACAGTCCACTGCGGCAAGCAACTTCGCTGGAGCACCAGACCTCTCAGAACACTTAACTGTCTTTCTTTGCAAAACTGAAGGGGAAAGAACGCTCTCCACCCAAGCAGACCTTTTTCCACCTTAAAGATGGAAATACAGAGACTGAAAGTCAATTCTGACCCGAGTATCTCGGTGATTCACTCTGAATTCTAAATTGGACCAATTAAGGATGTTTTCCACCTGATTAAAATTCATTACAAACCTGAACAACAGCAGGAAATATTTACGGTGCTTAGGGAGACTCGGCCCAGATCCTTCATCTTGTCACTGTGTGTCTGGATAGAACATGTGCGACCACGACAAAACCGAAATCTAGAGGATCTGTGCGTTTGCAACACACCCAGTCAGCACTCACAGTGGCACAAGAAATGTGGAGGACGGGGAGTGCCCGTGCAGGGCTGGCTCTGTTCAGCTGCCAGGGTACTGGAGTAGCATGTGCAAAGCCCAGCGTGTGCTCCAGAGCTGCATGCAACTGAGCGCCGTGGCGCATGCTGCAGTCCAAGCGCTCGACGCGCAGGCAGAGGGACCGGGAAGCTCAGAGTCCTCGTTCCTGGCACACAGTGAGCTTCCAGCCAGCCTGGGTATAGAGACCCTATCTCCAAACAGAGAAGGACGGGAGGGAGGGAGAGGGAGGGGAGAGGGAGGGAGGGAGGGAGGGAGGGAGGCAGAGCACACCCTCTAATCCCTATTGGCTCAGTAGGTCATTCAGAGCAAAGCGAAGCCTCCTCACATAAACAGATATGTCCGTGACGCACCTGCATTTCCCAAATGTCAACTTTACAACGTCCATGGACCCGACTAAACGTACAGTCTCTCCATTATAGTTACCTAGAAATACGCATGCTTAACTGCTGGCTGCCTGGAAGAGGAATCTGAGAGGTGCAATACTGAAAATGTGCACGACAGCTGGGCCTTCAACAGGCACGTGGACACTGGGCATGGTGTGGGGCACGGACGCTCCCTAAGGGGTCGCCACTAAAGTGGTTTCATTAAATGACGGGGATAGGAAAGGTTCGAAAAAGACCAGAGACTAAACACTTCAGAAATGCTACATGACCTGGATAAGAAGTGCAGAGACCCCTCCCCCCACGGCACTGAGAACTGATCTAACAGTGCGCTCTCAACGCTGGAAGGGAGACAGAGAAGAGCACTGTGGAACCCACCACGACTGCGAACAAAGCAGCAGCCCTGAAAGTCCCTCGCTGCCTCAGGCCTGGTGCATGTCTGTCGCTGCGCCTCAGGCCTGGCTGCATGTCTGTCGCTGAGCCTCAGGCCTGGCTGGTTGCACATGTCTGAGTTCACTGGCAGCTGCTAATCTAGGAAGCCAGAAAGCATTAAGGAAACCTCCATGAGCTAGAAGGCTCAGGCTAAATCTCAGCACATCTACTCTACAAACGTTCAAGTCCAGGGATGAGGAATGCGGAGTTTTAGCTGTCAGAGACACCAAGAGCACACGGGACCAGTGACCTTGAACTCCTGTGTGGTCTCCGACACGCACTTCCAAGTGGTCTCCTTTGGCAGTAACCTGAAAACCTCCCTGGATTTTCATAGCCAATTTCACGGCAGCTGCAAACAATTTTGAAATTTTAAAACGCAAGTGTCTGGGTCCTTCGTAAAGCAGATAATCGTGAAGTGCGTCTCGCTGGGTTCAAGGAAAGACAGAAACACACAACTGCAGCTCTGATTGGTTAGTCATTAAGGAAAAGACCTTCCTCTCATCACCCTAAAAACACCTTCCTGCAAAAGGATCAGTACATCAGCAACGACGACGCATTGGGGTGACTGAAGTAATCTAGAGCACCGATGGACAGGCAACAGGGGCGATCTAGAGAGCCCCCAAGAGCACCGCAGGGTGGAAACTTCTCTTAGGAATCCAGGGGACAAGCCGACTGGGAAGCAGGGTGGATTCTTGAAGGTGGGGTGATGGTTATGGTGGGGGCTCTTGGCAAAGCCCCTACCTCGGGCTGGACCAGGGATGCAAAGTCACACTAAAACTAGCACATGGCGTACAAAGATGCATTGGCAAGTAGGATGGTAAGCGGCACGGGGTCTCTGAGACAGAGGGGCAGCAGCGAAATACAATTCTGAGGGTCTCTTATAGAGCAGGGGCACGTGACCACGGGCCGGGGCATGTAGTTGGAAAGTACTGAGATAGGAAGAGGGGTTTGCCCTGGGCTGGGTAAACCGTCCTTGAAGAATGTGCGCTCATCTCAGTAGCAGGCAGGCTGTGCATGGGGGTGGGGCTCCCTTATCTAGGCGGGCGGACCATGAAGAGCCCTTTGTCTGACATGTACACTAGGGGAGAGAGGGGCAGCTTGAGCCATTTTGTGTTTTAACAAACATGCCTAACAGTCAGAGTTCCAGCAGCCCGTGCGGCCTGGTTAGAAGCGTGAAGGAAGCCGAGGGGTGAGTTGGAGGGAAGAACGAGAAAACCGTAAGCAGCCTCCACATTTAAAAATAGAAAACTCCCATGACATTAAAAGTGTGAAGACACAGAAACATAGTTTCCTCAGCAAAGGGCAACTTATAATTGAGTCTACCGTGGCTTGTTGAGAAATACAAAGGCATATTTGCTTCACGTGTGAAAAAGAATCAGAGTATCTACCCAAGTTCCCAGTGGTCAGATGGAAGATGAACCTGCTTTCTTATGCAGGGGTCTAGACTTGCATATAAGTCCATGGAACATTTATGTGTTTTTATTGTCATGAAATGAATTAAAACAGCAGGACCCCTGCAGCAAGGAGGGAAGGAGAAAGAACGCAGAGAACATGGCATGTACGGATGTCAGGAGAGCGCCGGACACAGCTGAACTCATTGAAAATGCACTTTGACCTCAATCCTGACCAAAGGGAACCGACCTGGGCTCTGAAGGGCATGTGTGCCCCGGAGCCTGCCGACCTGGGCTCTGAAGGGCATGTGTGCCCCGGAGCCTGCCGGGTGCAGCCACCAACCGATGACCTGGACAAAGGTCTGCATCTCACAGTGGCCACACACTCGGAAGAACAACATGCTAGAAAAGTTAAAAGACAAACAAATGATAAGTTAATAATTTCTAAAGCTTAGAGCAAGCTGGAAAGGTAGAAACTAGTCCACATGTGCACGGGAGCCCACGCTCTGCACGGTTAGCACATGTGAGCTCGTGTTCTGTGACGTGCTGCACGGGAGCCCACAACCAAATGAAAACAGATAACATGAGAATCCCAGACCCCTCACCAAAAGGTATCGGGCCTTTTCTTCAAAAGTCCTCTCCCTTCCTTCATTGGCTACTGAAACATGAAACTAGTCCTTCTTGTGGATTATTTCAAAAGAGAATCACTCTGCAGTACAGCCTGGATGGATCCGTACCTGCGCCTTGGGGGGACCCCAACTCCTCTCAATGTGAACCTTCCCTTAGACAAAGCAATCCCATGGGAGGTAGCCAAGGTCACAGCGCAGGCTGCCCCCATGCAAGACTGAAAGGCGTCCGTGGGGCAGCTGCAATGCTGGGCAGACTCAACGCTCTTTCAGAGTCCTGAGCTCCTATTAACAACTATGTCCAGCACTGAAGTCCCGTTCCTGCTCAGAGGCCACCGAGTGGACCCCGTCCACCGGCCTGACAGCCGCGTCTCAGTACTGACATCGTCTGGAGAAAGTCAGCTCTCTGCCAAGTCAGGGAGCCCAAGAAGTGCCTCCCACAAGTCCCAAGACAAGGATTCTCCAGAAGAAATCCTGAGCTTGCTCTGCCCACAGGAAGGAGGACAGGAGGATGAATGCCCAGAAGGCTGCTTGACGGCACTTGGGAAATACAGACTTTCAAGTGGACTCCACAGCTCAGAGGTCGCAGGACCTACAGTCCCGTGTATATGAGGGACCGCAGAACAGGGTCCTGCTCAGGACCACCGTGTGATGCCATATGACTGAAACAGACTCGCTCTAACGTGAGCACTGAGCCACAGCTGGGGAGGAGTGCCAACGTCCCGACAGACCAGAACATATGGACCCACGGGAAAGCCCGGTGTCAGGACCAGACGTGGGCGCGAGGAGGCGACAGCTTCCACCCGCATCTTCAGGTGCCCGCACAAATTGGACTGCTGGGGAACCAAGTCAGATGCATCTGTCTTGTCAGTGGGGACGACACTTTTCCAATTCAGTTTTAATATCGGGCCTCCGGGGGAGTCATCTCAGCCGCATCTTTGCATTTTTAGTTTTTTCGCACTTGCTGGTTTTCTGTGTGGGTGCGTCTTCCATTGCACCCTTGTGGAAGGCAGAGGGAAAACTGTGAGTAGGTGCTGTCCTTTCGCTACGTAGGTTTTGGGGATCAAACTCAGAACGTCGCCTTGGCAACAAGCACCGACGCCTGCTGAGTCATCTTGCGGCCTGGAATCTTCTTTTCATAAATGTTCTGAAGAACCTTGTCACCATCCCTTCTTCTATATCCCCGTCCGGCCGCCGTACCCTGTCTCCGTCTTCATCTATGCTTTCACTTCACACTATCACATCCTCTTTTGCTTTTCTCCTCCTTTTATCTGATAAAAAATACTGGGCTATTTACACGTTTTCCAAATACCGACTTCAAGTGGATTTAGGGTCTTAATCCAAAACCTGAAACAGTAAATGATTACAGAAAAGCCAAGGGGTAAAACCCAGGAACAGCCCCCGGCAGGGGCTCGCCGTGAGGCGGCCTCATGGGGCAATGGTAAGCTCTAAAATGAGACGCTAACCAGAGGCTTGAGCCGTCCTTCCTCTGAAGAGGGACCACCGTGGCAGACAGTTCCACGTGCCCCCAAAGAAGCGTACTTTCCTCAGCCTTCCCTGTTCATAAAATTCAGGGGCCAGCAAGAGGGGCCAATGGATGAGGAAAGGCACTTCACTGCCAAGATGGACAGGCAGCTGGAGGCCCAGCTGTGGACCCCACACGGTGGAAGGAGAGAACCGGCCCTGGAAGCTGTCCTCAGATCTCCGCAGGTGCCAGGCCATAAATAGACTTTTAAAAATGTACGTTTTTTTAAAAAGCCCAAACACCTAATGCCTTTGTATCCTGCTGCGTCTCTGAGAGAAAGGAATGAAGAACTTTGGGGAAGCAGTAACATGCAATGTCCAGCCAACCCAGCAGAGAAGAAAGTGACAGACCACTTATTCTGAAGGTCACAAGGTCGCTCTTGCTAACAGGGAGGTGAAGGGCCAACTGCTACCGTGCAGGTGCCTGGGGACGGGGCCCACTAACCAGAGCTGCACACACATGCTTTGTCTGCAGAGCCCCTCGCGGCCCCCCACTCTTCACGTGGGAAATAGCGACGCAGTGTCTCAGGCTAAAGCCCGAGACTGCAGACTCCACGAACACGTCCACAGAGGCACAGAGATGCCTGGTGCGCATCCAGCGGAGACCAGCCCCATGCCGGCCTGCTAGGGTGTCCAAACCACAGTACCACGTCCTTACCCAGCAAGAACAGGTCCCAGATCCCACAGCTAAACATGCAAGATCACTACAGCCGCTCACGTGCCTGCTCATAAGACTTCTCGGCTCGCAGACAGACAGGGTCTCTGTGTCCCTGTGTGGCCACCATGTGGGCACATGATCCTGGTGTCAGTACCTTTCCTTATGCCAGGCCTGCTGGACTAGGGTCCCACCCTTAGGAGCTCCAGGGTTCCCTGAACGGTAAGTCACTCACCCTCAGTTTATGCACAAGCTACTCTCCGGAGGAACTTCCTCTGCGAAGGCATATGCAGGTAGAACCTTCGGGAGCTGCCAATTTCAGATGAGCCAGGAAGAAAGAACTTTTTCTTCAATATTTATTGTGTGTGTGTATGAGGGGGGCACCGTGTGTCCCTGTGGGGGACCAAGGATGACTTCGGGAATATCCCAGATTGCTTCTACCTCCTTTTTGCCTTGCTCTGGGCTTTCCCAGGCTCCGCCCACCAAGGCGAGAAGTGCAGGCCACCATTGCTTCCACCGGGCGTTTTTATGTGAGACCTGGAATCTGAACGCAGAACCTGTTGTTTGCAGGGCCAAGTCTTAAGTCCTGAGCCATCTCTCCCGCCCAGGAAGGAAGGACTGGTGGCTAGATTAGTATCGGTAAGCTAAAGGAAGGGACACTTCCCTTGCTACCTCGACCCGTCAGCACTTTGAGAAAGAAATGCTCATTGTTCAGTTGCTCAGCCTGGAGTGTTTGGCTGCAGAGCAGCAACCCAATGCCGAGACCCTCAGCTAGCTGGAGCTGCCTTCTTGCAGGACTCGTCTCTAAGTCAAGCCATGATCCAGGCTGGCGCTTCAGTCTGCGGCTTTTGGAGAACCACATTTCAGCCCACGTCCCAAGTATCTATCTTCTAAGCAGCAGCTCCCAAACATGTCTTCACTAGAGTGATTTATTACTAGGGATACTGTCCTTTACCCAGATTACCCTAAAGCCTTTGAAGCAATCTGTCCTTAAATGGCACCGCTCCTGTTCCATCCATCCGCATCAGGGCCCAAAGCACTGTGTTCACCAGCACGAGGGCGGGCTCCGCCAGGGGCAGGCAAGGGCCTCTGACCTCGGACTCCCCTGGTCCCAGCTTCCTATCCCATCACCGCCTTCAGGGGTCGTGCTCCCCAGAGAACTGCTCACCGGCAGCTGCCTGGCACACCTTGGGGTCTCTGCTTAGACCACCCATAGCCTCCGCCTCTGCAGGTCCCCTTGTCCCTCAAAATTCAGCCCCAGAGTTATGCACGCAGAACCAATCCTCTTCCTCCTGCAATCCTTTGACCGGCTTCCACCTGTCCTGCGGGGATTACGTGTCTCCCTGCCTAGACGCTGAGCAGCCCTCATCCACGGCACCCCTGGCTTCTCTTTCTACGCCTCACGTCTCTACTGCGGTATCATGTCCAGTCGCTACGCACAGAGCGCACACTACGGAAATCCCTAAGCAGGTGGCTGCCGTCTCAATGCTCAGGAGAGGTCAGTGTGTAATGCTGTCTACTCACCCGCTGCACGAGGAACCGCACTGCCCCCCACCCCTTCACCCCCTCGAGCCTGTGGCATCTACCAGGCTGAAGATCTTGAAGGTCAACCTCAGCCAGTCTCACGAAGTCACCCCAAGCCCTGGGCATTGGCACACACCTAGCTTTATCCTTCTTCCTGTGAGCCAGGAAAAGACAGCACGTGGTTATTCCAGGAGCTGGAGAAATGCAAATGCGTAAGCCACCCTACGGCCTGGCATCTACCACAAACACCCGCCTGGCAACGTTACACGTCCGGCAGCTGCTCTACCCTGCACTTCCCACCCGCGCACCAGCAGCCCCTTCGCCCAAGTCTGGCTCCACCCAGCAGCCCCCACTCTCGCCTCACATCAAACCAAAACAAGGAAGGAAACAAATGCCTGCATGCTCCTGTGCAGGCTACACCCAAGGGTAAACACCACAGTTTAAAGGCCAAGCCCACGAAGCCCGCACGTGTTTAAATTGAATAAGGTATTTAAAGCAAGAACATTAAGACTGAAATGATTGATGTGCCAAAGACAGAGAAGTAAAACGCGTGTGGAGAACACATGACCTTTCCATTCGCCGCCAACCTAATGCAGGGCCCAGGAAGGAAGCAAACGCTGTGGAAATAGCGATGCATGTTTCCTTCATTTCTGTGGAAACACACTATTAGTCTAGTTTCTTTTTGCCTGGATGTAAAATATCCATTGCTCCAAGCTTGCTAAAATATTCATAAATAAATTACTTTTCCTGAGAGCTCCGCTTGTTTCCTTTAAACAAAAGAATGGGATACTGGAAATGTTTTGATTACACATTCAGAGATGTGTAGTGATGGAAGATCAGAGAAAAACAAATTGCTGCCAGAGAAAATTCCATCCCCTCTTACCTATTACCCAAGAACCAAAGGTCCACAATGAAATTAAAACACACCCCACGCTGAAAAGTAGTTTAAACTATTTTTTAAAATGCTCCTTTCCATTATGGATAAGCAACCTGGAAAACACCGCGCCAGAAGAGAGTCACTAAGAGCAGGCATTGCAAACACAGGCACTCGTAATGAGGCAGATGTGTGATTAGCTGAGCAACCACCTCAGAGGACGGCTAACACACGCTACCCCACTGAAGACCCTCGAGGGCTCCCTGCGGTCCAGTTGGTGGGTGTAAAGCCTTCAAAATTACCCCAAGCAGTTTTCACCTGATATACCATTTCAAAAGGGGCTGGAGGGGCGCAGACGGACCCTCGCGTACGTCCTTCCTTCCTAATCTTGAATAGACCCTACTTGCCTCAATGATGTACAAATGTCACTTAGGAGAGAAAGAAAAGAGTGGCAGTTTCCTGGGTTGAGCATGGATTGATGGTCAGACAGCCGTTTGTAGAGCCTAGCTTCTTGCTGCTTGCTAGCGTCGCGACATAGACTCCACGACAGTGACACGTGGTCAGATCTCCCTATCCCCACCATCATGACTCACAGGTGCAAAGTTCTGGAAAATTCTACCTGACATCATACATCCCAGCAACAAAAATTATTTACCTATCCCTACAGCCAGACAAAGAAGGGGTGTGTGGCTTTGGTACAGGCAGCTGGAACTCCTCTCTTGGGACCTTCAGATCTTGGAAGGAAAGGACTGAATAGAATTATCCATCCACAGATCTGAAGACTCAAAACTAATGGAACATTCTTTCAGCGACACACACCAAGAGTCCAGTCCAACAAAATCAGGTGTGGAGTCCTGGGGTCCTGGGGAGAGCCCGGGTCTCAGGTCAGAGGTCCCCCCTCGGGTTCTGGGGAGAGCCCGGGTCTCAGGTCAGAGCTCCCCCTCGGAACTATAACGTTTCCGTCACTATGTGAAGCTCCTAAGATAACTGTTTATCACAAAATAATTTAAAACCCCACTTTGACCACAGTTTGGAAGGTTCCGGTTCATGAGCAAGTTTCCCCTTGTGGAACTCTCGACAAACCGTGCCGGATGGAGGAGCCTAGGACAGAACAATCCTGAGCATCCAGGGCCAGAGGAAGGGCAGCTCTGAGAACTAGAGGTCCCACCATCCCCTGGTGTGCACGCCCACAATGACAAGGGTCTACACCTTGGCCCCGCCTCCCGAGGCACCGATATCCTCCCACGGCTCCACCCTGAGGGCCGAACCTTTACCTTACGGACACTCCGGGACATTCAGCACCCTAACTGTAGCAGAATCCCAGGCAGACCAGTTCAGCAGGTCAAGATCGCACCAACCTCGATTTCCCCCCAATCCAGTTCTGTTCCGCCCAATCACAATTGAGAATATTAAGGTATTTTGGAAAGCAAAGGAGCATCTGATTGGAGATGTAGGTAGGAGACATTAGGAGAGCTGACCAATAGCTGAAAAAGGTCCAAACCCTGGGCCTGAGTTTAAGGACAAAAGTCACGTGTGTGACTGGTTCAGAGGCTTATTATCATTAGTCTCAGTATTAGCCAGGGTTCCCTGGAAGAGCAGAATCACCAGAATGTAGGTATAATACATACAAAGATATATATGTATATGTGTATACATGCAAAGATATATACGTGGGGGGGGTATGTGGGTGTGTGTGTGTGTGTGTGTGTGTGTGGATGTGTGTGTGGGGTGTGTGTGTGTGTGTGGGTGTGTGGGTGTGGGTGTGTGTGTGTGTGTGTAGCCGCCACGTTCTTGACTGCAATGTCTCACAAGCTGAAGGATGCCAAGAAGGTCTCAAGCCTCCACTGCGCTAGAAGGTTAAAGGGCTGGGCCCTGACGTCACAACACAGTATGAGCAGCAAGCGATGGTGAGGCCCACAAAACCAGACTCCAAACGCAGCAGACAGCGGCTGTAGAAAGGATGGAGCTCCGTCCGCGTCAGCCAAGGACGAAAGTAGCAGCAGCAAAAGCAACAGAGAAGGTGATGATCCTCTAAGAAGGCAAAGATGCTGGAGACTGCATTCAACAGCAAGTCGGCCCAGGACCAGGGAAGAGCAAGTCCCTCCCTCTCGCACTTCCTATCCGCCCACCACTGGAAAGCACCGCCCACGATGCAAGTATCTGCAGACTTGCTCAGGAACCTACTCCAACCATTGATCCTCCGCAGCTGTGCCCCAAACAGCCTGCGGCTGTCAGCTGACACTGGAATTGGACCACACATTAGTCTGTTAGGTAAGATCTCAGCTCCGGAGAGAGCAGCGCCCTAGATAAGCTGCCGTGCTGGAGAAAAGGGGGCTCTACGCGGTGCTGGAGTACGGCTGGGTTAGGATCGAGGGTGGGGGCAAAGACCGAGGCAGCGCCAGGCACAGGATGTCTGTCAAAAGCAGACAGGCCCACCCTCTTGTGACCTTAAGCAAGCGATTTCTGAATTCCTCCTTTCTTCCTCTGTCAGCAATATCGCTAAGTATACATCCCAGCTCAGAACACAAAGGAGACGGCATGCGTGCAAGCCTCGAGCTTCTGAGAAGACAGACATAACAGATAAGACTTTATTATAATAGAAGTAAATATATAAATTTAGTAAAGGCAGGCAAACCCCCCCAAACAAATGCTTGCCTGTGAGTCCTCTCACATTCAACTGGAAATATGACTGAAATGTGTATTTGATACAGAGGCTGAAAAGTGATTCTTCAAGTACAAATACAAGCTGTGCCCATCATGTGCTGTTGCTTGCACGGATCCGAGCTCTCAGAAGGCTGAGGCAGGAGGATGACATGATTTGAGGCCCGTTGGGCCATAGAGTGTTTCAGGCAAGCATGAAGTACAGGGTGAGACCTCGCTTCAGAAATCCGAGCCCAATCAAACCAACCAAACAGACAAAACGGAAATGCACACTAGAGAGCAATGGCTCAGTGGGTAAAGGCATGTACCACCAAGTCCAAGGGCTAGAGGTCGTTTCTGGACCCCCATGTAGGAAGGAGAGAACTGACTCAACACGCTGTCCCTGGCCTGCGCACTCTGCCACGGCGCGTGTGAGCCCACACATACACACATACAAATAATCATGTGTGTGGCAGGTGCTAGCAGCACACACAGTTAAAAGGATCCAAGATATCACACAGCGTGACTCAGAGCCAAAGAGAAAAGACTATGAAATGTCAAGGTGACAGGATCGCAGAGCGTGCAGTGATTGCGTATTTGTGTAAAGTGTAATTGAAGTGGATAACAGGCTGTGCTCCTGCAGAGCAGGACTGTCCTGTCTGAAATACTAATTCAATCTTTTTAATGAACCTTTGCAACTCATCTGTGCCTTAGTTAATTCTTGCATCGATGCCACAAGGTGAGGAGAATATCCCACTCACTTTAAACTACTTCCTCATATTGAGCCTCAAAAAAAAAAAAAGAAAGAAAAAAGAAATGGTACTGAGGAGCAGAGATGTCAGGAGCGTGGATTCAAAATCCAGTCAGCAACATATATAATCAATTTCAGATCGCGGCTTTCTTGTGAGGTGGAAATGATTTGCTTTCTCGCGTCTCAGCAAAAACTGCTGGACCAAGAACCGTAAAGACAGATGCATGTACCTGTCAGTCTTTGGCATGTAGTTCTTCAAAGCTCACGAGTTGATGGCAAACATGCTAATTCATTTGCTAGTGAATTCTTTCTCACGCACACCATACTTGTTCTGATAGGCCTGTGTAATTTCCCACCGTAAGTAAATAGATGTGGTTCTGCTTATGCATGGGGAAAGCAACAGATGTGCGGACGGGTGCATCCACCTGGCCTAGCCTGACTTCAGTCAAAGGCAGACATTTAAGCGCTGGGACTCACGTGGGTTTTACTTTGCATCCTCACGCCCCTGTGGTCCTGCCTCAAATCAATCTCCCCCAGTCACTTTCCCTTCCCGGAGCCTCCGTCCCCATTTCTTAAACCACATTCTCGATGTCTTCATGTCCTTCTCCTTCATACCAGCAGGTACCCGTGAGCCCTGTGGGGCTCAGTGCTCTCCCACCGTCCAGGCTCCAGGAAGACCACCACTTCCTCCTGCGTCCTGATTTCCTGCTCTTCCCAAGCCCAGAGCTGTCTGCGCCGACTGACTCACCCCCACGCTCGGGGAGTCTAGGCAGTGACTGAAATCTCAGCTTCATCCCTAGGTCACTCGTCTCTCCTCCACGACCCACAGCCACCTGGACTCTTCTTCCCCTCACCTGAGAGCAGTTTCCTGCTGTCCAAGCTCTTCGAAGACTTGGCTTAGACCTTCTGTCCTTGCTTCGTGACTTAGATTCACTGTGTCTGCCTCCTGCATCATGTGTCCCTGCTACCCGTCGCCTCGCTGCATCGTTAGCACCAGTCTGCTGCCTCCTAGTGCTAGACCAAGGCCCGGTTCATGCCTCGGGGCCCCTCAGATTCCACGCCGGCATTGCAAACCCAGCTGTCTTCTCTTGAGAACCATCCGTCCCTGGCGCCTGAGCTTCCTACAGACACCTCCACTTCTCCAGCACATTGCTTTCCTCCTCAGGTGCCCAAGCACTTCCTGAAAGAGTTCTGCCATTCCCTCTCAACATAAGCTCCATTCTTCATTCGCTTGGTGCTTGGAGATTCAACGAAGGCCACCCATGTGCCTTGGGGGGCACTACCAGCGAGCCACACACAGGGTGACTCTGAGCGTGTAAAGGACACTCTCGCTGTGACAATATTGAAGCAAGCGTCTCTGCGGCCCCTGCCTCAGGCTACACACGCTGAGCACCAAGCCCAGCAGATGGAAACTGAACGCCCGGGGGTCTAATCAGCTAGTTTCCCAGCCTGATTTCCTATCCAGAAATGGTTGCAAAGACAGAGTTCTCCAGCCAGTCAAGCTCCGGGTCATTGCACTCCAGACCTAATGTCACTGTCCCCTGGTTAAGAAGATATTTCAGGGCCAGAGAGAGAGCTCAGAAGGGCAGGTATCTGCCAAACATGGCAACCTGAACTCAGTCCCCAGAAGCCACATGGTGGAAGGAGAGAACTGGCTTCTAAAGTTGACCTCTGACCTCCACCCACGTACCACGGTGTGAATTCTCTCTCTCTCTCTCTCTCACACACGCACACGCGCGCACACACACACACTGTTAACTCATACAGAGATCTCAAAATGGGCTTCTCACTTTTGAAAACCCATCCGCCAACCTCAGATGGCTTAATGACTGGTCCATCTGGTGAAATCAAATGTGCCTATTTAACACACTAGCAATTTTATGATTTATAAAATACCTGATAAAAAACACAATTGCATTTTAAATGTCTGGGCTACAATCCATCGACTCCAAGAAGGTTAAAAGGACAGAAAACGCCCAGCCGTCTGTGCTACGTGCAGCGCCAACAAGACAGCAGCTCCTGAATTTGGGGAAAAGCATCTCAGAAAGGTCACTCTGAGGGTCATAGTGGCGGAACTGGAAGTTACAAAAGAAAAATGCAGAGTGAGACCAGGTTTCCCTTGGAGGAAAGTCTCTGTAAATGGAGCAAAATAGAGATGCAGTTGAAGCCAAATCTCTAATAGCACTGAGGATATAATTAGGTAAAAGCCTTGGGACTTAGATATCTTTAAAAAGAATAAAAATACGAGGTTCCTCCTGCCCAAATATTTCATCCTCGTACTCGTCCTTAAAAGGGAAAAATTCCTATAATTTCCCACTTACACATTTTCATGTAATTAAAAAGGAATGCTAGTGATAAAACTTCTGATTTGAAGGACTGATCCTGCAGCTGTAAATGACAAGGATAAAAAGCTGAGATTGACAAGAGAAAAATCTGGTAACTTCTCATCCGAGACACATCCACACACAGACAGCACACCAGGATGCGGCAGGTCGGAGAACTTCGAATCCCGGCCTCCTGCCTTCCTTCTTCCCACCCCAGCTGGCCCACAAGGAAAGAAATGCTGACTCAGTCTTCAGGGACCCGCAGAACCATGTCTGCTGTACGGACCGTCTTGGCTGCTTCGGAATTCAGGATGCCGCTTTGAGGGATGGCAAACAAAAACATATTACCCGTCAAAAACTCTGTGCTGGGAGAAGCCGGCAGAGATGAGAGTGGCCAGGGAGAACCGGATCCCAACAGACGAAGCAGGTAAATTTCCATCATGGCCTGCTGCTGGGTAGCAGCTCTCGGGGAAGCCAGAGCTTCCTCCGGCCCCCGGTCTCCCGCACACGGAAAGGACTGGAAGCCAGTCTGGCCCGGTCCTCCCCAGGAGACTGGACGCCCCTCATTGCACACACCTGAATCAAGTTCTTTCCAGGAGCAGGTGACCACCCCTCCCACATGGTCAGCCATCAACGTCAAGACTGCAAAGAAACCCAGGCTGCTGCAGGCAGGAGGGCTTCAAGGTGAAGGGGAGATCCGTCGCCCCCTTTACATTCTGTGGCACTAACTCGGCTGCTGGGGAAGTGACCAGACATAGCTATTCCTGCTTAACGCGCACAGGAGGACTAGAAGGGACTAAGCCGATTTCTCTCCAACTGATGCCTGTAGACAGCTGAGTCTGTGCTTGGGACTGTGCTAAGGGTCCTGTAGCGTCATCCTATTTAACCCGTGGTCAGCGCGTGGGCTGAGGCGCGTGGGCTGAGGCGCGTGGGCTGAGGCGCCTGGGCTGAGGCGCCTGGGCAGGCACCATCCCCTTTAACCTGCATGGGCTAAGTAAGGTGCATGAACATTCCAAGTTTCAGGAGGCAATCAGAGCACAGACTAGAGAAGTAACTTAACCACAATCATTGCAGATGAATGAGTGGAATAGACAGACTGCCAGATCTACTTAGTCACACACACCACCACTGGGGTGACCAAGGCAACTGACATGCAAATACACATACTGCACAACATATATTCAGACACACACACCTCCCAGACACATGTTGGCATAGCGCAGACATCATTCACATATGACACATATGTGTATCCTTAATGTACCTTGCGCGCGTGCACACACACACACACACACACACACACACACACACAGAACACATACATGCACCCCACATACTGACTTCATCACAGGCTCATCATTGAGAAACACACTTACAAATGCAGATATCATACCACACATAGATACATGTACCATACACAGACACTCATTGCCGCATACACCCTACACACACACACACACGATGGACACATTGCACAGACATATCACAAGCCTATCAATGAGAACTCCACATACGATGCACATATCACGCCACACAGACAAATGTATCACACATAGTCGCACATTACCATACCACACACATACTATACATACATATCATGCACACGCAGCACAGGCATGTACTTTTAACACATTGCACATAGCATGCACACTACAGACATGCTTTGTATACATTCCGTTGGTAGAAAACCAGGGTTATCCTGTCTGCGATTTGTCCTGAGGAATCATCTTATAATGTGGTAAAGGTTCTGGCTCTTAAGTCAAAGGCATGGCGAGATGGCATCCGGCCCGTGACCTCTGGGGAGCCAGCTCAGCCTGGTCTCACTCCAGATCAATGAATTTAGAGCAGTGGGAGGAGGGTGGGCCTGGGCGCCGGGATGCAATAATCTCCCACCCCGGGTGACTGACACGTGCAGCCAGAGCTAATGCATCTGCGTCTGCTTCTCCAAGATGCTTGGCCGCACTTCGCTTGTAGCCAGCGTGCACAGTAATCCCAGGGCACGCAGAGCCCTGCTGATGTCCACCTGCTACCTGCGCAAGACCCGCCCCCAGCCTCTGCACACGCCCCACCCCCAGCCTCTGCACACGCCCCTCCCCCAGCCTCTGCACACCCCACCCCCAGCCTCTGCACACGCCCCACCCCCAGCCTCTGCACACCCCACCCCCAGCCTCTGCACACCCCCCTTCCCCAGCCTCTGCACACACCCCACCCCCAGCCTCTGCACACCCCCCTTCCCCAGCCTCTGCACACCCCACCCCCAGCCTCTGCACACCCCCCTTCCCCAGCCTCTGCACACCCCCCTTCCCCAGCCTCTGCACACACCCCTTCCCCAGCCTCTGCACACCCCACCCCCAGCCTCTGCACACCCCACCCCCAGCCTCTGCACACGCCCTGCCCCACCCCAGAGCCTCTGCTGCCATCAGCGATTGGAGAGGACAGCAGAGGGCAGAAAGGGAAGCCAAGGAGTGGAGAGGAGCAGGAAGGACGGCCGAGGAGCGGGGAGCACAGCGAGGAGCGGGGAGCACGGCGAGGAGCGGGGAGCACGGCCGAGGGTGGGCCGTGCAGCGCTCCAGAGAGCAACCTTTCAGCTCTCCTAGTGCCACATGGCAGAGCCAACACCAAAGGCTCCACCACATCTGAACTGCCCATGCCAGTGTGGAGCCCCCTTTCTTGGTCACGTTTTGAGGGGGAACACCCCAGACATTTGGCGAAGGTGCAGCCTGGCCAGCAGCAGGTCAAGCAGGACCAGCACCCGGCAATGTGCGGACCACCTCTGTTAACCACGACCTTTCTCCCTCTGTGTTCAGAGGGGCTCCTGCAATGTCTCTCAAAGTGCCCGCTGCGTGCCACGGGTCCTCCCTGGGCTCCAGCCATGCTCACCCCACGGCCGCCACGGGGTCTCTGCAGCCTCTGATTCCTCTGTCCAAAACTCTCCCCTTGGTCTCTGCATTGCTAGTTCGGGGTCTTTCTAAGTCTTCGAATCCCACGTCAGAGAGGCCGTCCTGAGCAGCCGTGTGGGGGCAGCCACCTGAGCCTGGTGCCTGTCCGCAGTGACTCCGCTTGGCCCACTCACAGCTGCTCTCGTGGCCGGGGCCGCACCACCCGCGACTGGCACATCCCGTGGGCGCTGCCCCACCCTCGCCACCTTGGCAGGAGCTCTGCGAGATAGAACTGTGTGCGTCTTGTTTGTCTTTATCTCCCTGGTGCCAGCATCTGGCTTTCAGGAGCGACTCGATCAATATCTGGCCGAGGGAGAAATCAAATGAATAAACAAGAGCGAGACTTCATTCAGGACCGAAGGGATCCAAGACAAGAGCTGTCGGCCCACGTGCCCGGGTGGGAGGCGAGCTGCCCGGAGCTAAGGTGTCCGTCAGCCTCTAGCCACCGGCACACCAGTCAGTCAGCCACAGGGCGCCGGAGCCCGGCATGCTGACCTCCGTGTGGCCGGGGAACGTGGGTGTCTGCCAGAAGCACAGCCGAAGCCACGGTGCAAAGCTAGACCTGAAGAACCCGTGATTCCCCGGGGCTCCTTGCTGTGTGCCGCGCAGCATCAGGAAGAACGATGTGGACGAGCACGAATGACGCACGGGGACCACCACGCGTCTGTGCTGCCACGCGAGTCACGTCCAGGATCACAGACACCTCGAAGGGATCACATGAGGACTGCATGTATGTCGATGTGCGCGTGTGTGTGAACACGGTGTGCGCCTGGGCGGCTTGTGGGGAATGCATGCTAGTATGCGTGTACACGCACATGCATGCGAGAATGACGCAAGTGAGAACGCATGCCTGTGAGCACGTGTGTGCATGCATGGGTGTCCACGGGTGTTTGCACGCACAAGTGTGCATGTCTGTGTGTACGCATGTGCACATGCACACACGTGTCTCCCCCGTAGGTACTGTACCTCAGGTGCCACTCGCCGTGCGTTTGGAGGGGGCCTCACACTGGTCTGCAGCTTGCACCACAGGCGAGGCGACCCCGGGGTCCCCACCTCCCCGGCCTTCACAAGAGTAGGCGCCATGCCGGGCCTTTTACATGAGCTCGGAGAATGAAGACGTCCTCACGCTCGCCGCAAGCACTTTACCACGAGGCGCTGCCCTGGCGCGTGGCTGCAGCTGAAGAGAACTCGCTGCTCCAACTCCAAAGTCCACAGGCCTTTTACTTCGTCAGTCTCGTAGAAAGAAAACGCTGTGAACAATCAAGCCTGGACCCCAACCCAATGCGCAGTCTCCACATGCACCTGAGAGAAAGGCATGGGGGGGGGGTACTGACTGCCCACAGCGCCAACTTGACTGCAGGGACCCACTGCGGGAACCAACTGCAGGAATGGACTGAAGGGCAACATGTCCTCTGGGAAACCTACCCAACAGCTCAGGCTCCACACGAGCTGCGGCCTGGCCTTCCCTTCCGTCTCCAGAGGACAAGCGTCCCCTGCTGAGGCCCCGCCCTTCCCACCCGGTGACTCCCGGTGTCCTACATGAAACGCCAGTCAGTGCAGCCTCTCTCTTCCTCTGTTCCTCCCCCACGTCTCCAAGTCCCACCCTGTGAAGCCACAAATACGCCAGCAGCACCTTTCCCACTCACAGGAACAGCCCAACACTCGCGCCAACCCCAACACTCACGCCAACCCCCCAACACTCACGCCAACCCCAACACTCACACAGCAACACCAACATTCACATGCCAACCCCAACACTCACGCCAACCCCCCAACCAATCCAAATGCACTCTGAGCGGAGGTGTCGGAGGACGTGAAGGCATCTCCAACACGGGCTGTGCCTTCTGAGAGAACTGCCGCCTGTGACCAGGAGGAAGGTGGCAGGAATGCCCACAGAAGAGGGTGCCCTTTAGTCTGTTACGAGGGGTGTGTAGCCCAGACCCGAGAAGGGTACATCTCCCACAGAGAGATCTAGAACACTCCCAGTTAACAAAGACTGCAAGAAAGCGGTCAAGTTGTACCCCATACCAACCACAGACTGACAAGCTGCACCCCACAAAACGTCACTTCCACAGCACCAGTTTCTAGAACCCCATGGACACACCTCTGTCCTGGGAACCTCCTTGGACATTGGGCCCCTGGGGACACCTCGCGGTCCTAGGCACCAACACAGCTCACTACTCTGAAGCCAAAGCAACACTTTGTGAGTGATGGGGCCAGAGCCACACTGCTCCCCGTCCTCCTGCAGTGCCCGTGGTCCTCATCTGCCCTCCACCTCTGTCCTGAGCTGCGTCTCCTGGCGGCTCCCTGCTTTCTGACTTCCAGCTAGGAGACCACAGGTGAGAGAATCAGCGTCCCCCACACACACGGGGAAGCGCCTTCTCTGACAGACACCTCACTACCGACGGACCAATGGTCCCAACCAGGCTGCCCGGCTCCAGCCCCAGCTCTGACTTCCAGAGGCCCGTCTCTCACTTCCTCCAGGCCCAGAGGGTGGAAAAGGCTCTGGCACGAGGCGAGCGTCCTCTCTTCACACTCTTCCGCCTCCGCAGAGTAGTTTGTACCTGCACCACGTGGGGATAACACCGTCCCCGGGGATGACACCGTCCTGGGATGACACCGTCCCCGGGGATAACACCGTCCCCGGGGATAACACCATCCCCGGGATAACACGTCCCTGCCTCTTGCGAGCCAGTGAACTGACCGGGGAAGGACAGTGGGGTGCACTATGGCAGTGGGCACAGGGAACCACACGATGTTGTGCCCACGTGATACAGCCTGGCACCCACCAGCATCCTCCTGCCCACAATGAGACAGAAGGCTGTACAGAGATGCTCTGGCAGCGAGAAGTAACTTGATACGTTCTGTGAACCGCTTTCCAAGGCCCTGAAGCAAACCTTGGAGGCAGCGTGGGGACGAGACATCCAGAGAGAAGAAACGGAGCCAGGAGCCTCTGCTGCAGCCGGGAACGCCTCTCCTTGGAGGGTCCCAGAATCTCTAGTTGGGTCTGGGGAGACACTCGGCAGCCGAGATGCCTCTCGCAAACCTAGCAGCCTGCTTCCTGACGTCCACATGGTGTGTGCGTGTGCCCCTTCTCTCTCTCTCTCTTTCTCTCTCTCTCTCTCTCTCTCTCTCTCTCTCTTGCTCACTCTCGCTCTCTCCATAAATATATTTAAACTAAGAGTCCCACGTGCGACTCTTGGTGCACCTAGCCTAGCACTTCTGACGCCTATAGTACTCTTGGGACTCTGGACTGCACAGCCCAAGCGAAGCACCCTTTTCCTGGATGTATAATACTCAACACACCGACAACATGCAGCCAAGCTGCCTTACCTGGTGCAGCCCCATATCGCTCATGTAACCGGGTGATTAAGAGACTGTGAGTCTTTGTATTCTAACCCGCAAGCACTGATTCTGAGGTTGCCCCCTGCATCTGACATTTAACCAGACTTAAAAACCACAGACCCTCATCCTTCCAGCTCAGTTGCTTGGATGAACTGAGGAAAGCAGTAACTGTCACCTGTTGGTCTTCAGTACACACCTAACCCGTTCCCGTGGCTAAGAGTTGGGGCTCCACCTCGATCTACCCACACTTCCAGCCAATCCATCCACTCCTGGGTTGGACAAATAGCTCAGCCTTTCTAAGACTCACTTCCTCCATTTAGAAAATGAAGATCATAAAAATGTCTGCTCATTTAAAATACTGTTCTCTGTGCTCAGCACATAAAATGATAATAGTGATATTAATAAACACATATAGCTATATAACACTCACCGCGTGCCCGGCATGGTTCCAAGTGCTTTATGTGTACTAACTCCATTATTTTAACTGTCCTTTGTGGTAGACATTGCTGGTATTTAAGATGCAAGATGAAGAAAACCAAGGTCCAGAGAGGCCGCAGCGCTTGCCCCAGGCAAGCCCTACAAGCAATGAAGCAGGTGTTGCTGTCAGGCCGGTGGGCTCCAGAGCCCAGGACGGAACACAGAGGGGCGCAGCTCGCTGTGAACGTGGAAACTTCTTCATCTCCAGTTTGGGATCTGCCAGTCTTTCTGTCTCTTGCTCTCCAGTCAAGCATGTTCTGCTCTGAGATCACCATGAACTAGTGCTCCATTCAGACCGACTCTTCAGTGAGTCTCCCTGGGCTCTGAGGAAAACACAGCTCTTACGATGGACCCAGGACCTTCCGCCTTCTGCGGCCACTTTACTCCCCAGTCTGTCACACTGTCAGAAGGGGCAGACTGCGGACCCAGAGACCCCGCTGCTCCTCTGACCCAGGGGTCCTACACGGGGCTCGGGTGACGGAGAAAGCAAAGCCAACCCAGGAGGCAGCACTGATGCAGACACGCGGGACCTGCATTCTCACGGCTTCTCTCTCTCCCCCGCTACCACAAATGCAAAAACACAAGCTTGACTTGCATGCCTTTGCCAGGCCTGCGGTGCGTACCATGGTGCGTGCCTTTGCCAGGCCTGCGGTGCATACCATGGTGCGTGCCTTTGCCTGAGCATGCGGTGCATGCCATGGTGCGTGCCTTTGCCTGAGCATGTGGTGCGTGCGTGGTGCGTGCGTGGTGCGTGCGTGGTGCGTGCGTGGTGCGTGCGTGGTGCGTGCGTGGTGCGTGCGTGGTGCGTGCGTGGTGCGTGGTGGTGCGTGCGTGGTGCGTGCGTGGTGCGTGCGTGGTGGTGCGTGGTGCGTGCGTGGTGCGTGCGTGGTGCGTGCGTGGTGCGTGCGTGGTGCGTGCGTGGTGCGTGCGTGGTGCGTGCGTGGTGCGTGCGTGGTGCGTGCGTGGTGCGTGCGTGGTGCGTGTCTCTGCCAGAGTCTGTTGTGCAACATGAAAGCAGACGTGAGGAGGCAGCGAGCGGGCACCGCCCACATGGCTCGGGGTTGGACCCATCACAGACCGTCCCCCACAGACAGACGCAGGAGGCAGCCGTCCGGGAGAGCTGCCCCGGGGCTCCTCCATCTCCGGGTCTGTGTTCCTGCTCGGACCACCACGGAGCCCACCGGGGGTTTCTTGCTGATGTCGGCTGCTCTCCACCCAGCGCTTCTGCTTCGACGCATGTGCCGCTGCATGGCCGCAGCATCTCGGCCTCCTTCTTTGCACTGTCTTAAGATGTTTCAATGATTTCTGGGGCCGCGTGCTTTCTTCCTTTCGACCAGACTCTGGGCTCCACTCTCTGCGGTGTTCCTGGGCTCACCCCTCATCTTCTGTAGCGCACCCCCTGCGGCTGGTGACCTCGGGTGGATTTCTCTGTTCCCTGACCTCACGCCTGTCCCAGCTCCGACCTCTTCGCTGTCCAACACGGTATTTCTTTTATATCTTTCCAAGTCTTGCTTCGATCCATGGCAAAGCAGGGGCTGTCGTCCATCTTTGTGTGGAGAATCAGTGGAAAATCAGAATCTCTTTGGAAAGAAGCATGACTTTGTGGGACCCCTGGCCTTGGGGTTTGGTGTGCGCCCCAGGACAGCACAGCCACAGATGCCACAGACACTGGGGACTGCTGGCATTGGTTCCCACGGGTGGCTCGTTGCTCAGCCTTGGGAGTCATGGCCGGGCGAGGCGTGCTGGCCGGCTTCCTGTGAAATAGACGTGAAGCCAGCCTCCTCCTGGGTGCCGCAGAGGATGAAATGAATGAAAAAGAAAAGGCGCCTCCTGCTGTGTCTCCCTTGGGGTTGCATTTATCTTTTAAAAACAAATAAATAACAAAGAACGCGAGCCTTAGAGCCCAGCTGTGTAAACTCAACGTATCCAACACACTCGCTCTGAGCCCTCCCGGGCAGCACACTGACCGCCCAACCTCACAGCTTATCCTCCGCTCTCTCCCGCCTCCACCTTTGACCTCGCCCCCCACACTGAATGTCCCAACTCTGCACATCTCCTCAGCCCCCCCCCCCCGACGCGTCAATTTCTATGACATCTGCTCCTTGTGTTCCACTGACTCTGCCCACTTCGCCACTAACCTCCCCCCATTTTCAATGCCCTTGTGAGTGAGTCGTTCTCCTGGTGGGGAGCACAGATTCCAGAAGGAAAGTGCGCTGGGAGCCTGAGGAGGAAGCCCACATGCTCCCGGGAGCCCCCACATCACATTCAGGCCACCCTCTTGCGACAGATACCTCGACCTTAACTTACATACAGCTTGGGACCCAGACAGAGATGCACCCAGAGTCACCCTTGGGCCTCCAAGGGACACGCAGTGCCCTCTGATGAGTGCCCGCGCGCTCGCGTGTGCACACACACACACACAGAGCACATGGACACAAGGTCACTGCACACCTTGCAGCAGGAAGAGAGAACTCACTTCCTGTCTTTCCACAGGGGTTGAAATGGAGGTCAGATGAGCCGATCCCCACTGTCTGCCGCCCTGGGGAACCCCATGCACAGCCCAAGGTATTTTTTTCTGGGGAGAATGGGAAAGTTCCTTCTAATGGGTCCGTGATAACCTAGAAACCTCAGCTGGCAGCACTTGCTCCAGTTGAGAAGAGAGCTGGCGTTGACATGTTCCCAGCGCGCTCGACCATGCCAGAGCTGCTCTGAAGAGCGAGGGAGACACAGAAGCTAAGAGGGGGGGTGTCGCGCAATGGTGACTTGATTCTCCTCCTTGCGACACCTGAAGTCTGCCCTGAGTTCCAACCTGCTGCTGTCACCCTAACACCCCCATCATTCCACTTGGATTTATAAGCCTCAAACACCCTCCACCATTTATCTTCACAGATTTCTTGTTTAAAATTCACTGAGGCATGATTTGTCCTTGCTATTATCTCTATGTGGTAGGGAGGGACCGCTTTCATCTTCTAAGGCGCAGAGGTCAACCAGCGCACTCAAGGTGACCCAATGAGGCATGGGGTGGGGCTCTACAGGAAAACCCGCCCCTGGAAATGCCAAAAGAAACCACGCGCAGCTGCAGGAAGGCGCTCCGTCCCGGAGGAGCAGGTAGCTGAGTGCGGAGGCGCCAGGGTCTCTTGCACCCCTCTCTCTGCTTTATTTCTTTTGAGCCTTCAGACCTCAAATATGATTTTCAAGATCGGCTAGTTTAATCATGCAAGATCTTACATTGCAAATATGACAGCCGTGTGCACGGGTATAAGCCGGAACAAAATTGAGTCTCCAATTTCTCCGAATACGAAAATTGTTTCTCGTCTGTGAAAAGTCAGTGTTGCAAAGAATTCGATCCTCTCTCCCGGGAAGCAGGTCAACCTGTGTGACCTGCAGAAAACACTCAGCCACGTATCTTCTCCATGTAAGTAACAAGGGGGTGTTTTTACACATAATCTGGAAAAAAATTTCACCTTAAGTGATGGGGTCCGGCCTGGGACCCCAAGTTTGTCGCCAATGGCCTGTGTCACCCTGGGCAGGTTCACCGCCCTGGGGCTTGGGGTTTCATTCACAGGACACAGATATGGGGTAGCTGACTTCTAAGTCTACAGTCCCAAGCTGAGGTCTTTCGTCCCCATGGGAGAATGATTCTAATGTTTCAATGAAGACCTGTCGGAATGTTAGACGCAGCGACCTCAAGAATAAGATAACTGGTCAATGCTCTCACACGTGAGCTTGTTAGATGCTCAGCATCCATCAGCCACAGAATTTTCGCACTGCGGCCAAGCCTGGCCCAACACCCTAGCATCAAAGAGAGGTGCGTCGGGATCCCCTTCGTGTGTGCTGGGAAAGCAAGGAGCAAAGTAATTTCAAAGCAACATTAAATTGCAGCCTGCACCACCTTCCAAGTGCTTCACGGCAGGGATAGTACCGACCCCTCACATCTATGTCCCCACCTCACCTCAGAGTCTCTTCTCGGGCTATGGTGGAATAACTCTGGCAAAAGCCCTTGAGAAGAGAAGGGGCTGAATCGAGTCTCGGTTCCTTGTTTCGGTTCATCGAGGGGGGAATCGTCGTGGCCGGAACACGAGGGCATTGGCCACCTCGCGCCCACAGTCAGGAAGCAGAGGGGAGCTAGCTCAGCACGCGGCCGCCTCTGCGCACAGGCCGGCACCTGCCCAGGCAATGGTTCTACCGATGGGCGCGTCTCCCCGCCTCAATGAGCCTCGGTTATTGGGTAATCCCCACGGGGGTGCCCGGGGGCTTGTCTTACTGATGATTCTAGATCCATCTAGCTGACCACTGAGACACCCCATCACCTACCTCCTAGAACACAGCAGAGATCTAATCCGCATGCCTCGTTTATCCTGGATCTCACGTCTCTCGTCAATAATAACCTAAGTGTCCCAAGGTGGCACAGACGTTGGCAGCAAGGCGGGGCTCCCGGCCAGACCATCACTTAGGTGAGATTTCCCGTAGAAACCATTATTGACACAGGAGAAGACATCCTGATGGCGTCTTTACCAGCCCCACACTGGGAATCTCGTCTGCTAATGTCCTGTGACTACAGACGTGTCTTCTATTCATTTTTCTTATGCCACTGGCCGCAAGGTCTCTCTGAGCGACACCAACTCAACCCAGATTCTGATGAGAGAGTTAGCTCTGTTGCTCCAAAGGAAAACAACGTTGCCCCGGGCACTCATCCTGAAAATGAGGGATGAGCCCAGAAGGCTGCCTGAAGGATGTCAGCGGATGGAGCTTGGCAGGAAGGAAAGCGGTGAGGTCCCTCAAGACTGCTCTGCAAGGAGTCAGGGGAGCCCGGATCACACCAGCCCGGGGCGCAGGGCTCGCATGGGGTCAGGGGAGCCCGGGGCTAGGGCTGTGTGTGGGGACAGGCCAGCCCGGGGCACAGGGCTTTGTGCGGCGTCACGTGAGCCCAGCGGCTCTGCGTTATAAACTGTTTCTACAGTAGATGAAACATGCGAGGCACATCCAGTATCCCCCGGAATGCTTCCTGCTCTCAGGAATATACTGGAGAGCGCAGACAAGAGACCACACTAGGAGAAGCCAGCTGGAAAGCCCACTCTGCCTCCCCCTCTCTCAACAGAACCCCCTTCTCTCCCTAGCTCGAACACAGAACATTCCAGCTATTTCTGCTGTGTAGACAGAGTTTCCAAAGCTGCTAAGCACTCATTGATAAAACACCTATTCACAGATGGGTTTCAAAATTTATATGTTGACAATAAAAAGCCCAAGAGATCCCCCAAAGCCTTCATGTCTCATTTGACTTAACGTATTTTACTAGGAACATGGCAGGGGTTGGGGGAGGAATATTGTTTTCAAGAAAAAAAAAATCCCAGTAGTCTCTGCACCCAGAACGATATTTAGATCACAAGGAGCCGTATATTAAGCGCTTGCTCTCTTGCCGATGTGTCTTTGGGTGATAGATGGTCTGCCTCTGGTCTTGCTGGGGCAGAGAATGCATAATTGCTTTACAAACATACTGAGTATTGCTATGGAAATGAACAAGAGGTAATAAACATATCATTAGGAACCATCATATCTAGTAGGTGGGTAATGATCACAAGCCACATGGAGAAGCTTCCAGTGATTTACCAAACATTAACTTGCTAATCCCTCCAAAACCCCAGGGAAGGAGAAGGGCACTTTTGTACCAGTTGCAGGTGTGGAGACTGACAGTTATCATGAGAATTCCCAGCAAGCTTGGAGGAGCAAGAATTTAATGCCATTCACAGACCTTCCTACCCAGTGTGTCACTCTCCCTGCCCCGAGAGAGCGAACCCCTCGGTGAAACAGAGAAAGACAGAGGAAAGCGGCTGCAGAGGGAAGCTGGACATGTCCCCTCCAGAAATGGTGCTGGGCAGAGCTCACGCGCCGGGCATCTCCCCACACACGGCTCCCCTAGCGCACCCCCTCTCTGGCTCTCTGGCTCTCTCTCCCCCATCACCTCTAGGACCACGGAAACGTTTCTGCCACCTGTCTCAGGCAGCTCCCTGCCCGCAGCGCCCCTGACACCCCTACTCCTCCCCGAGCCCCCTGAGCTCGCTGGAGGTGTCAGTGCGAAGTGGCCAAAATACCTCTCCCTTGACCGAGCTGTCCAGGGCACACGTCCCCCCTGCTCCTTCTAATCTGCTTAACTGCCCAAAGCGTTCGAATTCTACCTTCTAACTTTCTATCAAAATCTCTCTTTAAATCCTGTTCTTGGAAACAGCCACAATGCCGCTTCTTGGCGAGCTGCCAAGGCCTCTTTCTGCCAAACTTAATGGAGTTTTTATGACTTTGCCCTCCCCAGCCTCCGCGTGAGTGTGCTACCTCGCTGCCAACCTCTGGCGCTTTCCGCCTTTTATTTCCCTTTTATAATCTCTTAATTTTATTGCTACTCTGGCTGCTGGGCGACCCCCTCTGGGCCTCCATACGGGTTCTTGTCCAAGGACGATGGCCTCAGCAGGTCCCTCCACCCTTCCTCTTCCTCGTTCACCAACCTGAAAGGCTCACCCCTCTCTGTCCATGGTCCAGTGTCTAACTCTTGCCAATGACTCATATGTCCACCCACACGGAAGGTGGGTGAGGGGAGCCTGGGAGGGGCTCGCCACTGCCCTCTGTGACTAAAACTCGGACCACCTAAAGCACTAAGAGAGGCATGGAAAGCGGGGGGGGGGGTGTCCACGCAGAGCTCTGGCCACACTACTACTGCCCAGACCTTGATGGGCGGTGGACGGTGGGTTTGGGTCCAAAGGAGAGCTGATGAAAGGTTCACAACCTGAGGAAATTGGCTCCACTCAATTAATGATTTAGTTGTAATTTTGTAGTACGGCTTTGTGGTAGACAGTGGATACAAAGGTAACGGGGCCTCCTCCTCCTGCTCGCTGTGCACCTTGAGACCCTCCTCATGTGCAGGGCCTGGCTGTGCATATTCCAGAGGCCTCGGACTTGCTCCTGCCCTGAGCGACTGGAGCCTCATGCTACTCAGCATCACTGCCCACGCAAGTTCTCTGAGCCCACTGATCCCCGATGAGCCATACTCTGCCTCACCACTGTGCCAGGAAACCGAAAAACCTCTGTTGATATCACCGCAGCCACAGCCAATAGTGACCGTGGTGAAGCACATCACTGCCGGGAAAACAGGAGCTGGAAACGGCTCGGTAAGCAAAGTGAGTCAGAATCAGAAGGACAAATGTCGCGCTCTCTCTCGGGGCGGGGCATTGCCTGGAGGGGAAGGGCCAGGGCTGATGGGTGAACAGGAAGAGAGTTGGGGGGATATGCCCAAGTCAATGATGCATTCAGATGAAATGCCACCATGAGATCCGTCATGAGATCCGTCATGAAACTCACCATGAGATCCATCGTGAGGCCCACCAGAGCCCATGAGATACAACATGAAACCCCCCCCAAGACCCATCAGGAGATCCGTCATGAGATCCACCATGAGATCCACCATGAGATCCGTCATGAGATCCACCATGAGATCCGTCATGAGATCCGTCACGAGATCCACCATAAGATCCATCACGAGATCCACCATGAGATCCGTCACAAGATCCACCATGAGATCCACCACGAGATCCACCATGAGATCCGTCACAAGATCCACCATGAGATCCACCACGAGATCCACCATGAGATCCGTCACGAGATCCACCATGAGATCCGTCACAAGATCCACCATGACATCCGTCATGAGATCCATCGTGAGACCCACCAGAGCCCATGAGATACAACATGAAACCCACCACAAGACCCATCATGAGATCCATCATGAGATCTGTCATAAGATCTATCATATCATTTATTGTCATGTAATAAATATGTACCAAGAAAAAGTAACACAAGGTTTAGAAACACAGAAACCTAATAAAGATTCTCAAAGGTAAAAATCAGTGCAGAAATGAGTGTTTCAGTCCAAATTCACACAACCATATTACAGAACATAAGGTACAGGCCGAAGAGAAGACTCAGTGCGGAAGAGCAACTGCTTTGCAACTATGAGGACTGAGTTCAGTTCCCAGCACTCACACTTTTAACCACAGGGCTGTGGGGTGGGACAAGAGGATCACTTGCCAGCTCAGTGCAAAATACTGTCTCAAGGGACAAGGTGGAGAGCCAGAGAAGGAGACTTGACATCCTCCTCAGGCATGAACACACATGTATAGAGCGCACGTGCACTGCATTTACACACATGCACAGACCAGACACGCACTGCACTTACACACAGGCACAGACCAGACACGCACTGCACTTACACGCATGCACAGACCAGACACGCACTGCACTTACACGCATGCACAGACCAGACATACACTGCACTTACACGCATGCACAGACCAGACATATACTGCACTTGCACACATGCACAGACTACACATGCACTGCACTTACACTCATGCAGACTACACATGCACTGCACTTGCACTTACATGCATGCAGACCACTCATTCACTGCACTTACACATATGCACGAACCACACATATGTATTGCACTTACATCCATATGTGAATACACACACACACACTCTTTACAAGAGGCAGTGTGAGACTGACTAGGCAGCCCAACAAGTAAGGCATCTGCTCGCAAACTTGGCAACCTGAGTTTGCGTCTCAGAAGCCCACACGGGACTTGTGAATGCTGTGCTCCGGCTCCATCCACATACTCTGGCATGCACACACATGGCTAGTCTTTTCTATCTTTCTCTCTCTTATCCCTCCTCCCTTCATCCCTCTCTCCCTCCCTTCTTCTCTTTCAAATAAACAATAGATAAAATAATTGTAAAGAAGTAACTGTGATTCCACATCCAACAGAAAGTTAGAAACAGAACCTAGGAATTAAAATAATACAATGTATATTGACACAGCTTTAGGCTGGGCATAAAACTTTCTCTTTGATTATTGTACTTAATCCCAACAGCTGGCCAAAGATTCAAACACTGATATGCACACTGTGCACTGAAAGGACACACTTCAGGTGAAATAAGGAGCCTCAGAAGCTCAACTATCATAAGTCCAATCGGGCTTGGGACTAAGCGGTGGGTGTGGGGGATGCTGGGGCCTGTGGGTGCACCTTCGCAGGGTATAAGAGCTGCGCTGTCAGGATGGAACGTGTCTCTTGGGTGAGCAGCACTAAATTTTTCTCTCTCCTTCAATAGCTTTGCCAACACACAGTACTTAGCATGACTGGAAGCCCCAACTGTTTGCTTAATACATTGATAATTATATTGCTTCTACATAAACAGCCAAACGATTACTCCCAGAGTCCTGCCTCTGAGTTTATTACTACTGCGTATTATCATCCCTCTCTTAGAGAGGAGTGCGTGAACACGTGGGTCCCGGGCGTGGTCGGCACACGCTAACTCCAGCACGAGGCACTCTGGCATCCCTGATCTGAGGCCGGCAAGGTGTGGCTCCCCGATGCTCAGCATGACGCATTCGCCCATGAGTTCTCAGACAATCTGCCGAGGTCATAAGGGACCTTACCAGCTCTTTCCTCCCAGCCCAGCTCGACCGTGGCCCTCCATCTGGGAGCTGTGGCTGAGCACACACTTCAGGGACCCTGGGAAGACCATCCATTTGAGCATCAAGCACATGGCCCTCATTCTTCGAGCTCCAAGCACAAAGCCAACTGTCAGCAAAGCCCGGAAGAATTTACCGCTACCCACAACCTCGGAGCACTGACCTCCTTACACGCCACCGTGGGTGTCCAGGGACCAGCCACATAATGCATTTGTCCTCTACATTAAATAAGTCAGCGCTGTAATGTTCTTTCCTTGCCTGGATTATTTATCAACAGCAGGGAAAATGGCAAGTGACAGATGTGAAAATAAAGGGAACAAAGCCAGACTTTCAGCCACCCGGTAGCGGAGCGCAGATTTCTGGTCTGGGCCTCAGAGTTGCCACAGTGTCTTGTAGAATGGATGTAAAGGCTTCGCTATCAGTCATGGACATCCACACTATGCTCATACGGCATGTGGGTGAGAAGTACACGTTCCTACCCCTCTTCCCGTTTTTAAGGCGGTCTCGTCCTCGAAACAGCCAGGGCCACCGAAACCTTGCTCTAAATAAGAAGAGAAACCCACAGCCCAGTCACAGACTCCCGCAAGGCAGGGCGGACTGGGACCATGCCACGTTCTGATGCTCTAGTCCCAGGAGGACCAGCCATCAGAGGGAACCAGAGCCCGGCGTGGGCTGGAGATGGGCTGCCTGCCCTGTACTGACGTACACGCCCCCTCGTGCAGTCCCGAGACACTGAGCAGGTGACACCCTCAACCTCCCGTAATAAACTGAGAAGAGGGCAGGAAATTCCCAGCTCGAAGCTGCGTGGACATGAGACTCCCTACACGGAGCGCTCACTCCATTTGACCCACGGAGCTGGGACGTTAGGCCTGGAAATGCTCTGACGGATGCTTCTACTCTCCCGGGAGGGCGGAGTTAGAGGACGGCTTCCCCTGGCCGGCTCGCCTTCCAGCCGAGGCTGCTGGGCTGGAGCTCAGGTTGCTGACTTGGCAGCCAGGGGAGAGCCCCGCCGTAAACACTGAGGGAGAACAGCTGCACGTTACTGTAAGTTTCCACCCATGTTCCCAACATCACAGTGAGGTCACTGCTATCCGAGTGACAGCACAGGTACTCGGAGAAGGAAAAGATGCTTGAACAGATGACTCTCAATTTTAGACCGTGTGAGAGTCCCACAGGGCGGCAGTCTCCACACAGCAGCCAGACCTGCCCTCTGCCGTCCTGATGGTTACCAGGGAGATTTTTCCAGAGCATTCCGGAGAAGCATGCGCCTCTGCCCCGACTGTTCCCCCGCCGCCCGTGTGTCCTCCCCACGAGGCTGATGGTCTTCGAGCGTGTGCTGTTTTCTAGCTGAGCGTCGGCCACTCCCGGTGAGCATGCAGCTCCACAGACATGAGACCGAGCCCACTGCTGATGCCATCCCGTGGTCACCGTTACACGCGCCAGGCATCCCCAAAGATGCGCAAACCAATGGTGCCTGTGTGCGTCCTAACAGCTGCCGCCAAACGCAGCAAATGATAACAGCGAAGTAGCGTGAGTCTTATTTTATTTTCTGCTGTTTATGAGAGAGAGAGGAGAGATAGAGGAGAGAGAGAGAGAGAGAGAGAGAGAGAGAGAGAGAGAGAGAGAGCCTGATAGTGCCTTCCAGCCAGAAACAGGCGTGCAGGCAAGCAAGCAAGGCTATGCCTTGGCCAAGCCTTCCTGGTCCACGGTCAGAAGATGCTGCCTCACCTGGGGTAGGGATTCTGCCCTCAGTTAATCGTCCCTAGAGATGTCATTGCAGACGCACCCAGAGGTGAGTCTCCTAGCTGACTCCGATAAAGCTGAGCACAAAGACCAGCCAGCAATGGGATAGTCTTGTGGTTGGAAAATGCTAAGGTTTTATGAAACTCATAAACAAGATGTTTCCAGACACATTTCTTTAAAACCAGAGTCACGTGACTCTAGCTTGAAGAGGTTTTCTGGTGTTTACACCCCAGTTATTTGAAAATCTGTTTCCTGTAATATTTTCCTACATTCAAATTGTCATTGAGAATGAAAACATTAGAAGTAGAAGGGGAAACAGTAGACTAGCTGACCTACACAGGGCTTACTACAGATGTAAAGGACCAAGAATTCAACATGAAAACTCAAACATGGGAATCAGGACTCACTGACCAGACAGACACTTGCTAGAAGGTCGCAGGGGTAGAAAACTTTCTGGCAGAAGAGCTAGCTGCAAGGGATCCGGAAATACTTCTGCACAGCTCCTTGGTGACCTGCCCTTTTCTAAGATGGTTCTAGCAAAATATGCATTTCCTGCACAGGGAAAACTCAGCTCTGTCTGTGACAGCTTCACCTACAGACAGAAAACAAAGACCATCATCATAATGCACAGAGAGCCAGGTGTGTGCCGAGAAGCCACGAGGACAGACAGGCAGCTGCTGGTGCTTGGCCAGTGTGGAACAGGCTGTGAGGACACGTCCACATGCGCACACCTTCAGCCATGTGAGGGCGCGTCCGCGTACGCACACCTTCAGTCATGTGAGGGCGCGTCCGCGTGCGCACACCTTCAGTCATGTGAGGGCGCGTCCGCGTGCGCACACCTTCAGTCATGTGAGGACGGGTCTGCGTGCGCACACCTTGGTCATGTGAGGACAGGTACACATGAACACATTCTCACCCTGTGTAAGTCATGTCCACATGAGAGAAAGTTTCAAAGTCAATAATAGAAGAATGACTTGAATAATTTAGGCTTGTGAAATAAGTTTATAAAATACACTAACTGATGCCCATGGAGGATCCAAGGATAAGATGTGGTCAAGTCTGATGCTGGATTCAGATCCCAGAACCCACAGAGCGGCCAGGAGACAGGCAGCTGCCTGCAACTCAGCACACTGGAGGCAAAGACAAAGCTCAGAGCAAGCTGGTGAGTCAGCCCAGCCGACCACGAGCCGGCCCAGATGTCCACAAGCTGTTCCAGCCGACCACGAGCCGCTCCAGCCACCACGAGCAGGCCCAGCCACCACGAGCAGGCCCAGCCACCACGAGCAGGCCCAGCCACCACGAGCCGGCCCAGCCGACCACGAGCCAGCCCAGATGTCCATGAGCCGGCCCAGCTGACCATGAGCTGGCCCAGCTGACCACGAGCGGCCCAGATGTCCACGAGCCGGCCCAGGTGACCATGAGCCGGCCCAGGTGACCAGTGAGTTAATAAAATGAGACCCATCCAAGATGACACCTAATGCTTATCTTGGTCTTCCACATACATGTGCACACATCTGCGCCCATATATATAAGAGTACGCATATGCGCATGCACACAACACACATGTAAAACACGCTGATGGGTGATGTTTCACAATGTAGAATCGCGAGGCAGAGAAAACCCACGGAAGAGACTGGAATGTCGGCAGATGTCTAAGCTGAGGCTGCTCGTTTTCTTCACATCTCTACAGCACTCACACGTCTTTTATCATCAGGACGTCCTCGCCGCTTCATTAAACATGCTACTGTCCGCACACGCCTCTCCATGGGCTGCGACAACCCACAGAGGAGGCGCCAAGGTCCAGCACCTCCTCGGGCTGACCACCTTCCACCAGCGACCGGCCGCTCATCCATCTCTTGGAGGCAATTTGTCCCCCGGCCACCCCAGAGGACTAACTAGACGCCGTGCAGTGGCGCTGATAGATGCCCAGTCCCCTCGTCGTTTACGGCAATTCCCTGCCTGGGAACAAACTTAAATTTTTAAACAGCGCATTTTTCAAACTTCTCTCCTAGAGCAACTCCCAGACCCACGACTCCAGAAGTGACAGTTTTCCTTAAATAAAGGAATGTCGCCCCAGACGGCCACAGGGTCTGCACAGACTCCTGAACACGTTAGTCTACGGCAGGCAGCTCGCAGCAGGCTCGGCTCGGCCGTCCAGCACGCAGAATGCTCCAGAAGCCGCGCTGAGTGTTACTGCGCACGATCCCAGGGCTGAGGGGAGAGGAGGAGAAGGGGGTCCAGGGAGCATGGCCCGCGGCTTCACCCAGGAGCACCGTCTAGAGCCACTGTCAGGTTGGCGTCTTTCATCCACTCATATCTGAAACCTCTGAACTGAGGCTCAGGCATTTGACGATACAGACGCAGATGCCGGGGTTACAGAGGGCAGAGCTGGGGTGAGGCCTGGTTCCCTTGATCGCAAACTGCCACTTGGCCTTTTGCTCTGAGAATCACTATTGTTTGCTACCATGAAAAACACAGTGCATTAGCATTTTTTAATATTGGATGTATTTGTGTGTTTATGAGACTGAGAGCAGAGATGGGGAGGGAGGGAGAAGGAGAGAAAAAGAGGGAGAGAGAGGAAGAGGGGTACACAGGTACCACGTGAGCTTCTGGGGAACAAATTCACATCACCAGTGAGGCGGGTGCTCCCCTGAGCTGTCTCACACCCCACACCCCCCGCTAGCATTCGAGCTCCTCGTCCCTTCTGGGGACTCCAGTGGAGGCCGCAGGACAGTGCCATTCCCTCCCTGGGGTTTTCCCTCCCATGGCCAAAGAGACACTCCTCCACAGACCCCAGACCCCAGAGTCTGCAGCGCCCAGGGAAGACGCCCCAGGAAGACGCCCCGGGGTTAGACTCACAGAACGCCTCTGCCGCGCTGCGACCCCTTCTTTGCAAATACTCCGCTGTTCGTTCCTGACCTGAATCCGTGCAGGTTTCCCCAAGGTCACCTGGGTTGGTGCTGTGGATGCCTGTCACTGAGTTTGGAGCAAGATCCAGGCCTGCGACCCTCAGAAGCTGTTCCGCTGACATCTAAGTCACCTCTGGGACAAACTGTCACTCAGCAAACCCAGACCAATCTAACCCAGAGAACCCAGAACCCCACTGCTTCTCCCGTCCTTAGCGTAACTCCCACGCAATCTCCAGCCGAAGGGGCCAAACATCCTGCGGGAGGCGGAAACCACATTCTCTCCCCTTAGTAATTAATGCCCTTCTCTCTCCTAGCATTTATTGCCCGTATCTCACTACTTAGCACTCAGTTATATGCCCTATAAACTTATTCTGCTTAAATGTAAATTTTATGTCTCCCAAGGAGACAGTAATCTCCTGGAGGTCAAGAACCGTATCTCTCAGAATCACAGAATTAGAAAAGTAATAGTTTGTAAAATTATTTCTCTCTTTTTTTAAAGCAGCTCGGTGCTTTCCAAAAGAGACCCTATTTGCCCCAACCCTTCTAACTGAACGGCACTGAGCAAGGTTCTATGACCCACACACCAAAGAAAAAAGAAAAGAAAATGAAAATGTTGGCTGGTGACATTCACCTGGTGGCTGCGGCAGAAGAACATGGAAGGTTAGACCTGCTTCTCTTCAGGGGCTGCTACACGGGGGGATTCCGGGTCTTTTATTGCAATTCCTCTCTGCCTCTGTCCTAGTGCAGAAAACACTTCCCTGATTGTGAACACCTGGCCAGAGGATCTGGCGAGACACGTTGGTAGGACCCGAAGTCGGTTCCAGGTGCACACAGAACGGAACCACCTCTGCGGAAAGGTCCTGGCCCAAGATGGCGGCCTCCGGAGCTCGCTGGGCCACAATGCCAGACAGAGCCCTCAGCCCTCGTGCCCTGTGACGACGCATGGAGGAGGGCAGGCCGTGACTGGGCACCGAGTCAGCTGGTGTCTTGGTGTCTTCTGACCAACACAGTGGAGACACCTGAATTGCTCAGCTCACCTGGCCAAGGGCAGCCGCACAACCAACCACACGCCCCCTTCATGGCCTGCGGCCACCGAGAGCCCACGGGCCATCGGAGCAGCTTGCCGGAACCTCTGTACCTCCGACCTGGACTCTACATGTCTGAAGGAACCAGTCAGCGCTGCCAGGTCTCAAACATCTCGTTTTTGAAAATTGAATCGGATAACGGAGACTTGGAAAAAGAAACTCCCTGTGATCTTAGCCTCGTCTTCTCGGTGCCTGAAATTCTAGTCGCACAGCTTCTGATACCAGGGCTTTGTAAAGAGCAGTATGTCCCTTTCTGGAAAGTAAGAGCACACAGAAATGTCATCTCGCCTGCCATTGCCTGCATACTTTGCGGAGGAGAGATGGCGCCCATCTGCTTCTCCATGACCGTGTGTCTGTCCATGTGAGCGTGTGTACGTGTAACCATCTGTAATTTTTATTTATTATTTTAATTAACAAACAACCTGTGTACCTGGGGAGATGGCTTCAGTAGTTGAAGGCTTCGCCTCATAAGATGAGGGACCTGAGTTCCTTCTGGGTGGGTGTGTGACCCCCTGTTAATTCTAGCCCTGGAAGGCAGAGCCTGGGAATCCCCGGAGCAAGTTGATTAGCAAGATTACCCAGAATGGTGTGCTGTGGGTGGAGACCCTCTGGGGTCAGCTCCCAACGGTAAAGTGGAAAAGGGATGGAGGATGATTTCCAGTATCACCTTGGGCCTCCCCACACACTCATGAATATCCATTCACACACAAACATACACATACACACCATGAACACACACACACACACCATATACACATAGGAAAATGAAAGAAACAATCTGTGTCCTGTTTCAATCTTACCCTGTGCCACAGTGGGAATTTTTTGTTAACATCTAGAAATATTCTCAATGTTATCAGCTACACGTTTCCTCCCTTGATGCACACAGACTGTAATTTCCTGAAATCTCCACCGGTGCATATTTAGACTGTTTCCAGGGTTTCTTTTCTTATAAATAATTAATGCAATGAGTGACCGTAATGAAAACCTTCTTTTGCAGATAACCGTGAGTGACTGTTGCTCTGAGATACGTTGCTATAAATAAGTTGCTTTTGATACACTGTCAAATCACCCCGAGCAAAGGCTTGAGCAGTGTGAGAAAGCGCCTGCCTCCTAAACCGTCTCCACTATGGGTGACTGACATGAAGTGAATCCGTAACACCTACCTCTCTGCCTACATGCAGCAGTCATGCGTAAACGCAGTAAAGTAGCATCTAATTGCCATTTTAATTTGTATCTTATTAATTGTTTGAAATTGTTTGAAAAGATGTTTTCAAAGTTTGAACATTGTCCACTGCCTGACTGTAGAGTTAAACACACGTAACCACTAGTGTGCAAGCATGCACACCCACAGATGTGTACTCACAAGCACACCCACACACTCGTGTTTTCTGCCTTCTCCGGCAGCATACTCTGTGTTTTGCTGAAATACGTAAGTTGGGTGCTGTGAAGGACCTGGACCCTGCCAGTCTCAGAGCACAGGCCTCCACGTGAGGTAGGCCGGCTGCTCCAGCAGGTGATCTGCAAACGGGGGTGTCAGGCTGCTTCTGGCCAGCGAGGCAGAGGCGAACGTGCTGGATGAGGCGCGGGACGCAGGTACCTTGGTCTGAGAAGAAGGGAAAGTGCAGTCGGTCTGTCCTGTGATTCTGGGGCAGGTAAGTTGGATCTCATGCTTGGAGCACTTTTGTTTACTGGGAGCCTGGGGAGGAGCTTGGCTGCACTCCAAGCTTTCATTATGAAAGTGAAGTAAACACTGGAAAGAATTTATGTTGCTGAGAAGGAAACCGAGGAGCTGAAAACTAACTGGGGAAACTGTGTGCCGCCGTGTGCAGCCCGTATGTACCCGTGTGCTGCCTGTGCAGCCCATATGTGACCCATGTGCTGCCCATGTATGACCCATGTGCTGCCCGTGTGCCGCCCATGTGCAGCCCGTATGTGACCCGTGTGCAGCCCATGTGCAGCCCGTATGTGACCTGTGTGCTGCCTGTGTGCAGCCCATATGTGACCCGTGTGCTGCTGTGTGCAGCCCATATGTGATCCGTGTGCTGCTGTGTGCAGCCCGTATGTGACCCGTGTGCCGCCTGTACATGACCCGTGTGCCCTGTGTGCCGCCCGTACGTGCCCCGTGTGCCGCCGTGTGCCCCGTGTGCCGCCTGTACGTGCCCCGTGTGCCGCCTGTACGTGCCCCGTGTGCCCCGTGTGCCCCGTGTGCCCCGTGTGCCCCTTGTGCCCCGTGTGCCCCGTGCACTGCACGCTCACAGACTGCTGCGCATCATCAAAATCACTTGCCGTCTCTTGGCTGCTTTCAGCCCAAATCACCTGAGCTGAAACACATGAGCACGCGTGTACACATGGGTGTGCTCACACACACAGGGGTCACGTGGTTCTTTGGCAGTTATTTCATGATGAGCGATGGGTATTGGTAGAGAGCAAAGCACAGAAGCAATCTTCCACCCATATGGGAAGCGAGGGTCCCACTCAAACCACCCGCAGAGAATGTCCACCAAAGTCCAGCCAGAAGATTTTAGAACTTTCTACACAGGAAGTGAAGACTTTCAATGATCTCAGACGACAGAGGATGATTCAGCACACGATGTAAAAAGTATGAAAACCACTCATTTTCTCCCTCATGTGTGCATGCACACATGCACGTGCATGCATACAGACATGCATGCACGCATACATACAATGTCTTCAGGATGAAACTAAAGACTGTAAGCTAGGAAAAGCTAGGTCACTGTAGAGGAATGCCCGCTCCCATGGGACCCAATCGCAGACACCATGAGGCTGTAAAACTAGACAGAGGATTCCAAGCAAGAGCTGAAACGTCATCCTTACTCAAACGCCTTCATGAGACGCGTGACTGACATTCTGAATGCACAGCCCAGCAAAAGCACCCACAAGTATTACGCGTCCCTGATGATGAATCTGGGTCAAGGGCAAGGGCGTCCCTACGAGGCAGCCCTCCGGTCCGCATGCCTCCAGTAGACTGGGATGAAGAGGAGCGTCCCTACGAGGCAGCCCTCGGGTCCACATGCCTCCAGTAGACTGGGATGAAGAGGAGTGTCCCTACGAGGCAGCAAGGACACTGAACGTCGCCAACCCTTCAACTTATTCCTATCGTGGAATTTCAAGCGAAACTCCCTTGACGTCTCCCCAAGACGCATTTGTTGGACTTAGTCAATCCCCGTATGACACTAGGATCACAGTCTCTACAAGGACATAGGGGAAGCTTACGTTAGCCTGAAAGTGGCTGGGGTTGCTCAGTGGTTACAGCCCTTGCCTCTCGGAGCCCATGCAAACGCGGGGTAGATATGGCAGCCTATCTGTAACTCTACTGTGGAAGGTGGAGCCTGAAAATCCGCGGAATCATCCTGGATTGCTTCTACTTCCTTCTTGCTTTGCTCTGGGATTTCCTGGGCTCTGCCCACTAGTGCCACAAGTACAGGCTGCCACTGTTTTCACCTGGCATTTTTACATGGGACCTAGGATCTGAACTCAGGACCTTTTGCTTACAAGAAGAGTCTTAACCCCTGAGGCATCTCTCCAGCCCTCAAGGATGATTCTTGACGTCACCCTTGGGTCTCCACAGCGCACATATTCAAATGCATTCATGACTACAAACACCTGCACACACATATGCATCCACCCACAGGAAAACACACATGTACACAGGCACACGTGAAGGAAAAAATGGAAAATAAACCACCCCGTGCAATTTCCCACAACCCTTCTTCAGAGAGACGTCTAGTTAAGTGACATTGACGGCTCCCATGTGGCGAGCGGAGCAGTCCAGTCCCAGCCCTGTGCAGTTACTGTCCCCCGCGGCTTCCCTTCAAGGACTCAGCTCCGAGTCAGCTGTGGGGTGAGCAGTACTGTGAGCGCCCACTCTTCTTTCAGGCTGGGTCCCAGCTCTGCAGGACCAGCCAACCCAGCCCTGGCAGAGAAGGGTCAAGGCGGTCCCGGGGCAGGAGTGTGCAGGTCATTGTGGAGCAGCCACAGGTCATTACAGAGAGGCCAACGCACCGTGAGAGGCCCAGATCACACGTGCAGAGACCCGGGACACACGCGCAGAGGCCCGGGACACACGCGCAGAGGCCCGAGACACACGTGCAGAGACCCACCATGTCCTGCCACATGCCTCCACACACTGTGACGTCCAGGCCGGGGCTGAAGATCTGGCCTTCTGCATAAGGTCCCCAAGCAAGACGGTCACCCCATAGCCCTCTTGTCCGATATCGCCCCTCCTATCCAGCCTCAGGACAGCCACCCCACGCCCCTCCTGCCCTGCCCAGAGTCTCAGAGGTGGCCCGCAGCTGAAGCATTCCTCCAAGCTCATCTGGGTTTCTTCTTCCACTGCCGCGTGTCCCCCAGCATGAGAGAATCTGTCTTGTCCTGTGGCATAAGTGACAATTCTCTCTCCTTCCTGCCCTCTGCATCTTTCCCCACGAGGCACCTCTGATCCTTCCTTTCACCCTGTCACTGCACGCCAGAGCCACAAGAGCTTTGGCCCTGGTCACCCCAGAGCCACAAGGGACCATCGGCAAAGCTCGCAGTCTGAGCCCCCAGGCCCACCCCAGCCCCACCAGAAGAGACATGGCAGGAAGGTAGTTTCCAGAACTTCTTTCTCTCTGCAGTCTTGAATGCCTCGAGCATGACACGAGGACCCACAGTCTCTGCCCTACAGGTCAGGAGTTTGGAAACTACTCTGGATAAAGCCAATTTTTGCTCAGCGACAGGAAGAAGAGCGGAGGGCAAGAGAGACCCCCACGCATTTAATGGGGGAAAGAACAAGGCAAACTCAAGCAAAGGAATCAAAACAAAGTCAAATATCTCCTTACTTCAATCAGACCTAGAGATGGGCACTCAGCTATCCAAGGATGCATGTCTTCCGGCATTTATTTAAAATAGCCATAAGTGATTTGTGGATTCCTTAATAAAGAACAACTTTGTATTGTATAAAGGAAATGTATATTGTTTAGCTGTCATTTAACTAAAGTTAGGCTATAAGCCACAGAACCATTTCATTATTAAATTATTTCATTATTCTGAGACCAAAAGCCAAGTCTGTGTAGTCATCTAGCCCTGAATGCTGACAGACGGCCCCCCGGAAAGAGACCAGCCTTCCAAAGCACGCCTGTGAAATGTGCTTGAAACGTGAAGCGACAGGTGGAAAACTATAAAGTTCCTCATTCAGGTAGGGAACATTCTAGTTTCGACCTACTTAATAGGAAAACCTCACATGCCTAGCACTTGACCATGAGGTGTGTTTCATGGACCCAGTGTGGAAAACATGTTCCAGGAATTACCCAAAACTTCCTAACTGTCACTCCTGAGCACTTGAAAGGCTGCCGCACTGCTTCTCACTACAGGGCGCTAATCTCTAGCTGTTAAGTTAATAGACTATTACCTCCTCTTGAAGGAAGCATCCTTAGCGCACATCAGACACGGTCTGCCTTCGAGGTCTCTGCCGAGCCAATAGTAAGAAAATAACTGTCTCTTCAGTGAGGAAACAGAGACCACAGGGGTCTTTGCTGCTTTGCATTTCTTCCTCCTGGCTCACTTGCTTCCTGGGAAGTTTGTGACATAGAAGTGATGCCCCACCCCCCATTACTGCCAAACGCCCACCTTCCCCACCACATGAACCCCTGAGACTCTGATGACCCTGTCTAATGGGATAAACAAAAGCCCCAAACCCAGAAATGAAGCCTGTTGACCGTCCCCAAAATTAAGTGTGCAAGGAAAGGAAACGCCCTTTCCTCAGACAAATAAAAAATAATAATAATCACGTTCAGTGACTCCTTCAGCTTCAAGATGCCCAACAGCAAAAGCAAGAAAGAATCTTTCCAGGAGACAGAATGATAGAGATTCCTGCAACATTTGAGGCCAGAAGCCTCTATAAGAGCCCAAGATCAAATGTTCTCGATCTCACCCTGCAAACTGCAAGGGCCTTTCATAGCCAAGTGACCTACCAGCAACGTGGTCATGCCAGACACACAGCGTCCCCGGAACGCTGATGGAGCCACGCACTCAGTCTGTAGATAGTTACCCCCCATGCTAAACTCCAGCAGCTTCATGGCCCCATGATGATTTTTAATTTTTTTATTATTTATTCAATTGTATGTGTGTGTGTGTGTGTGTGTGTGTGTGTGTGTGTGTGTGTGTGTGTATGTCTGTGTGTGTAGAACCACGGGCGAATTCGGGAACCACCATGGACGCCTCCACCTCCTCCTTGTTTACTCTGCCCCGGGATTCACAGGCTCCGCCCTACCAGGACCAGAAACGCAGGCCACCCCCGTTTCTGCCCGGTGTCTATACGTGGGGTCTAGGATCCAAACTCAGGGTCTTCTGCCTGCGAGGCAGAGGCTTAACCTCTGAGCCACCTCTCCAGCCCCCCATGATGATTTTTAAAAATGAGAGAAGGACCAGCGAGATGGCTTAGCAGCGAGGCACTTCCACACACACCTGACCACCTGAGTTCAGTGCCTAGAGCCCACGTCAGGGAAGGAAAAAGCTGACTCGCCCTCTGACCTCTACACATGATCACATGATGTGGCATCATGCCACACACAATGCTCCTGCCACACACAGATAAACAAACAGATCGTTTGAAAAACAAGAAGTTCTTTCTCTTGCAACAGGACCTCTGCTCACCAAGATGGTCTCAACTTGCTTCGGAGCTGAGAGCGACGGGGCCTTCTGGTCCCACTATCTGATCACACGGTGCTGGGGACTCCCCCAGGGCCCCCCGCACGCCAGACAAGCACTCTTTCAACTGAGCTGTGTTCACCAACGTTTCCAAACTTAACATGAAAAGTAACGAGTGACCTGTGGAAGCCCAAAGCCGCCATCGAGATGTCCACGCCCCAGGGTGCTAAGCGGCACTAGAGCGCTCACTGCACAAGCATGGGGACCGAGTTCATGTCCAGCACCCACATAACAAGCCCAGCACAGTGGCACTTACAACCAGCACTGAGGACGGGAAGACCAGACAATCCCCGAGGATCGCTGACATCCGCTAGCGTCCAGGCTAGCCCAATCAGCAAGTCCCAAGGGCCGAGAGAGGCCCTTCTCAAATATACATGTGTACATGTGTGTGCATGGGTGCGTGTGTGTGCGTGTGCGTGTGCGCGTGTGTGTGTGCATGTGTGCGTACGTGTGTGCGTGTGTGCGTGTGTGTGCGTGCGTGTGCGTGCGTGTGCGTGTGTGTGTGCGTGTGTGTGCATACGTGTGTGTGCGTGCGTGTGTACATGTACAGGAGGGATGGCTGAGGAAAGACACTGGAGGTGACCGCTGGCTCTCACACACGTGCACCTCACACATCAACACGCAATGGATTAAGGAATTGGTACAGTAAGAAATTCATGAATGTAGGTTCAGGGACGGCGTCTTCTTCGAGTGTAAGGACGCACATGTCTGGGAGTCACAAAGGGCTGTGCCATGCGCCGTTGTCATGGTTACCTAGCACCCAGGATGTACCTGTGCTGGTCCCACCGCCCACCCCGTGCACAGCAAGGAGAGCCGTCTCTGAGGTTACTGAAGAGTCGCAGAGCTTGAAGAAGACGCAGGGGCCGCAGGTCCAGCAAAGGGAGGGATCTCGTGCTAAACCAGACGCCCTGCTTTCAGCCAGGTCCCAGTGCAGCTGCCTGGCAGCAAAGCTCGGCGAGACGCCAAGGCAGGAGACTGGGTCCAAGGACTGCTTGGCCACAGGGTACTTTCAAGGCCAGCCTAACTTGGTGACGTCCCGTCTTTAAGAAGGAGGAAGAGGGCTGGGCAGGTAACTCAGTGGCAGATCTAGGTTCCGTCCCCAGTGCCACCAAATGATCAGTCAATGTGCTTGGAAATCCTTCCTCGCCCTCCACTGGAATGCGCTCTCTTGCTCCCATTGCTAATGTTTGGCTTCCTTCTTGTGTAAGGCTATCACGGTTCGAAATGTGTCCCCCTCAGTCTCTTGTGTTTGGCAAGGTCATGGCACCTTGAGAGGTGGAGCCTTGCATGAAGGAAGGCGGTCACAAGGGGTGGGCCTTGAGGTGGATCAGTCCTACTCTCCCTCCAGGAGGAGTCTGCCTTTGCTGCAAGCAGCCTGCAGCTCTCAGCCTCCAAGATGTCTGCGGTGACTTAGCCTCCTCCAGCTTTGGCCAGCCAGCCATGCCACCTCTGCTTTGAGAGACTGTTTTTCCCTCTGGAACTGTAAGCTGAATAAACCTCCCTTTCTCCCTTAAGTTGCTTGACTTTGGGTGCTCTCTCACAGCAATAGTTAAGAGTAACCAGTTACAAAGGCAGACTTTCTTCTATAAAGTTTTTTTTTAATTCTTGTTCCCTAAGAGGTATTTTTTTCATTTTTTAAAACCATTTTTTGCATGTATGTGTGTGTGTGTGCCAGAAGGTACTTGAGCATGCTGTGCCTGTGACTTCAGGAATCATTCTGGAATGTTCTATCTCCTTCCTGTTTTGTTCTGGAGTTTCCTAGACCCTACCCTCTAAAGCTGGAACTACAAGCTGCCTGCATTTTCACGTGACATCTGAGGATCAGAACTCAGGTCCTTTTGCTGTGAAGCACAAGCTTTCACCCATGATCCATCTGTCCAGCTTGGATTCTTTCATTTCAAACGGAGTCTGCTTTGTGTAAGCAATTCCGAGACCGGTTCTTACGACAGTCTGCTTTCCTGCCACGTTCCATATACAAACCTCCAGGGCGAACCTCTGCCTTACCTGGGATTGAACAAATCCCAGCTCCTTCCTCTTGTTCGGCATAAAGAAACTGACAGGAACTCATTCTGAAATAACAGCAAAGCCTTCCCGGGGCAGCCCTGCCCCAGGCCCTGGGCCCCAGGCAGCGCGCTGTGCTGGGTGAGGCCCACCCCTTCCTCCAGTCTCATGACTGAAATGCATGGCCGACTGAATTTGCTATTAAGGAGCAGTGTGACATTTGCCTCTAATGTCATAGCTTTTGATGCACGCTCGTTCATTGGCCCTCGATTGTGAATCCTGAAAATATCTGCGGCCTGGCATTCCACGCTTACATTTTCACAGCCATTTTAGTTGAGCTCCGTAGATGACGGCGGCGTGACATTTCACCTCACGTAGCCTCAGAGGTCCGCGTCACCTGAGCCGTCCCATCCCCAGCCCAAAGGACAGAACCTGAGAATGTGAACCAGCAGCGGCTGGGAAATTTGGACACACATGCTTCTGTGACTTTGTCTCTATTTACTCTTCTGAAATGTCACTCAGAAAATACAGCAACATTTACACCCAGAGAAGAACAGCTCCTTCTACGCCGGTGCCAAGAGATCAGAAAGACAGCTGCGGTCAGAGAACCCACCGCAGGATCCTGGATCTAAGCTTCCAACGGATGTGACTCGGCACGCCAACTCGTTCACTCCGGGCAAAGAAAGATCTGCAACCTTCTACCACCCTTGGCCCATGAGAAGCCTGTAACCGCAGAAGGAGGCACACTAGAACCCCACACAGACGCCCAAGTTCTGGACTCGTGCTGAGCGTGGAGATGACCAGCTCCACTTGCGATCCTGACCACATCACCACGTACCCTTGACGACTCTGCATGCCTGACCCCGGCCACCATGGATGCCGCCGTCCTGAATGTAACGCTCACCTTCCCCAAGGTACATTTTCCTACCTATAAAAACCATTTCATTGTGACCAACACTTTCCAACTTTGGAACTAATCTCTCATCCCTCAGGGTTACCACGGGCAGCTGACTTCAGCGCCCAGCCGCGCAGCCTGTCTGCTCACGCAGCAGCGACACCCGGAGTAGAAGTCAATTGTGCAGATAACATTTCCCTCATTATTACTCCTCTCGCAGGAGAAGATGCTGAAATGAAGAAGCCGCAGAGAGGTGCGCACAGACGGCCCTGGTCCGAGGAAGGCACCTGCGGACGCTCCCCGCTCACCTGTACAGGAGAAGTCATCCACGCGGATGTATCCTGGGACACAGTCGCAGCGGTACGTGCCCGGCAGGTTGACGCACACGGTGTTGGCGTGGCAGTAGTGCATCTTGGCCGCGCACTCGTCGATATCTGCCAGAGGAAAACAAGAAGCAGTGAGTCACTGAACCGGAGCCTATGATCATGCAATGAAGCTAGCAAAGGCGAGCGTCCGCTGTGATGCTGAGGTGCTATTCAGGGGGTGCGCTGGCGGGACCCCACCCTGGGCTAAAGCTGTTCTAGAAAGATGCATGGGGAGGCACCACAGCTAAGAAGCCAAGAGGCGCGAAGACAAGATCCATTATTCATCTCTCTCCAAGGAGGATGCTCTATACACATATCCAAAATGAAGGTGCTCAAGTCCAACAGGTTGATGTCTTTGAATATGTATTGGGGCTCACAGGGGTCCACAGAACATGCGCAGCCTTTATCAAAGAGATCAAACACGTACAACAGCGCTGGCTTGTCCCTTCCCGAGGCTTTAATCCTCCTGCTGTGAAGTGCCCGCGCAGCTTCCTCGGGCTGCACCCTGAATACTGACAGCTGCTGTTTCCCATGCAGATGAATGTCTTTCATCCTGTGGCCAGGATGTATGCTAGATGCTGGGACCATGAGCTGACTCAACAGGTCTTACTCCCATGGGGTGGAGGCCACAGCATCCCCTGCCTTGCCGAGGAAAGACCCTGCGGAGGATTAAAATAGCTACAGCATAAATCCAGTCTTCGGGCTTCTCTGAGAGTTGTGCTTTTGAAAACAGATTCATGTTCATTTTGTTTCCAGTGTTTTTAATGCAGTTCATGGTGACAGAGGCAGATGCAGTGCGGCTCGGGGATCTGAAACAGCAAAGACGCGCCTCAGATCCCACCGTGCCAGTCACCCACCAATCACGTACATCAGACACTGAGCCCGGGATCCTCATCAGCTTACCCCAAGGGGCCGTTCTGAGCCCGACGCGCTGCATCTTTAAAAGGCATTGGTTAGCTCAGCACAAATCTAATTCTGCAAGCACAGTACAAACACCACTCCAGCCGGGAAGTCTAGAGACGGAGGTTCAGAGAGGTTAAACCATCCACAGAGCCGCCCCACTTAACATGCAGGCCTGGAGTGTGAACTTTGAAGCTAGGCTCCTGCTTGCTATGATATAGTTCTCATCGTGCCTTGAAGTAACACTTAAATACAGTCTTTCCAATAAGATAATCACTGGCACCCTAATATCTTGGCGGACAGGAACCAGGCAGAAAAATGGATATAGCAAGTCACTAAAAGTCTCATTTATCTGCTTATTTTTAAAAGAAAACTGGGTTGATTTATCTCCCAATAAAACACCCTGGAATTACATCACATTCTTTTCCATCCTAAAGACCTGACAAACTATAAATAAGAGTTACTACTAGGTAATCGAGGTCTGGAAGGAGACCCGCAGTTAGCGAGATTGCCGTAAGTACGACAGAAGAACAAAGCAATGGACACTAGTGGAACAACTCAGACAGTCATGGCGTCCAGCGGGCTGCGCCACAGCTCAGATTGCTGGTATCTGTGGCCTGCGAGGCGTCCCGCGGGACACAGACGGTGGACCGCTGGTGACCGCAAGCACCACGTTGGTAACACTGGTGAAGGCTGCGAAGACAAACTGCTCGGGGAGCTGCACCCGTCTCCTCCCACGGGAACGCAGCATGATGTTCTTCCCGCGCAGTCTCCCTGGGCTCCGTGACTGACAGGGGCAGCCGGCTCCCGGCTCCCACGGAAGCACAGGGACGCAGATGCGCTCAGCCCGGAGTAACACAGGTCTCCTGCCCAGCACCACGCAGGACACAGTGTTGTAGACTAATCGCCTCAGACGCCCTCGAGTCTCCTCCGGCCAAGGCAGGGGTGCTTCCAGGGGGCGCCTCAAAGAACGGGGTATTAAACTATACCTGAGAAAATGCACACGAGGCTGGGGAGCGGACTGGGGGTTAAGTCTGCTTGGCGAGCAGAAGGCTCTGCGTTCAGCTCCCAGATCCCATGTAAGCAGAGCGGGCAGAAGTGGCGGTGGCCTCCTGCATGGTGGAGCCTGGGAAACCCCAGAGCATAAGGTCATAGAACAACTCAGAATGATTCCTGATGTCACTCTTGGGCCTCTACAGACACAGACACTCAAGTGTGCACACACACACGCACACACATGAGCATCCATTTATCAGGTAAGGAGCAAGAGGCGATGCAGAGGTGGAGCTCCGCACCCAGGGTGTGAGGAAGGGAGAGATTCACGCAATCAGGATGTTGAAGGCACTGACCGCCCCACTGAGCCCCGGGAGACAGGGATGAGCAAGAGCACCTCGACGCAGCACAAAGTGAGGTGCTTTCTGGGACCCGTTAACCAAGTGTCCCACCTACTCTGAACATCACAGGATTCTCTGTGGGGGAGGCGGGTCACCTGAGATCCACAGCGGAAGGGAAACAAAGGGAGACAAGCAGGACAGCAGACAGAGAAGAATGTTCTAGAAGACCGTGAGAAGAAGGAGCCTTGCTGACTGGAAATGAATCCAGAAAGCAAAGTCGGAGCCGCTCCTGATCGGCCCATGGCCCGTGAGCAGGAGTCCAGACTTTAATCAGGCCAGTGACACAATCCAATTTCTGTTTTAAAAATATCACTCCTGCTGGTGGGCAGAGAATGGATTGGGGCCGCCGAGCTACAGGCTAAATCACCTTGGTATTTTACTCACAGCGCCTCGGCCACGACGGCCGCTGGCTCCGCTGGGATGCCCAGCCATCCCTCAAGATGAGAAAGCAGTCGCCACGCGCCTGAGAGGCGATTCAATCTTCACTCACGGCCACCGCAGACAAGCAGGCAGCTGACCGCAATGAATGTCTGCCTGCCGCGGACACCAGTCAGACCTTCCCGGGGGGACTCTCGGCTCCTTTCCTGGGGCCCACCCGGAGGCTGCCATCCTCTGGATCTGCCGCGAGCCAGCTCTCTCCTTCCTGAGCAGAAGCACTTGGGGCAAGACTCAGGAGAAGTCCTCAGGTGGGTTTATTACCCTGCTCGGTCCGCCCTTCATCCAGGCTGTCTGCAGTTCATTCTGCACTGTGGCTGGTGCACATGTAGACATCCCTGATCACAACCCAGAAAGTCAAAGTCAAAAAGCCACAAAAAAGCAACACCAGGAAACTAAATTGCTGTCATTCCTCTGCGGTATTTTTCTTTCCACGCAGCCACGGCACGTGAGAGCCACCAAGTCATGCAGATGGCGGGAAAATAAACAGAAGTCCTTCTTTCCACGCAGCCACGGCACGTGAGAGCCACCAAGTCATGCAGATGGCGGGAAGATAAACAGAAGTCCTTTGCGGACAGCCAGCTGAGTCTCCAGAGAAAACAAGTCTGGAGAGATTTTGGAAGCGTCATTTCCAGGGGACCCTCTCTCTGTGACCTCAGGGCATAGCAGGGGTGACCAACTCCGCACACCAGGACTGGGGAAAATGATCTGATTGCAGAGAGAATGAAAATCGAATTGACATGTCCACAGAGTAGGACAGTCGGACACAACTGTCCCCAGAGTCAGCCGAGGACTTTCCAAGTGACCCTGGGACAGAAACCACTGTGTGTCCTTGGCAGGCAATGAAAGGGAAGGCCACATACAAGGCCAAGCGAACAAGAACGCAGAACTACCCGCGGAAAGAACCAGCGTCCCACGCAGAGGACACAAAGCAGGTCACAAGTGCACCCTGACCTTGTCCAGGCGGATGCCTGGGGGCTCCCTCTGGTTCCCCCAGTGACACTCCTCCAAAGCCAGCAAGGAGAAGGGCCAGGACCAAAGGGCAGAACCTCAAGGCGGCGCTCACCATGTGGAGTGAGCTCAGGCCGTTGGCACAGAAAACTTTTCTCCGCAGAGTCAAGGTGAACTGGATAAGATGGAAGCAGATGGATTGCAGAAAGGACGTGGCTGCGCTCAGGGTGACGTTCAGACGAGCCACAGCTGCCTGCTCTGGGCCCCGAAGGCTAAAATTCAGAACTGGCCCGGTGAATACCAGCTGGCTGTCTGCAGTTCACATATCACATGCCACGGGCATCCAGTCTGCCCCCCACCCGCTCTCCCCTGCTCAGGCAGGCGGGTACACCATGTCCCAAGAAAGCTGAGGCTCGAGGTCTTGAAGGTACTTGGCCCAAAGCACAAAATCGGTCAGCAAAAACGTGCATCTGGATGCAAGTGATTCAACTGGCCATTGGAACATTCACCGTGGTGGTTTCAGCTCTCAAGTGGACTTCAGAGTCGGCCTCATGTCGCTGTGGTCCACACCAAATCAAACTTGTCTCCAAATCCTGTGTCCTGGTCTGAATGTGAGCTCCCCCTTCCCCGCAAGCTCCTGTGCTGCATCCTCAGCAGGTGCTGGTGTGTGGGAAGGAGGTGGAGCCTCGCTGGAGGAGGGCAGGCTGCAGGGGGCGGGCCTTGAGTTCTGGCAGCCCCGCCGCATGCCTGTCACCCAGGACACCTGCTCCGGTATCACCCCGTCCTCAGGAGCTGGTGACGTCCCAGGTCTCACGACTTCCTCGGCTCTTTCAAACCAAATCCTAACTTCCTCACACTAGACTCCTGGCTTGAAGGTTCTGAGCAGGCCGGTATGTCCTGATTCACCCGGCACGGGCAACTTGACACAACCCCGCTCGAGCGACTCCAGAGGACAGACGACATGCCGTAGAATTAGAAATCAGCGACCGCACGGCCAGGTTTATTACAGTATTATCACACGTCAGGATGGAGCATCTGAAACCTTCTTGGGCATATTTCAGCTCCAGTGTAACACGGCTCAAATTGTGATTCATTCACAGAAATTGCTTGCCGCCTCTGAAATATTAGAGTTCATCTTCTGGTGGTCTTTGGAGTAATGAAAACATATGATTTATGTCCTGCGGATGGTAGAGTCGTTTGTTTTCATTTTTAGAAGGTCTACTTACAGACTTTAAAATGGAACTAGATGTGGCGTCCTGGTTCTTCACATAGCTCCGTGCTGTCTGCTGGAGTGGAGACCGCGCACAGACCCGCACGTGGGACCGCTGCTTAAATCAGAGTGTGCAGCGTGGTGGCAAAGAGAAATGAACGTGTGGCGCGGGGGCGAGGGAGCCCGAGAAGCCGGGCCAGGACGTCTCTTGATCAAATGTAGCGTGCACCCTTACTGTGCAAGGGTCTCAGAAAAGACAACCCACTACGGGGAGACCCAGAAGGAGAAACAGCGAAAATGCCCGCTGCCCCCCAAAGAGCTTATAAAGAAATGTGGAGGGAGGAAAAGAGCTGAGTCCACATTGCGGGCAAGCATGAGCTGCGCTGTTCTGCCGGAAGACCAATAGCCTTGTTCTCTGGGGTCACGTGGTTCTGGCTGCTGATTTGCAGGCGGAGGCCGGACCAAGGCCCGGCACGCCCCACCGCGCCCAGCACGCCCACCGCGCCCGCCACGCCCACCGCGCCCGCCACGCCCACCGCGCCCGCCACGCCCACCGCGCCCGGCACGCCCACCGCGCACTGCTCATGCTTCGCTGTCGGTCAGCTGCGGCTGCGGCAAGGTCAGTCTTCTCTCGACCCTGGTTCTCCGTCTTCAAGCCAGGAGCTGGACCAGAGGGCGCTGGAAGAGCGAGTGGTCCTGGGGCTCCGCACATTCTGGAATCTGTCAGCTGTCAGGAAGGCCTGGCTCGGGTCCACTCGGGCCGCCGGCTCTCCTTGAGGATGGTCCCAATGCGTCTCCTGAGACAAGCGTCCTATGAGACGCCACAGTGACCTCGCCCTGCCTGGGCTCCTGTCAACCGAGCTGGCACCTGCCTGGGCATTAGCAAACACGGTGGACCTCTGCCCCCCACGAGCACACCCAGCCGCTGCCCACACGAGCACACCTACACTCACTCAAGGCACAGCCCCACACAAGCTGCCTGGCACTGGTAACACAGGCTGACCTCTGCACTGGGCAGACATTGCAAATTCAGCAACAGGCGCAGCTGGATGGATCACTGGAGCCAGATATCCTCTCCATCTGAGGCTCTGCAGACTTATCAAAGTGCAAACTAATGCAATCTCTGAATTTAAACTATAAAATCCAGAGGTTTTAGAGCCCCCCTCCCTAAACACTCTGCTTGTCACAATGTAACTAATGGCTTCCTGTCCATACTGCCTCACCTTAGACACGAGGTAGAACAGTGGCGCTCTGACACATGATTTATGCAAATTAATGGTGTGCGTGAAAACAAGATGCAAACTAAGCTCAGAGCTGATGACATCAAAAGCAGCAGCATCACCCTGCGAAGATGCCATATGGCCGGGACCTTGGTAAGTGTGGACCAGCTCACACGGGTGAGCTGGGCTTCTTTCTGGCTCTGCAGTGAACCACAAACTTCCTTCTTCAAGAGCATTTAGCCTCATTTAAAAGAAAAAACAGGAAGGCAGACAGCACATGCATGTGCGCTAATACTGCTGAAATGAGAAGCAGAAACCATGGATTTGATCACTAGCACCAGGGGGAGGGAGGGACGGAGGGAGAGAGGGAGGGAGAGAGGGAGGGAGAGGGAGAGGGAGAGAGAAAAGGAGAGAGAGAGGGAGAGATACACATACACAGAAGAGATAGAGACAAAGAAACACAGAAAGAAAGGAGACAGAGACGGAGAAAAAAAGAGAAAGAAAGAGAGAACAGAGACAGAGAGAGCTAGAGAGAGAGAGAGAGAGCAGACTTCCCAGAGCTGCTCAGTTGCCGTCACCACAGCACTGGGAACAGAATCAAAGCTCCAGGTTTTCTCACTCTGAAATTAGTGCTGAGGCCGGTACTCCAGTTTTCTGTAATTACAGTTTTCTTCCTAAATCAAGGGGAGGAAAATCAAGTGCCTATATAACCTGTAAGACTAATGCCTATAGATGCCAGATACAATGGTGTGCATATGCATGTGTGTGTACATGTAAACATGCATGTGAATGTGTTGCACGTGCATGTGTGTGCATGTGAACATGTATGTGCAATATGTGCATGTGAACGTGTATATGTGATGTGTACATGTGCATGTGTGTACATGTGAACACATGTGCACTGTGTGTGCATATGTGCATGTTTAATTTTTTTATTTATTCAATTGTGCATGTGTGTGTGTATGTAGAACCACGGACGAACTCGGGAACCACCATGGACACCTCCACCTCCTCCTTGTTTACTCTGCCCCAGGATTCACAGGCTCCGCCCTACCAGGACCAGAAACGCAGGCCGCCCCCGCTTCTGCCCGGCGTCTATATGTGGGGTCTAGGATTCGAACTCAGGACCTTCCGCCTGCAAGGCAGAGGCTTAACCCCTGAGCCACCTCTCCAGCCCCCGTGCATGTGTTTATACGTGTACGCACATGCACGGGTCTGACTGTTCTTTACGCAGCAAGTGCTGTCCGTGAGCATGGGTGTGTCCGTGAGCATGGGTGTGCACCCAGCCCTACAACGGTCCATTCGGCTATTCTGTGGCATGAAGCATGATCAACTGCTCCTTGTATTTTGCAGTGGCACAGAAGTGGCAGCAGAGACCTTCAACCCAGGGCACCATCCTTATCCTTCCTTGAGACCCTTCACAAACCCACCTTAGCTCCTCCCCTGAGGAATGTTCCCCACCCTTCATAGTTAAACAGTAATTTCCTGAAGCCGCTTCGTGGGATTATTCCTTCCCCGGCTCACGAAGCAGCCAAGTAACATATAAAGACTTAAGTGTTTTAAAAATAAGTGATTTATGGCTGAGATGACTCCACAGGGTTAAAGCTTGTGCCTCACCAGCAAATGACCTGAGTTGAGAACCACAGATCCCAGAAAATGCATGGGACGGAAAGACCTGCACTTCTGGCCCTGGAAGGCAGAGCCCGGGAAACCCCAGAGCAAAGCAGTAAGGAGGTAGAACAATCCAGAATGATTCCTGCTGTCACCCTTGGGCCTCCACAGGCACGCACGCTCACGTGCCTTCTTGTGTACATGGTCATAAATAAATAAGCAAACAAATAAATAAGTTGGCACTGGAATGCTCGCATCTCACTCACGCTGGTGTCCAGTACGCAATGGGCAGATGGGGAGGGGGCAGAAATAGGAAGCCAGTGCCTCAGCGAAGCCCCATCCTGCCTTCCACCCCTGGACTGGAGCCGCAGCCGCCCGAGCCAGGCAGGCAAGTCAGTCCCCATCATTTTACCATTTTACCATGGCAGATAGTGTAGATGAAACATCTTCAGCTAAAATCCGTATCATTCCCAGCTGCGAGCTCTCGCATCTGACTCAACCAGCGAATGTTACGGATGAACCAGGAAGCGGTCAAGCTAATCCTTAAAAAAATCTAGTCCAGATTCCGACTTATCATTAAGTAAATGCAAAAATAAATGAATCAGAGAGGAAGACAAAGATATCTGCGCATAATCTGATGTTCTCTGAAAACCCAAACCAAAGGAGAGAGAGACGGAGCACCCGAAAACTGGGAAACGAAAGTCAGCCGCGCTCCCAGCCCCACTGTAAACGGGGGCACCCCAGACAGGGAAGAGGCGCTCGGCCCGCTGGGAGCGCGGTGTGGGCCCGGCTGCAATCCTCCGGTGACACAGGGACACCCATTGGGTCGTTTTTATCACTCGCACCTACAAACGAGGAGAGTGAGACACAGAAAGACGGAGCACTTCATCCGCGGTCACACAGCAGGGAGGGGGAGGATGAACAGAAATCCCAGAGCCACACCCCGCGCGTGCGCACACACACACACACACACACACACACACACACACTCGGCCAGGGCTATCAGCTTCACAGGGGACAAGATGAGGTGTCTCAGATATCCCAGAGGTCGTATTTCCATCCGGCGGCTCAGCATCTGACTCAGGACAGTGGATAAGAGAGAAGCCACCCCAGCCCCCAGCCGCGCCACAGGGGACGCTGAGACCAGGTCGCTGCGCTCAGTGGGATGAAGAGGGGGAGGAGAAGGAGCGTCTTGTGGAGATGGTGAAAGATGCGGCTACACCGATGCCCAAGATGGGGTCTAGACCCCATCAGATCCCCTGGGCGTGTCTCTGAGCAGGGACTTGTCAGAGCATGTCAGGATACCTCAAGCTGCTTCCCACTGTGACCCCAACAGAAAGCACTGCTTCTGGGGCTGGGGACCCCAGGAACCAAGGATCCTAGGGAGGAGGATCTCAGATTCTGGGGATCCCAGGGCTGGGGGAGTGGGGAGCAGGGGCGGAAAGGGCAGGAAGGGCAGCTCTTGCTTCCTGGATGCAGGCTCCTGTTTGGGGTGATGAAGAACTGTTCTAAGTGGCGTTGCTGCACTTGCTACTGCTGTGCGCTGGCGTCAAGGCTATCTCAGAGAAAGTAACAGAGAGATGGAGACAGAGGGGAGGGAAAGAGGAAGGGAAGGAGAGGAGGGAGGGGAAGAGGAAGGGAGGGAGGGAGAAGGGAAGGAGGGAAGGAAGGAAGGAAGGAAGGAAGGAAGGAAGGAAGGAAGGAAGGAAGGAAGGAAGGAAGGAAGGAAGGAAGAGACAGAGAGAGGGAGGAAGGGAGGGAGGGAGGAATTTAAGTTTAAAAAATGAAGACATTAAAATAGTACAAAACCATGAACTGATAAGTGAAAACCCCCACATCTTTAAAATGTCTTTTCAGCCTCTACCTGAGAAACTCATGAGTAATGCTGTCTGGAATATCTTTTTTAATTCTTTGTAACTTTCTAAATTTTGACACTATATGTTGAGTATTTCTCCTATGAATGCATATGAGGCTGCTTCCCTGCTTCTTGAAGGATACGTGGCTAGACTAGGTATTAAAGCTATTAACTTTCATAACGTATCATTTTAACAATAAGATTTAACCAGCAAAATTATCTTTTATATTAAAAAGGAAAGAAAGGAAACGAAGGCCAAATGGCAGCTTCGTAAATGCATGTGTTGCTCCAGCAATCTGAAGAGTGTGATGTGCCAAGACTTACAGGTTTGCCCTCTCTGTGGGTAACTTGCATGAAATGCACGTCTATAAATACGAAGGATGCTGGCGCAGGCTGCATTTCTCCAAGGACATGGTGTGAACCCGGCAGCTGAATGGTGACCTCGGCGGCCTTGGACTTCCCGTCTGAGCTACCCGGCATCATCACAAAGGCTCGGTGAGCTGCCCGCCATGGGGGGGCACAAACACCTTCAGCAGGTGCTCACTGGTTCGGCTGGATGGCCTCTCTGGACAGGCGACCTGCGTCCTTCCCTTCTGCCAACCCCAGGGATCCTAGCAAAGCCAGTGTCATGCAAGGCGGGGCCTCCTCACCAAGGCTCATGACTCCTGCACAAGGCAGCCACGCCCCTTCCTGGCCCACGCCCCTTCCTGGCCCACACCCATTCCTGGGCCAGCCACGCCCCTTCCTGGCTCACGCCCCTTCCTGGCCCAGCCACGCCTCTTCCTAGCCCAGCCACGCCTCTTCCTGGGCCAGCCACGCCCCGTCCCAACAGGCAGAGTCTTTCTCCACCTGACTGCTGTGGTCAACAACAGCAGGGCTGCCGCCTCCTGCTTGCAGAAGGGAGCTTTGCTGGCCCTGTCCAGGCGGCTTCTACTGCTCCAGTTTGCCCCAATAGCATGGTGGCATTATGTGTGTGCCTTGTGTGAATGCATGTGTGTGTGTATGTGTGAGCAGTGTGTGTGCATGTATGTGAACATGTGCATGCATGTGTGTGAGCATGTGTGTGTGCATGTGTGTGTGTATGAGCATGTGTGTACATGTGTGTATGCATAAGCGTGTGTGTGAGGATGTGTGTATATGTGCATGCATGTGTGAGCATGTGTGTGTGTGTGTATATGTGCATGAGTGCTTGCATGTGAGTGTGAGCATGTGTGTGTGCATGTATGTGCATGCATTCATGCATGTGTGTGTATGGGTAGGTGTGTGTGTGTGTTGGTGTATGTGTAGCTGTGGGTGCATTTGTACCTTGTGTTTTATGTGTGCGTGTCTCTCTAATGTGTGTATATATGTTTATATATGAGAGCATGTGTATATATATGTGTTTACATGTTTGTATATATATATCTATATGTGTTTGTGTGCATGTATGTATATATGGGCTTATGTATGTATATGTCTGTATGTGTGTGTATATATGTATGTACATATGTTTTTGTGTATGTGCTTTTGTGTGGAATTGGGTATGTTATATGTGCATGTATGTGTTTGTGTGTGCATTTGTGTTCATTTTTATGTGAGTGAGTGTATACATGCACATACGTGTTTGTTTATGTGTGTGTGTGCATTTGTGTGGAGTGTTCATAGGGGGCTTTCAAACTCTGAGCTTAGGGAGACTCAGAACCTGAATGTCTTGTGGAAACATGAAAATGTCAGGACGGACAAGTCTTGAATAAATAAAGGATTGATAACAAAGACAGACGGTTCTTCCTTCCTTGGGTAAATGAAGCAAATTTGGGGTAAAGATAAATCTAAGATGCCAGAAGTTATAATATTTACGATTTCCAGAAACTAAAACAACTCCGGGATTCGTTCTTTTGGATGTGCATTCAGATCTAGAAGCAGGATCTGAGAGTCACTAGAGAACTTATAATGTATTCCCTAAAGCCAAGAGAGAGAGAGAGACAGACAGGCAGACAGACAGACAGACAGAGAACTGACCCAGACCCCGCCAGCCCTACATCCTGCTCTGCTTGCAACAGTTCAGCTGGCCGGGAAGGAAGCGGGGACGAGAGGCCGCGAAGTGGGGGCCTGGCCCGCCGTCCACACCGAGTAGCAGGTGACACAGGGAGATGGCAGAGAGAGGGGTCTGGCATACGCAGGCATTTGCAGGGCACAGGCTAAGAAAGGTCACAAGGAAATTATGGGAGGGGGCATCTGATGCAAGCGCTCACAGAGGATGGGTGGAGAAGGTGGGCGCAAAGAGGGCACAGGAATAGGGGCGCGCCATTGGAATGTGGCAGTCCCGAGTGAAAGGCATTGAGCAGTGGCCCCAGGCTTTGAACGCCGCCGCGCAGAGAACTGGATTCCACGCTGAGGACGCAGAGTTGGGGGCTCCACAAGAAGAGACCCCACAACTCTGAGTTTCCCTAGTGATAGCATTTGGTAATAAATCTGTGTGTTCATTCTCTCTCTCTCTGTCTCTCTCTCTCTCTCTCTCTGTCTCTCCCTCTATGTTTCTCTCTGTCTCTTCTCTAGTTTAAGTTACTTTCCAATACTCACCAGCGTTGCCATCCCATCTTACAGATGGGCAGAGCAAGAGGACACCTGCTTTATCAAGATCACTGCTGACCAGCTGCCCCTCCTCCCCCCGGGAAACTTCCGAATGCTGAGAGAAAGGGCTGCAGCTGTATCTCGGCCATCTAAAAGGCGGGATGGAATCTGTCACAGAGTGGCGTGTGCTCCAGCTGCAGATGCATCTCCTGCGACTGGGCTTACACCCATGGAGAGACGCTGCATGCGTGGACACAAGGCTGCCCGAGGGAGGCACGTGGGAATGGCCACAGTCTACTGAATCCTAAAACCCTGCGGGCAAGCACGTGCTCCGAGCCCCCTGCGGGATTCTGAGGGGCATGTTCACTCTACAGCAAGGGAAGTGACGGTTTGGGAAACTCAGTTTCCAGAGATGACGTTGCTCAGCCAGGGCTGAAATGCAATCTAGTTCATTTTGGGCTCTAGCAAAGGAGATAAGGAGACAGAGTTTGCCCCGTATCCAGTAAACCAGGGTGTCCCATGCTTCCCAGGGAGCCGGGGTGTGACATCCCTCAAATCCCACCCAACAGAGAGGAATCCCCATCAGAAACATTCAAAACTGTGTGTATTCAAAGTGGGCTGACACAGCGCTGCGTGAAGCCGTCCCGGGCAGGGGGGGGCTCCTCGTGCCACTCCTGACTTGTCCTTCCAAACATGTGCGTGAACTCGCAGCCGCAGCTTCAAAGTAGCAGCGCCTGGCAAGATCTCGGCCTCCCTGACCCCAGTTCACCGTCGTTTAAAAGAAACATGTGCCTCCGGCGCACTGAATGGAATCGTCAATAGAGCCCCGAACCATTAGACTTGGAGAAACGACTCCCTCCCGGCAAGGCGCCGGGGCCGCCGGGGCCTTTCTCTCGGTTGATGGACCGCACCACGGCTGTATTGTGCTCAGCCTGCTAGAGACGGGTGTTAACCATGACTTTGTGTCCACACTCAGGTCACCTACCACAAGCGATGTCGCTTTATAGCAGGAAGATAAACTGGCCTTTGTGAACCAGCAGGGGCCCATGTTTCTGAGCCACGAACTGGAAGCTTGCAGATACTCAGTGCAAGAAGAACTGTCTCTGTCTCTCCGTCTCTCTCCGTCTCTTTGTCTCTCTGTTTCTGTCTCTCTCTGTCTCTCTGTCTCTCTCTCACACTCACACACACACACACACACACACACACACACACACACATATCACAGTTAGGGACACACACTGGGGCTGCCTGTTTGAACCCTGTGACAGAGGGCCACAGCTGGCTACTCTCTGGAGCCACGGGAGAAAGAGGTCTCCATCTCTGTGGGGCCCAGCACCTGCCCAGAGCTCCCAGAGAGCTGGCTGGGTACCCGGAAGGCCACCAGAGAGCTGGCTTACTGCCCGGAAGGCCACCAGGGACCATAACATCAAATTAATGAATTGGTGTTTGATCAGAGGGACCCGTGCTTCTAAAATCCGCCTTAGACACGCCAATTACACTGTCTCTATCTCCTCGCTTCATTGTTTACAATGTACTATTTCTTTCCATTTTTTAAAAGTATTTTTCCATCTTTCACGTGTGTGTGTACTTGAGTGGAGATGCAATGCATGTTTTGTGTGCACGTGGAGGCCCACAGCTGACATATGGACTCATTCTTGGTCACTCACATACCTGATTTGCTGGAGACGGTCTCAAAGCAAACCCAGAGCTTATAAATAGCTTGTTCTTTCTTCCTTCCAAGGCTTCCACATACAGCGCTTTAACTACCGAGCTGTCTCCTGGCCCAGAACCTGAAACTTGAAGTCTGTGGAAGCGAAATGGTGGCAGACAGCTTCCCGTCCCACAAGTGAAGGAGCAAAGCGCCTTCGTTGATTCTGCCTCCAACCTGACTCCCACCCCGCGAGCCAGGCAAACACGCGTGCTCACAGGGGGTGGGACACCGGCTCGTGCCTCACACCTTCTACACCAAGAGGCCGCCATTGAGAGAGGAATGATTCACGCCAGAGGTGGGCAGCTGCCTGCCGGTCTACACTGACCGATACATTCATCTAACATAACTCACTTCGGGAGGGTTTTGTGAGCCTGCCACCTGCTATTTTTACCCTTTCTTTGCTCACCCTGAGGTGGGGGAGGAGGGCAGAAGTGAGACGCATTCGTGCAAATGGTCCCGTCTCATTGGCTACCATGTCAACGCACTCGTGGACTCTGGCGTGCTTCATTTCCACGCGGCCGTGCGCTCAGCCTGAACCACACGCGTTACAACCGCGCTGAACTGTGCTTGACTCCGCATTACTTTGCCCTGAGCAATCACGCTGGGATGGCCAGCGGCCCGGCCCTTCTATTTCACATCCCTCATCCCAGGAGGGCGGGCATGGGGGGGCTCACCTCTGCCTTCTTTATCTCTAAGGCTCTTCCGCTGGCCTGTCCTATCTGGGCGCTGCGATATTGACTGGCCGCTCTTTAAATTCACACAGATGCTATCTTCAAATGATAAATCGTAGCAGGCTGCCCATATCATTGATCTCGAATTCCCCATGCCCCCCACAACCTTTCGCTGTGGCATTTGGAAGGACTTTGTACCTCTTTGAAAAACCACACACTGATGATCATTCTGATGGGGAATGACTCGCTCTGCCTTAAAAAATGTTTCAATCTCCCAAGAAGTGTGAACATTGACCTCTCTAACCATTTGGAAGATAGACGTGTAAGAAATTAGGCATGAGCTATGAATACAGTCGTGGCAAGCAACGAATGCTCTTGCTTTAGAGCCAGAAAAAAAATTGTATTTACTTGACCTACACATGCAGCACAGGACAGTGGGGAACGAGGAGGAGAAGGGGCTGCTGCTGGCCGTGTAAATGTGAGGGATTTGTCTGCTGCGGAGACGTGCCCGGAGCAGACCAGGCCTGCTTGAAGGAAGGACGTCCGAGCGCTCTGGGGTCAGATTCGGGTGAACACTGGACCCGCTGCTCACGCACTGACGAAAGCACATGTTCTCCGAGCATGTGTCCTCACGTGGTCCACGGGCCGTGGTTGTGATGAGCGAGAAGAGCGCAGCTGCACGCAGGTCCCGACCACGAGGCGCCCCTGGGCACGGGGGCTTGCTTCTGTCTAGGTGACCGTTTTGCCCGGGGTGGGCTGAGGTACATAACCTGAGACACGTCTCTTGAGGTGCGGCCATGGTTACCGGGAAATGCAGGTTGGTAAAATCTAGAAGAGGAGATGCGATTGGCGCTACGAAACACTCAGTGGTAGACACGGACGTAAGCACAGAGCGCTGGACTCACGGAAGCCAGTCACCACAGAAGGCTGATGCGCGGTGTGTTTGGGGGACCCCCAAACCCAGTTACAGAGCTGCCAGCTACAGTAGCAGTCAGAAGACTTGTCACGAAGCCAAGTGGGTGAGGGGACAGATCCACCCGCGAAGTTCTGCCATGCAAGCACGAGGACCTGAGTCTACCCCACTGTTGGTAACAGCCAGGCGTGGGACGCATACTTGCAGCGGCAGACATGGGCCACATACCTGTAGCAGGCCGGGGCGCATAACTACAGAGTCAGAGCGGGGGATCATGCGGCTGTCCTGTCATGGGTAAGTCCCAGGCCAGTGAGAGACCCTGACTCAAAAGGAAAAACACGCACACACACTCACACACACTCATATACACTCACACACACCTAGGCAGTCACACACACACACACTCATATACACTCACACACACCTAGGCAGTCACACACACACATACTTAGACACACACATACATGTATTCACACATATACGTACACACCTAGACACACACACACATACACACCTAAACACACCCACACCTAGACACACCCACACCTAGACACACATACATACATACCTAGAGATACACCTACACATAAGCACATACATGCCTAAATACATACGTATATATACACCTAGACCTACACATACATACATACAAGTACATACACACCTAGCCACACGAACACACAAACATACATATATCTAGGCATACATACACACACACATACCTAAATACACAGTCACACACATATATAAATATACATATGCACACATAAATACCTAAATACACACTCACACACATACAAAAATATACAGAGATACCTAAATACACACATATACCTAAATACACGCACATATCTAAATACACACATACACTGACATACATGCATACCAATACATACAAGCATATACACACCTAGACATACGCATACACATACCTAAACACACACATATGCACATACATGCACCTAGATACATACATATGCGCACACATGCACATACCTTTACACACAGGTCTAGAATACATACACACCAACGTACACATACAGGCACATATGCATGCACATACACACAGAGACACGCATACACATAGACATGCATGTACATACAACATGCGTATATGTACACATACTCGCATGTGCACACACAAATAGGATCAGGCAGTTTCTGAAAAGCACTGTGGTTTGTACCACACACACCACACTCTGCTGTGGTACAAGAAACACAGCTTCAGCTGTGTGCTCATGATGCTGCCGTTTCGATCCAGCAGAACCAGGTACGACAGCAACCACGAACCAGAGGCGGTGCGACGTGGCGAGCGGCGGGCGTAGACCCTGAGCGCTAGACTACCACGTGCTCGAACACCTGCACGTCACGCGATCTCACAACACATCACGCTTGAAGTACCTATAAATAACATTAGGGCAAGACGGAGCTCTCGGCCTTCAAAGAATTATTCATGAGCACAACAATGATGGTATTTGTCAGGATGATAATGGAAACAGAATAAATATATCTTGCGTGGATTTCAGCAACCAGCTACAATTTATAATACTACCAATTCATTTCAGCCTCATGTCTTCTGCATCACAGGGGCATTGAATTCCTCACACGTTGGCTAAAAAGCCTGGACAGAAGATACTTAGAAAGATTCAGGAAGGCGCATGAGATAACTCAGTGGTGGACCCTTGCCTCTGAGGTCTACAATTAGTCCAATCTCAAAACCTCCACGGTGAGCAAGGAGGACAATCCCAGAAGCTGCCCGCTAACATCCACAGAGGCAGCTAAACAAAGGAACTGCTGTGATGCTGGCGTAGTTCACACTCACAAAGCAGCCAGAGTATGAGAGATACAGGCAAGGGAGGAGCAATTATCCTTAAGCCCGGCATTCGGAGGCAGCTGAAGTTCACCACGATTTCATTTCTCACCAGCACCAAGGAATAAACCATCTTCAGCTCATTGCTCCAGCCCGCACTGCAGATCCGTCACACTGCAGACCCCTGCCTGCACTGCAGACCCTGTCCGCACTGCAGACCCCCGCCTGCACTGCAGACCCCTGTCACACTGCAGACCCCTGCCCACACTGCAGACCCATCACACTGTACACCCCTGCCCACACTGCAGACCCCTGCCCGCACTGCAGACCCATCACACTGTACACCCCTGCCTGCACTGCAGACCCCTGTCACACTGCAGACCCCTGCCTGCACTGCAGACCCATCACACTGTACACCCCTGCCTGCACTGCAGACCCCTGTCACACTGCAGACCCCTGCCTGCACTGCAGACCTCTGTCACACTGCAGACCCCTGTCACACTGGAGACCCCTGCTGGTACTGCAGACCCCTGCCTGCACTGCAGACCCCTGTCACACTGTAGACCCCTGCCTGCACTGCAGACCCCTGTCACACTGCAGACCCCTGTCACACTGCAGACCCCTGCTTGCACTGCAGACCCCTGCCTGCACTGCAGACCCCTGTCACACTGCAGACCCCTGTCACACTGCAGACCCCTATCACACTGCAGACCCCTGTCACACTGCAGACCCCTGTCACACTGCAGACCCCTATCACACTGCAGACCCCTGTCACACTGCAGACCCCTGTCACACTGCAGACCCCGTCACACTGCAGACCCCTATCACACTGCAGACTCCTGTCACACTGCAGACCTCTGTCACACTGCAGACTCCTGCCCACACTGCAGACCCCTGCCTGCACTGCAGACCCCTGCCCGCACTGCAGACCCATCACACTGTAGACTCCTGCCCGCACTGCAGACCCCTGTCACACTGTAGACCCCTGCCCGCACTGCAGACTCCTGCCTGCACTGCAGACCCCTACCTGTACTGCAGACCCCTGTCACACTGCAGACCCCTGTCACACTGCAGACCCCTGCCCACACTGTAGACTCCTGCCCACACTGTAGACTCCTGCACACACTGCAGACTCCTGCACACACTGCAGACTCCTGCCCACACTGCAGACTCCTGCACACACTGCAGACTCCTGCACACACTGCAGACTCCTGCCCACACTGCAGACTCCTGCCCACACTGTAGACTCCTGCACACACTGCAGACTCCTGCCCACACTGCAGACTCCTGCACACACTGCAGACTCCTGCACACACTGCAGACTCCTGCCCACACTGCAGACCCCTGTCACACTGCAGACCCCTGTCACACTGTAGACCCCTGACCACACTGCAGACCCCTGTCACACTGCAGACCCCTGTCACACTGCAGACCCCTGCCCACACTGTAGACTCCTGCCGGCACTGCAGACCCCTGTCACACTGTAGACCCCTGCCACACTGCAGACCCATGTCACACTGTAGACTCCTGCCGGCACTGCAGACTCCTGCACACACTGCAGACTCCTGCCCACACTGCAGACCCCTGTCACACTGCAGACCCCTGTCACACTGTAGACCCCTGCCACACTGCAGACCCATGTCACACTGCAGACCCCTGCCCACACTGCAGACTCCTGCACACACTGCAGACTCCTGCCCACACTGTAGACTCCTGCCCACACTGCAGACTCCTGCCCACACTGTAGACTCCTGCCCACACTGCAGACTCCTGCTGGCACTGCAGACCCCCGTCACACTGTAGACCCCTGCCTGCACTGCAGACTCCTGCCTGCACTGCAGACTCCTGCCTGCACTGCAGACTCCTGCCTGCACTGCAGACCCGTTTCACACTGCAGACCCCTGCCCACACTGCAGACTCCTGCCCACACTGTAGACCCCTGCCTGCACTGCAGACCCATTTCACACTGCAGACCCCTGTCACACTGTAGACCCCTGTCACACTGCAGACCCCTGCCTGCACTGCAGACCCCTGTCACACTAGACCTCTGCCTGCACTGTTCACCCACCCAGGTCGACAGAGCCTCCAGGGACAACCCCGGGCGGCCCCAAGCGACTCCCGGGAGCTGAGCCCCCATGGAGCCTGCACCGCCATCACTTCCAGGATGAGCCTTTGGGGCTCTCAGAATGTTCAGAATCAAAACCGTGAGAGCCTGAGGGGGCAGGGGCGTGGCCAGATGGTGTCTCTGGACACAGCGGGGCTGCTGCACCCATGAACCCCCCAGAGCATGTTCTTCACGGGACCCACAGGGCTGACCTAGCAGCATTCCACCATGAAGGGGAAGGATCTCCAGAGGCCCACGTCTCCCCCAGAGACTTTTGAGGGGAGGGGAAGGTGTGTCCCTCGGTGGTCAACGCACTGACGCATGATTCACACTCCAACATGTGCTCAGAAACACGTCATCACAGGCAACCAGATGGACCTCGGTGGCCACACACGTGACAGGCGTGAAGATAGACAGGAGACTGGCAGAGAGGAAGAACGGGGAGAGAAGGGGGTGGGATGGGAACTAAGGTGTGAAATCCATAGTCATGGATGAAACACTGAAGGAATAAAAACCATGAAATTCTGGGGCATGCAACATCAAAGTGAATTATCCCCCCCCAGAAAAATAAAGAAGACTCACAATCATGAGGGTGTTTACCTTCTGCAGGTGACACTTGGGAACATAGTACCTTTCCATTGTGTCACTGACAGGGTAATTATAAAACAATTTAATGTATGCTAACTCACGCATATTCTAGACATGCGGCACAGAAGTAAGTGTTGAGTTTAAAGTTGTACGATTGCTGCGTGCCGTGAATGCTGTCCCAACCACCGCGCCCGAGTCTCTGAAGGTGCCCACACTGATGTGTCCAGAGAACCGCATCCCACCCGAGTACCCAAGGTGCCCGCGCGGACGTGTCCACAGTCTGCAGTGGTGGTCCTGGCAGACAGAGGTTCTCTCTTCCCTGGGACCTGGGACCCACCATTTGTCAGACGCAGCTGCTGACCAGGGCATCCGAGGGTGCTGCACCTCCGGTGATGCGACCTTGTGGTCCCTTCCCACCGCTCCCTGGAAGTGCGGCTGGCGTCCTCCTCTGCCGCCACACTCCTCTCCGTCTTTCCCCGGAGCGGCCAGATGCTGCTGTCACAGCCAAAGCTGCTGATTTGATGACCACTGAGCGCAAGGTTCCAAGCTTGAGTCTGTAGGGACCAGCGCGGCTTGATACCTGTGCCCTTCATTTCCATCAGCCGAACGCCAAGAAGACGCCCTCTGCTCCTGCCCTTGCTGGCGCTCCCCCCGACAGTCAAGACAAGCAACGGCAGTGGGCAGGAGCAAGCGAGCGGCCGCCCAGCACTGGCTGCCGCGCTCCACGCCTCACGGCGAGGCCGCTCTCACTAGCTGGCCTCGAGGGCGCCGAGGACGGCCTTCAGCTCCTGCTCCTCCAGCCCTCACCTCCCAGGCGCTGAGTGACACACATGGGCCATCGCTCGTGGTCATGAGGCGCTGGGGATCGAACCCAGGGCCTCAGGCATGCTTGGCAGCCACCCACAGACAGCATCCCGGCCCCTCCACAACTTTCAGGTGTAGACTTGTAGAGGGTGAACCACGCAGTCAGAGGACACCAAGAAAGCCACGACAGAGATGCCGATGAGAAAGGATGAGCTCACTTGGGGGCAATAGGAGGGCAGCAGGCAGTGGGGGGGTCGCTACAAGGACAGTGCACAGAAAAGAAAGGCAGAAATCACATCAGAGGGGTGCAGCGGAGGGTGAGACGCTGAGCAACCAGCAGGAACGTGGCCGCTGAGGCATGGACGGGCCGGGTCCTTTCTGTGTCTCACAAAGGTAACGGCAGCAGACTTCGGGGGATGCTGCGGAGGGCGCGCCCATCTCTTGGCCCTGTTAGCAACTCTCCTGCCGTCACAGTCGACTCTAACCCTAAACCACGCACATGAATAAAGAGTCCTCTTCTAGGTTTTTGTGCATGTTCACATCACTAACAGAAAGACAGACTAGACGTCCTCTAATACCAGACTCAGAAGATTCCCAGGTGGGAGCTTCAGCCTTTCCGTAGCTCTGTGAATCTAGGGTTCTGTGCCCAGAGGAAATGGATCCTGGCACTCTGCTTGCAAGTGTCCCAAAGCAGGCAGGAAGTACTGGGCGAGGTGATGCTCTGGCTGGCCGCTGGATGGGGACGAGGCAAACGCAGAAGCAGGAAGTCCTGCTACCGTGCTCGCGGTCCAGGAACCAAAGAGGCTCCATGCCCAAGACCAAAAGAAAATGGAGGATTCAAGAAAGGACGGAGAGGAAGCTGATGAGGTCAGAACAGACGGGAAAAGAAGAGCAGGAAGGTAAGGAGACCTGCACAGGAGCAAGGGATGATGGGAAGGCACGGGCAGGGCATGCCTGCAGCGGGAAGTGAGTGTGAGGCAAGACACAGTCTACCATGCAGAAACTGATATAACAATCAGGAGTCCGATTAAAAAACTCAGCTCAGAGGAAGGATGTGTGGTAGAGATTTCAAAACCCTTAAAAAAAGAAGAAAGGAAGAAAATAAAGGAGCCAGGTTTGGAAAGCATCCCTGTTTCAAGTTTGGATGGAGCAGGAGAGAGGAAGGTGCAGGAGAGCGTTCCCTGGTAGGGAGGGGGCCAGAGAAGCCCCTCACAGCTGACAGAGGGGAGGGTCGGTCAGGTGACCAGCTGGAGTGCGGCAGAGATCTGTCTCCAGGAGCTTGCGACCCCCCTGGTCTCCTCACATGAGATGGATCACGCAGCAGGCGTGAGCCAGTTCCACGGCCCACAGGTACAAATGCCCGGAAACACACCTGGGTAAGGGTGGGGCCGCTCGGATGGAGAGGGACACAGCTGAGACCAAAGCTCATGGTGGGATAATCCAAGGGAATAATCCAGAGCAGGTGAAACGGACGATGGAAACAGAGGTGTGAGGTGGCGGAGGAGCTGAGCCGTCAAAGGCTGGTGGCAGGGAGGCGTTTGCCTTCGGATGAGCTGGGAAGAGGAGAGGCCGGGCGCTGCCAGGGACATACAGGGACAGGCGGGCTTGCTTTCGTACGTAGAAATGGACCGATAGACATTGGAGCTGAAACACGAACATGTTTACGACTCAGACACGCTGTCGTCATAACAACCACAAAAGCCTGGCCACCGCTGGGGAAGACGCCACAGGAGGAATTCTGCCGGGAGGAAGGGGCTTCGTTGCATCTGACCGTGGAGCCAGGAGTTCGGGAGACCGTGCTGTCGTGCCGCATGGGGTCACTAGCTGTGGAGGTGACCGAGGGCGGCCATGCTGACCAGCAGAGACGGTCAAAAGGCAATGGACAGAATGACCAATAGGAGGTTCACAGGAGATAAAAAGGAACAGACTTCTTTACACATAAAGTGTTCACATGAATCAACAGGGAAAAATTCAGATGTAAACAGAAAAAATGAATGTGGATGAAAAACATTTCATTGCAAAAGAAATCAAAGTAGCTTTGAAATACATGAAAAAAAGCTCAAAAAGTTGAATCAATCAGACACTGTTTTATCCATATGTATCTCTGTACTTGTGTGTGTGTGTGTGTGTGTGTGTGTGCATGGGTGTTTGTGTATGTTTGGGCCTATGTAAATGTGTGCTTATGTGTGGCTGTGTACCTCTTTGTGTATTGTGTATGTATATGTGCATACGTGTGTACATATGTGTCTGTGTGTCTGCGTACGTGTGTGCATGTGCGTGTATTTGTATATCTCTGTGTATGCCTGTGTGTATGTCTGTGTATGTGTGTGTGTGTGCCTGTCTGTGCGTGTGTGCATGTGTGCACGTGTGTGTTTGTGTCTGTGTGTATCTGTGTATGTCTGTGTGTGTGCGTGTGTGCCTGTGTTTACACATCTGTTGGATGGTTCACGCAAGGGGAGAGATGCGTCATGACAGCTCATGGTAGAGTATGAACTTCTCACAGAGTCCAGGGACCACCGCAGGGGAGGAACAGCAACAGCGTGAGATTGGGGAGAGTGTACCCCAAGACGTGAAGACATTACACCCAGGAACACACTGCCGATAAGTTCAGGCCGAGGAATGGGCCTGTCCTAGCGTCACTGAATGAGGAAGGGACTCGGGGCCCCACCCCTCAAAGTAACCGTGGAAGGCCAAGGTGGCCAGGGCGGGGTCCCTCACGTGTTGGGGGTCCTCCCACTGCAAGCATGCCTATCCCACACAGGCGCCCAGCCATGCCTGTAGTAGACGCAGAGGGACGTGGGCTCGAGAGGCGACTGGCTGGAGCAGAGCTTGCTGGGAGGAAGAAAGTGTTCAGTGAGAGTGTGGAAGGCCGCAGCGTGGGAGAGGCCCTCAGCGTGGGAGAGGCTGCAGCGTGGGAGAGGCTGCAGCGTGGGAGAGGCTGCAGCGTGGGGGGGCCGCAGCGTGGGGAGGGCCCTCAGCGTGGGAGAGGCCCTCAGCGTGGGAGAGGCCCTCAGCGTGGGGAGGCTGCAGCGTGGGAGAGGCCCGCAGCGTGGGAGGAGCCCGCAGCGTGGGGGGGCCCGCAGCATGGGGGGGCCGCAGCGTGGGGAGGGCCTGCAGTGTGGGAGAGGCTGCAGCGTGGGAGAGGCTGCAGCGTGGGAGGGCCCACAGCACGGGGAGAAGGCAGCAAAAGATACTTCACAATGACAGGATGACAGAGGCCCTGGGGTGGGTGCAAATTATCGAGGTTTAGCTCTGAAGTCGCCAGATCAAACCGTCTTCATCATTACACCGCAGAGCAGCGCGGCACTCGGTGAAGCTTCCTTCGCTCCTGGAAGCTGGTAACTGCCGAGAATCACAACGGGCTGAGTGCAGAAGCTACGCGGCAGGAGACTGCTTGGCCTTAAAGGTGACATCGCAAGTGTCCCCCACCGCAGCACAGGGGCGTCCCAGAAGAGAGGGTGGTGGGCATGTAAGAGCGGAAATGGGGCCAGGGCAGCTTGCAGACGAGGGCCGCAGCTCCCGCAAGGCCTGCGCAGCCTGGGCCTGAGGACACCCCGCCGCAGAAGGGGAAGATCTTCACGGGCCTCCGGGAGAGACGAGGACCGACGATGGGCGAGGCAGGGGAAGATGCTCTCCCACGGGAGAGACGTGTGAGTCGTCACACAGCCGGTGCTCAGCACATGCCCTCCAGGACTCCCAGGGGAGACTCGGGGCCACAGTAAAGACACGAAGACAGGAGGGAGCCCGGCAGGGAGGAGAAGGGCTGTGACGGGAAAAAGGAGGGGATGGGACTGGGGCGAAAGGCATGAAAAATAAATATATTTTACATGGTCTTAGACTAGGAAACTCTAGGAGGATAAAAATTTTAAAAATGAGAAATAACTATACGATGTTGTAATATGCTAGGCAACAAGTTGTGACCACGCCTCTATTTTTTTTTAATTTATTTAAAAAAATTTATTATTTATTTAATTTATTATTAAATTTATTCAACTGTGCGCATGTGCATGTGTATGTGCGCGCGCGCGCGCGTGTGTTTGTGTGTGTGTGTGTGTGTGTGTGTGTGTGTCTGTGTATGTGTAGAACCACGGACAAATTCGTGAACCACCATGGACCGCCTCCACCTCCTTCTGCCCCGGGGATTCACAGGCTCCGCCCTACCAGGACCAGAAGCGCAGGCCGCCCCCGCTTCCGCCTGGCGTCTATACGTGGGGTCTAGGATCCGAACTCAGGACCTTCCGCCTGCAAGGTGGAGGCTTAACCCTTGAGCCACCTCTCCAGCCCCACACCTCTATTTTGTACAGTAATTGACTTATAGTTTTTTTTCCCCCACAGACAAGCGTAAGAACACTGGAGGAACTTTTACCTGCACAAGGAAAACTAGAATACAAAAGCCTGGTGTTTACCAGCAGCAGTCGTAGTTAAATCTGGCCACAGAGAGGAATATGATGCAGATGGATGGAAGGACTGAAGCCCATATGCTCGCCTGGGCTGCTTCTGACATCCCACATCCAGCAAACATGCAAAAGGCAACATTTCACATCCTACATCCAGCCTCCCTCACTCAACATCCCTCCTCCAGCCAACACCCTCCGGTGACCACCCAGCACCCTGCAGCCTACGCCCCGCATCCAGCGCCCCTCGCCCAGTGTCCTGTGTCCGGCACCCAGCATCCTCCCAGCATCCAACACGCCGAGTGGAAAAGAAGCACACAGTATTCCTAGCCACGTGACCGTGGCTAGGTGTGTCCTTTCCTACCTTCCACCTCACCAAATGGCACTCCAACAACAAGGGAGGGTACAAAGGGGATCTCGAGGTGTAGGAGAGGCATGAGACAGACGTGACTTCAGCTAATCATTCCTTACAAAAGTGAAATGTGTGGATGTCAGATTCCTGCTTCTGACATCCAACCCATCACTGTTTTGTTTCCCTCTGTGTGAGACAAGCCTTTGCTCCACTGCCCAGCAAGCACACGACTGCCTCAGGAAGCCAAGTCTGCAGGTGGATTCCAGCACGCCTGGATCGTGCGCAGCTTTAAATACACTTCCATCGCTACCGTAAGGACGGGGGCACTTTCTCTGCTGTCAGGACTCTCAGCACTACCTTGTTTGTGGATGACGAAGGCAGTAAGGTCCAGATCAAACCCGTTCCCTTCTCCTCCACATTCTCCTGTCCTCGTCCAAGTCACCTCTCCCTTAGGTGAGCATGGCAGAGGTGGTGACAGACAGCTGATAACGCGATAGATGGATGACAGATGAAGGACAGATAGATGATAGATGATTGATGATAGACAGATAGGAGTAAATAGATAGATGATGACAGATAAATAGATGTGATGAAATCATGATCAAAGACCATGGGAAACAAGAAGCTGTATTCTGGCTGATGATTGTCCAGTTACAGCTTAGTCCGGCCTAACAGGGCAACCCACACCAATACCAGGGCGAGGGAGCCGGCCACACCGGATCCACAGGGTTGCTGAGGGAGGGGAACCCTCACTTCCCAGATAGTCAATGAGCCCAAGTGGACTGAAAAATGCCACTTCCCATGTCTTACCCACCTGCCCAGGGAATGATCCCGCCCCCCATGGGCTGGTCTTCCCAACAAGTAGACGATCTCCTGCAGGCTTGGTCAACTCCAGTTCTTCCCAGATGTGTTCGGACTTCAATTGTCAAGTTGGTGCATATATATATATGTATGTATGTATGTATATATGTGTGTGTGTGTGTGTGTACATATGTATCAAAAATAGATGCTAGGTAGACAGACAGACAGACAGGTAGATAGATAGATAGATAGATAGATAGATAGATAGATAGATAGATAGATAGATAGGGGTAGGTAGGTAGGTAGGTAGGTAGGTAGGTAGGTAGGTAGATGGTGGGTCAATGAGAACTAGATATAGATGGATCTAGATGGATAATAGAGAGATGACAAAACACCAGTGATTAGCAATAGCGGCCCCTTCATTCTCCTCAGCTGTGCTCACAATCCTCCCCCCCCCCCCCCGCCTCCGGAAGCCCTGGTCAGCCCATAGACAATGCTTTCTGGAGCAACTAAATCCTTGGAGGCCAGATTCTCTCAGAGGCAGTTGAGGCCACAGCCGTGCACCCCTCTCATGGTCCTGGGCTCCTCCTCTGTATCCGGGTCCTTCCAAGTGACATGTCATGCTTCACTTCCTTGAGCAAAGCCGCATGCACGTGGCTGATTCTTACATGCATGTCTGAGGTTTCGGGGTGCTGCACCCGAGTTCTGCTCCTGGCGATGCCGCTGCTGGGACTGTCCGCAGCTTCCCATGACATATGAACAGGGACCTTCGCCTGCAATAGAGACTCCCAGACGCGACTGTGACTTCCTCTTTATGAACTGCTCAGCCCTGTGTTCTCATCTTCTATCCGGTTCATTATGATCTGAGAACAGCATATTGAAATCTGTTGCTAAGATTACGTGCCTGCCAGCCAACCGCGCCGACAGACTTTGTGTACGTTTTATGAGTAAATGTGGAATTCATCTGTGATGTTGTTGTTATAGATTTTACCTTTCGTCAATATTAAATAACTATTCTCATTTCTTTAGTGATTTCTGCCTTGAATTCTGATCTACAGACATTTATATCACCTCCCCAGCAGTCTCTCTGATCAGACTGCTTGCTATACCTTTGATTAATTCCAGAAATTTTGTCTATTTGTTTTAGTTTCACCTCTTATAATCTGAGTATTGTCAGATTTTAATTAGAAGTGCAGAAATGGGTCTTATTAAAGGTGAATTACATGGTTTAATTTATACTAGACAATTGATCGTTTGTCTTATATCTGCCTCTTGGGTTTTTGAGCTTCCTTGGCAATTTCTCATCAATTTGTATTGATTAAAAAGATTCTGGGGGCTGGAGAGGTGGCTCAGGGGTTAAGCATCTGCCTTGCAGGCAGAGGATCCTGAGTTCAGATCCTAGACCCCACGTATAGACACTGGACGGAAATGGGGGTGGCTTGCGTTTCTAGTCCTGGTAGGGTGGAGCCTGTGAATCCCGGGGCAGAGTAAACAAGGAGGAGGTGGAGGCGTCCATGGTGGTTCCTGAATTCGTCCGTGGTTCTACACACACACACACACACACACACACACGTACATACACACAAGCGCACACATGCACAATTGAATAAATAATAAAAAGAATTTTAAAAAAAAGAAGATTGTGAGCCAGGCATGGAGCTGCCCTGCTCCCAGCATTTCAAAGGCCAACGCAGAAGACAGCAGTTCAAATCCTCCTGCCCCGTCACTCAGAGCACTTGGTCTGTGTGTTTCTTCCAGCCCTGATCTTTCTTCAGATCTTCGAGGCAACATTTGCTGTAGCTTCCAACGGGAGGTTTACAGAAAACTCTCCCGGGTTTGGTTTCTGGAGATGATACTGTCATTTTGATTTGTGCTTTCTCCTGACGGGATTTTGTTGCATTTTAAAACTATCTATGGGGTAAAGTGTAAGACTTTTGTTGTTGCCTGCAGTTTTTGATCTGTGGTTAGAAATATGTTTCAGTATTATTCATTTGTATTTCACAATTGACTAGTCGGTGATTGTTTTCCATTTTTCTTCAGAGAAGTATAATTATTAGAATATGCTGCCAATCTCCTGAACTCTAGCTTTTTCTTATGCTCTTTTCATAATTTTTCTCTAAAATAACTTCTCAATTTTGAGATGTCCACCATTGATTCTGTTTTCTACCATGTCATTTGTTGCTACCAAGCTCCTGAAATTCCAGTCCTCCTGCGGGGGCTTTAGCACTTCTGTCGCTTCACACTGCTTCCATTCAGCTCCTTGGCCTTGCCAGGTGTGACTTCAGTTCCCGCCTTACCAGATTGCACTTACCCCTGTGCATCGTCTCAGACTTTCAGAAGTGGTCACTTGCAGTAGATCAATGTTGAAAAATGCCCATTTAGCCTACTTTTTATCCATTTTTAGGCGAACAGAGAACAAGCCAGAGCTAGAGGCGAGGGTCGGACAGGGGCTTCTACTGTCAGGTTTATTCTTGCAGTGCAATTTTTTAACCTGTTAAATATATTTCCAGGTTGTCACAGTGGAACTCAGCCCAGCTGCCCAGGACTCAGCAGCCGTGGCTCTCCACTCTCCGACACTGTCTTTCTTCACTTCCCTGCCTGGCTCTGCAATTTGAAAATAATTTTTTTCCAAGTATATGAGATGGATCGAAACCCTTCAAATCCATCTTTCAAAACAAAAAATGTAGTTCCTCATACGAGACTACTTCCAGATCCTGACTCACATTCTTGCAGAGAGTACTTCCGGGTCATGACCCGCCTTGAGCCCATGTCTAACCCACCCTGTGTAAAGTAACTCACATGCCTGCCTGCAGTCATAGCCCTGCTGGAGTGCAGGGCCCACGAGGGCAGCTGAGGGGAACGACTCCAGGCACTCCAGGCTGGGCGCTGTGCCGTCCCTACTGGGTGCAGGTTCTGGTCCTTCCTAGACTGTGAGCGCAGGGTGGCGCCTCTCTCCCTGCTGCCTGTACTGACCCACACAGGTGAAAAGACCATCTCCACAGCTGCTTTGCCACCAAATGTCAGCATCGGAGGCCAAAATAAAACCCCTCAGACCCTGGAGAACCGTGGGCTCGTCCTGAGTTAGAGTCAGAGAGTTCAGTTATGCGTGTGATCATCTGACCTCTCAGGATCCCCCAGAACCACGAGGGTCCTGGCAGACACCCAGAGGGTCTACCAGATTCCAGCGGCTGCTCTCACTGCTGCCACAGGACCAGCCTGCCTTCTGTCCACATCTGTATCCATGCTGCTTCCAGACTCTGAACCTCCAGGGAAAATGAGGTGCCAGGGAAACCCAGCTGGAAAGGGGCTAAAATATTCTACATAGAGGACGAACAGACACAATCTGTTTGTAGTTTCCTCCGCAGAAAGCACGCTACTCTTGCCCATACTACAGCATGCATGTGCATGCAAGATTATGCATGAATAGAGTTATCTTATGTCTTAGTTAAATACTAGCTTCAACCTGATGACTGAGGAATGGGCCTTTAAGCACATTTGTGAAGAATTAGTAATGAAGGCAAACATGAGCAAATCTGAGGAAGACTATGTCATTAAGTAGGGAAGACCCAGGAGGCAGGTGGAATCGTCCAGGGCGTGGAGAAGATGGGGAGAACTGGACTGGGGAGATGGCTCAGGAGTTAAAGCCTTCGTCTCATAAGCAGAAGTCCCTGCATCAGAACCCCAGATCCCAGGTAAAAATTTCTGGGTAGCTATGGTGATGATCTCTAATTCTCCCCGAAAGGAGGCGCCTAGGAAACCCCAGAGCAAAGCACTAAGGAGGGAGAGCAATCCAGGATGATTCCCTTGGGCCTCCACGGGCACACACACTCAAGCACCTGCTAGTGTACATTTAAAAAAGTGCAGAGAGAACTGTCTAAGCAGGTTGGCACACGCTGGCACATTTTGGCATATCGGCATGCAGGTGTTCTGCCAAGATTGCCCCTCTGTCAGCGGTCTCTGTGGATGTACCCCGTCTCTCAGCTCCTGTGCTGCTGTGAGCTGGGCTATGATGTTTAGCAGAAGGGTAAGCAAGAATAAAACCCTCTGTCCTCTAAGCCACATGCAGACCTGCTGCGACACATTACGTATGATTTCCTTGCATGTGCCTAGCTCCTTCTAGGGAAGCAGAGGAAGGGACCTGAGAGACTTGGTCACAAGTCTCCATTGCTTCCACACTCAAGGATACGTCCTGGGCACTGGAGCTGCCGCGTCCGTATCCCACCATCGGCAGAAATACTGTTTCAAGGAAACATTTTCTGGAAAAAGGACATGGCACTATTTGAAATAAATCAGAAAAATAAGGAAACTATGAGAAGAGTCAGGCCTTAGTGTTACTGTCTGGTTCTGGCCTCAAGCCTGCTGGCTGAGGAGTGACACATTAGCATCTAAATGGACAGTTGCTAGGGGCTCTCCCTATGTAAATTAAGTTTTACCACTGGCAGAAGGATTCCTCCTCTGGAATTTGAGTCTACCTGCTGTATGTTCTTAGATCTTTTTTGCTGTTGTTTTTCTCAGTACCAGCTAGTTTACTGTCCCTTCCCCACACATTTAATGTTTATATGTAAACCAGAGAAAATCTGCTTTGAAACATTCATTGTCCCTTTACTTTTAAGCAACTGAGTGTCATGCCTGCTTTAACTCTACCTGGAGACATCATGTCTGTGCCAACACAGAAAATATATGTCACCTCTGCTCTTCCTTTGTTACCTGGAATGAATATGTTTTACATAATCCTGTAAAGAATTTGGTCCTGGTTTTCTTTGATGTTTTCCCTATGGACGTAGTGACACATCCCCTGGCCTTTACTCTCGATTTTCTAAAGTATATAAACGCTGCTAAAATATTGAATGAAGAGTTCAGATTCACTCAGCCCAGAGAGCTGTGTGTCTGTCTCCATTCACCGAAGCCTTGCCCACCTTGTCGAGGGGAGCCCTGGATTCGAGGTTGCAGCCTGGGACTGCAGCGCTGGAGCCACATGGGCATCTTCTCTCAACTCTTCAGGTGGTTGTGCTGAATGAATAAATGCTTCCTCACAATGCCTGTCTGCGTGGAAAGGAACCCACGTGAGAACTCGCAAGGGAAGCCCAGGTGTCATGTTCCCCCTAGTTCTTCGAATGATGCCAACGTAACACAAGAGCCGAATTACCTCTCCGTGATGCAGAATAAATCAACAGATAGGTTCCCACTGCCTCAAAGAAGCCTCTTCCCTCTTCCTACCTTGCCACATCCTTTGTCCCCATCAGGAGACAGCAGCCTCCTACCAGACTTCAAGCAGAGAGTCTCGGGCTGCACCTAGCATCATCTAGAAAGACTTACAAGTAGCCAGCTATGGGTGAACTTCTTGATGTGCAAATTAAACCTCATACGGCGACACGATACTCACACATAAACTCTACCCAATACGTCAGTATCTCAGAAGGTCTGATTCCCCAGCCTTAAGACTGTTAGAAATCAACAGGGAACAACAAAGGTGGGGAATCACTATATTAGTCTCATACATCAATATCATCAAAATTCAGATTATCAGAAACCTCTGTACAAGCTCTATGATCTCTAAGCCCCAAGTTCTGACTTCGTGGGTCTGAGTTATGAATTAAAAATAGAAAATGTGACATGTTTCCAAGGCGATTCCACATTCAGCAGTTTGTGACTGCAAGCCCCTGCTTCCCGCAGCACAGCTTCCCCAGCATTAAATGCCCACACACAACCCAGGAGTCTTGCTAATCTGATTCCACAGTTCCAGAAAGGTCTTTGGATCACACTTTGAATAGCAAGGCCCTTGATCTTTTGAATTGTAATTTAACTCAAAAACACATTCTCAAATAAAAAGGTTTCAAGACTGACTTTCGTAGACTTCCTCTAGTTCTTTGGTATACAAGTCCAAGGTTATTTCTTTTTATAAAAATCCCTGGCTACTTCATATACAACAGTTATTTTAATACATTTCCCATTTTTCTAACCGCTTTTATGGGTTCAGGATAAAGTAAGTTTCTCAGCATCTTTTCATTCTCTTAGTACATTTGCCACCAAAGGTTGGAAAATACTTATTTATAACACCTGAATTAACTGTTTGAACCCAATTACAAAAATACTTTCATAAATGTAGCTAAAAGAGAATGAAAACAATCACACTATTTTTACTGCTTTTTTTTTACTTTCTTCAAATCTCATAAAAATTCCCAGTCCCATATATGTGACACTTCCTAATGAGCTGTTGGTGAGGGAGGTCTCAAAGGTCCCCAAAGCAATATAGGCATTTGCCACTGCTCTCGTCACATTCCGGAACCTGACAGTAAGACCTTGTTGCTGAAGACGCCACACACAAGAACCTCGGCCCATGGAGAAAACAAAAGAAAGCTTCCTCATTGCGAGTCAGCCTTCTCGGTGCCACAAGGCATGATGCAGGCTGCCTGGGGAGACGAGCGCTCAACAGGCTCCCCCAGACGTGAATGCTGCACCCCCAGTAGCAACCATGCTGAGGAGAGGCGACCGTGGATGTAAGACTGGCATGACCAGTATGGAGGCAGTAACCAACTGCACTCTTGATTCCATGCAAATCCTGACTCCCGGCAGAGAATACGTTCCTGACTCTGTAAAGGAATCCAAGCATCTGCGGAAGGGAAGCCTGTGGGTCACAGGTGGGAACAACGTTCTAAGGTTTATCTCTAAGTACTTGATGGCAAAGTACAACTTAACATCATACTGACAGATTAGAGAAGCTCTCAGCAAGCACCTTTGCAATGGAAGGTGTTTGAAACAGAGAACCCCAGCCGGCCAAAGCAAAGAGAATAAGTGACTATTTGGCGTGATCACCTCTAAACAGAACATCAAAAGCATCCCCCATCCCAAGGGTCAGGGAACATCTCAGAGGAGGGCATGATAAGGACATAAGGTTCTGGGGGCGGGGCGGGGGCTCTCAGACAGTATCCTCCAATCATGACAGGGCCGCTGCACCTAAGAACGCACTGCAGCGATGTCCACAGACCTGCGCAGTAGTTGGCCTATCAACATTTCACCATGGATGAGGACAATCTCAAGAGACAGGACACTCCCCGAGAGACTCTTCAATGCTAATGCCACACAGGAGAAGGGGAGCGTCTTTACCCAGCAATTACCCAACGATAAGTCATCCAAACCTCGGCAAACGTCCAGGCACCTGCCCATTCAGGCGTCCCACATGAGAGCCACTGGGTCACACACGCACACACGTGTGAGGCAGGAGGGAGGCGGCTGGAAAGACATGAAGTGGGACTGGAAGGGGTGGGATCAGGTCATAAGGGTGGAAACACCCAAGTTCATGGTATTTGTGTAGGAGAGTGTTGGTTGTATTTATGGGTGAACACGTGGGAAGTAGGCTAACTAGAAAGGAGAAAGATTGTATTAGAAAGGAGGAGGGAGGGTTTGGACATTAAGGGTGACTATGACATAAATTCATTGTATTCATGCATGAACGTGCCAAAGAATTTATTTTAAGTCTGATCACAAGTACTAGTCTTTGTATAAAGCCTTCCCTAGCCGCACTGTCTTGCGCTAACCTTCATTCCTCACCAGGTGCCCCGTGGCCAGCTGCGCCAGGTGTGGGCCTCAAGCACTGAGTCTATGCTATGTGTAAGTCAGTTTGCTTGTTACTGACAGAACGCCTGGCCCAAGTATCTGAACAAGGAAGGGTCGTTTCCACTGCAGCTGGGCATGGTCAGTAGGTCAGTCACGGTGGCAGGAACAAGAGCAGCTCCACCTTGTACTGACAACCAGGGGCCAGCTGGCTGTGAGTTCAGTCTAGGGAGCCGAGTCCACGGGATGTGCTGCCTGAGTTAAGTATAGGACTTTCCCACTGGGGTACACCCCACTGGAAATAACCTTGAAACAAATATACAGGTGCATAATAATGCTAAGTTCCATCAAGCTGACCATAAAGATCACCCACCACATACTAGCCACTAAAACTTCCACATCCAACAGATCGGCATTCAATACCAAGCCACCCACAAGCACACAAGGTAAAAATCATGAACTCATAAGTCGTGCTTGCAGGCATCTACGTGTATCCAAACACGGCTTCGTAGAACTTTTGTTCTCGATGAACCAAAACCTGGCCTATATTTTTTTTATTTCAATCTAGATCCAACCTATCCTTCTGATCTCTAGGCGAGGAGACTTCAGATGAATTCCATCTATTCTGAGAGAGCCACACTGATTATCAAAGATTATTGCGCAATATGACTGCTGACTGAGATTTGTCATCTATTTCCAAGAAAATGCGAGCAATCTAAATTTTCCTGTATCCCAAGGCTTGGGGAATATCACAGAAGAGAGGGCAGTGTCTCACTCAGCTGTGTCACCTCCACAAGACTCGCACAAGATTTGACCCAGCAACACTTCACATGGTAGGGGAAAGATCTCAAGGCTCCTCATGATAGACTATTGAGAGTTAATGAGGGGCGGGGAGGAAAGCGAGGTGCTTTCTTCAATGGTGTGCCACCTGTAGCAGCTTGCCTGCAAGGTTGTTAACAGACCCATGAAAAACAGCTGAGGGGTCTGAGGTTAATCCTGGGTTTTGATAGTCCAGTTACAGTTCTTTGTTCATCTTGGCTGAAGAGCCCACACCAACACCAAGGGCTAAGGAGACGGGCCACACCGTCTCTACATAATGACTGAGAGAAGGACTGTGCCTACTTCCCAGACCAGCATGTCTGGCCAAGTGTACAGAAAAATGCCAACTTTCTCAACTAACTCCCTCCATCTTAGCCACCTGCTCAAGAATTAGTCCTGCCCACCATGGAGTGGGCCTTTCACATCAACTAAACAATCTGCAGATTTGCTCTGGGCTTAACTGCTAATTCTCTACAGATGTGCCCAGAGCTCAAACCCTCCATTGTCAAGTTGGCACACTGACAGGGCTCGGGGCACGGCTGGGAGTGGAGCTGAGTTCCCAGGGTCCTCCTGTAGCATGCGCAGTCCCGGCTTGATTCCGAGTGCCTCGCAAAGCGCTCACGGCATGCATTGCTTGTGATTCTGCCACCAGCAAGTTGGAGGCAGGAGGATCAGGAGCTGGAGGCCCGTCTAGACTGTAAGAGTTGCAGAACTGAAGCAGAGAAAGTTAACTATATTGAAAGGTCAGGGAGAGGATGCTGGGTGGGCCTCCTGGAGCAGGAAGTGGGCGCGCGCAGATGAGATGCAGACTGCATCTGCATTGCTGACTAAAGCATGCACATATGGCTAATGGTGCGTACTGCAAATAATCAACAGAACCAGAAATCCCTCGCCTCTGAGACAACAGAATCAGGCCGCGTTCATCCGCGCTGGGGCTGCCTGGGGCGGCCGCGGCTCATTAGAGCTTTGAAGCATATATTGGAAGCGTATGCTTTCTCTTCTCTCTTTGGAGAGGGAAGGTCCTCTTTACTGATCTCTCTGGCTGAGCCGACCTTGGCTTTTATATAACTTGACCACATATCTCAATCACTTAATTCTTTATTTTCCCATTCATGTTTAGAATTGTTACTGCCTAGTACTCCTCATAGAAAATGCCAAGAACTTTGGGCCAACGGATGTTCTTGCCCAATGAACTATTGATGTTTAAAATGAAAATACAGTCCAAGTCAGAGCTCTGTGGCTGGGAGCAGAGAGCTGGGAACTATAAATAAATGCAACTATCCAAGAGAAGCAAGTTAACACCCCTGTGAGGACCGGGCTGGGAAACCTGGATGGCCGCTTCCCCAAATCACACGGAAGGGACTCAAAAGACCCCTGGGGTTTTGTTTCGGGCGCTTGTCCTTGTGTTTCATAATCCCCTTATCTGAGGACCAGATGACTGTGCTATTGGCTACGAGCAGCATCGCTACCCAAAGTTCACCCACCACACTCGAGTTTCCAATGGCTTCTGCCACTAACCGAAACAAGCCACTAGACCAATCCTCACAAAGGTGCCTCGCTGCAGGTTTAAATTCATTAGCGTCTGCACGTGTCAGAGCAATGTCTGGCCCCTGACAATGAAAAGCTCATGATTTACAGTTTTCTACAGTTTTCCTGGGCTTCTGCCATCAAAGAGGCGCCATGCCAGAGACCTGGTCACTGTGGGACAAACTGACCCATGGGGGATTTACAAAGAAAAGAATCCAGGGGCTGGAGAGGTGGCTCAGGGGTTAAGCCTCCGCCTTGCAGGCGGAAGGTCCTGAGTTCGGATCCCAGATCCCACGTATAGACGCCAGGCGGAGGCGAGGGCAGCCTGCGCTTCTGGTCCTGGTAGGGCGGAGCCTGTGAATCCCGGGGCAGGAGGTGGAGGAGTCCATGGTGGTTCGCGAATTCGTCCGTGGTTCTACACATACACAGACACACACACACACACAGACACACGCGCGCGCGCGCACATACACACGCACATGCACACAGTTGAATAAATAATAATAATAAAAATTTAAAACAAAAAGCCAAACCTTTAAAAAAAAAAAAGAGTCCTGGTTACAGTCCCTAAGCCAGCTTGGCAGGAGAGCACACACCAACACCAGGGCCGAGGGAACTGGCCACAATGGCTGAGAGAGGGACGATTCTTGCTAGTCAGACCAGCATGTCTGGCTAAGTGTATAGAGGGATGGTGTAACGGTTACTCTTAACTATTGCTGTGAGAGAACACCCAAAGTCAAGCAACTTAAGGGAGATTTATTCAGCTTATGGTTCCAGAGGGGAGACACAGTCTGTCATGGCGGAGGCAGCATGGCTGGAGGCAGAAGCTGGAGGAGGCTACATCACCGCAGACATCTTGGAGGCTGAGAGCTGCAGACTTCTCCTGGAGGTAGGGTGGGACTAACCCACCTCAAGGCTCACCCCTATGACTGCCTTCCTCCAGCAAGGCTCCACCTCTCAAGGTGCCATGACCTTGCCAAACACACGAGACTGTGGGGGACACATTTCAAACCATGACAGATGCCAACTTCCTCAGCCAGCTCTCTGTATTTTATTCACCTGCCTGGGGCCTTGGTCCCACCCACCATGGGCTGGGCCTTCCCCAGCAGCTAGACAATCTCCTGCACGTTCCCTCTGGGCTTAACTCAACTACAATTATCTACAAGTGTGCCCAGGAGCTCAAACCTTCAGCCATCAAGTTGGCACCTGTGCCTAGCCAGTGACAAGCACGGAGGGAAGGTCTAGAAGGCCCTTCTGTCTTCTCCCCCATTAGGGTTGAGCTTTGACCCCAGCATCTGCCTGAGAGCCACCTGCTGCCACGGCAGCACCTCCAGCCAGTGAGAGAGAAGATGCGGAAGCCAGGCATGTCGCGGGCTGGACCACAGGAAGTCACTTGGCCACGGAGCTGTCGGAAGCTGCACGGATCACAGAAAAGGGGCTTGAGTGCCAGGAGCAACTTTAGAAAAGTCTTTCAAATGCATCCAGTTTTCTTCCCATTGGCAAAATGTTCTTTAAAGGTTTCTCTTTTTTTTCTATTTTTGGAAGACATAAGAAGTGTGTACTAAGTGGTGCAACTGCTATTATTAATAATATCTGTGCTGTTTATGCAGAGTTCATAGCCAAACTTGTGCTGAGTGCAGAACATACTCCAGCAAGCATCCTCAATCTTTGCCATGGGCACTAAAGGCTTACGCATGTTCAAACCTCACTGGTCCCTTCCCCCAAACAGAGCGTGCGCATCTGATCTATTTTCTACACGCCCTGCAGGATGAACTCACTAGACACCATTTGTATTTTGAAAAGGATGATGCGAAGACTCAGAGGTCGCCCGAGGTCACCCAGCAAGGAGGCAGACCGCAGAAGGCGCCCAGACACCCGAATCCCCGCATTCTGACGCACGATGACCTGGGAGGCGCAACAAGGTGGGCGCGCAGACCCTCAGTGTTATCTGAACGGAAGACGCATGCGTCAGCCAGCTAGGCGATGCTCACACTCGCCAGGCGAGAGAGACTCGGGAGCAGAATCCTGGAGCCCCCCCTTTCCTGAGAGGCTGCTGAGGTGCCCGGCTCCTCCCTTGACGTCACTGTCAGGATCAGCGTTTTGAGGAGCCTTCTTCAGATTCGTTTCAGATGCTAATTTTAATGCTGTGGCGCCCTTTGAAACTCATCATGAATTATTGAAACACAACGCTCAAATGATATTGTGCTAAGTCGTGTATGCTGAGCCCACACCAGGTTTTATGCAAGAAACGAAATACTGGCTCGCAGAATTAAGGAGAAACTTCCAAGCGGGCACAGGCTGTATGTTAATGTGCTTTTCTGCAGAGCCCGGGGAGTCAGCTATTGCTCAGTTCGGCACGGAGCCCTCGTGGCACAGAAATGCTGCCCTCGCAGCCCTGGCGGCCACCCTGGTGTTTGGTTTTCTAATTCTTTTCAACTCTGATGCGGCTTCTAAGACCTGAACACTTAACACCATGAGAGGAAAATAAAGAAACCTCTTAAAGTGCATCCAAGGTCCTCCAACTGCAAATCTACCAAGTTCAACAAACGTCCTTTGATTCTTTATGTTTTGTTTTTGTTCTTGTTTAAGGCAGGGGCTCACTCCGCCCAGCCCGACCTCAAACTCACTACCTAGCCAAGATCACCTTCAGTTTCTAACCCTCCGTCTCTACAACCCAAGTGCTAGGATAGAGGCTTGGACCACCGTGCTTGGCAGCTTTCTTTACTAATGGACATTTTATTCCTGAAATTGTCCATCTTTACGAGACTCCCAGAGGAGAAAGGATGCGCGTGCGTGCTGGCACACCCGGGGCGCCTGGGGCCTCTCTATAAGAGGGACTTGGTTAGGAAAGTGACGAGAAAATAGCCACAGAATGAAATTCCATACAAAACACCAAATGCACGCAGAAGCATAGATGGGGCGTGGAGGGGTTCATGGGTAAAGGGCTCGTGGCACCTGTCAGGAGGTCTGGGCCTGATCCCCAGCACTGAGGCAGAGCGTGTGCAGGTGACCCCAGTTCTGGGGAGCAAGACAGACATGCCCTCCCTCCCCCTGGCTTGCTGACCAGCCCACAAAAATTAGTTCCAGATTCAATGGGAGACTCGGTTGCAAAAAGTAAGGAGGAGAGCAGTAAAGGGAGACACCAGACATTGATTCGTGGCCTCTGTGTGCATATGTGCATGCATACACACGTGCATACATACACACACGCATACACACAGGAGTTATAAAAAGTCCCTCTCACTTAAGCTACGCGCTGAACAAAGGTCTTCAATGCTTTTCAAGTTTCCCTGAGTTTCCTTCTTGGTGGCTTCCAATGTTTTTTCTGTGGCATCTTTCCTTCAAGAGCGATCCTCTATCTCTCTCTCTGTCTCTGTCTCTGTCTCTCTCCCTCTATCTCTCCTACATCTCTCTGTGTGTCTCTCTGTTCCTCTCTCTGTTTCTTTCTCCCTCCCTCCCTCTCTCTCTCTCTCTCTCTCTGTCTCAGACTCCTATGTCACTTTCTCTCGGCAAAGCATCCCTTTCAGTCCTCTGAGCATGTGAACGTCTCGGTCATCATCTGCGGCTGGTCCTGGCAGAGCCTTGCTTAGAGACAGCAGTTCAGCCGAGAGAGGGCGAGGGAGTTGCACCCAGCTTTAAGCTGCGAGACCCACAAATGCCATGGGAACAGCGACACCCTCGAGCAATGAGACTCCAGAGCCGCTGACACAAGGCGCTGCCTGACAGTCTTTCCAGTGTGCACTCAGGGACTGAGATTCTGAAAGCGCAACAGTGACTTGAGACTCGTCTTCAGGCTTGGGACACAAACTGAGCAATCGTCGCGCAGACCCCCCTCCCCCGCTAAGCTGAGTTCTGCCCGCAGGGAGCTAAGGCCAGAACACCAGCGATGGAGTCACAGACTCCAAGTGTGACGTAGCCTCTGTCTCCCTGGAGCCCAGCAAAGGTAACTCCAGGCTCCTGTGACCCTGCCCCCCTCTCACGGGACTCGGTGTCCTTGGAGTTCCGCAAAGGGACCCCAGAGGCAAGGACCTGGCTCCCAGTGTTTATTCCTCAGCCAGCAAGAACCCGGATGGCGCCCTGCCCTTTGGAGTCTCTCGAGGAGGAACAAGTGTGTGTGTGTGTGTGTGTGTGTGTGTGTGTGTCTGTGTGTCTGTGTGTCTGTGTGTCTGTGTGTGTGTGTGTCTATGTGTGTGTCTGTGTGTCTGTGTGTCTCTGTGTGTCTGTGTGTGTCTGTGTCTGTGTGTGTCTGTGTATCTGTGTGTGTCTGTGTGTGTATGTGTGTGTGTGTGTCTGTGTGTGTGTGTGTCTGTGCGTGTGTCTATGTCTGTGTGTCTGTGTCTGTGTGTCTGTGTCTGTGTGTGTCTGTGTATCTGTGTGTGTCTATGTGTGTATGTGTGTGTGTGTGTCTGTGTGTGTGTGTGTCTGTGCGTATGTGTCTATGTCTGTGTCTGTGTGTCTGTGTGTCTGTGTGTGTCTATGTCTGTGTGTGTCTGTGTGTCTATGTGTGTATGTGTGTGTGTCTGTGTATCTGTGTGTGTGTGTCTGTGCGTGTGTGTCTGTGTCTATGCGTGTGTGTGTCTGTGTGTGTCTGTGTCTGTGTGTCTGTGTGTGTCTGTGTGTGTCTGTGTGTGTGTGTCTGTGTGTGTGTGTCTGTGTGTGTCTGTGTCTGTGTCTGTGTGTGTGTGTCTGTGTGTGTGTCTGTGTGTGTCTGTGTGTGTGTGTGTGTGTGTGTCTGTGTGTGTCTGTGTGTGTGTGTCTGTGTGTGTCTGTGTCTGTGTCTGTGTGTGTGTGTCTGTGTGTGTGTCTGTGTGTGTGTCTGTGTGTGTGTGTGTGTGTCTGTGTGTGTGTGTGTGTCTTGTGTGTGTCTGTGTGTGTGTGTGTCTGTGTGTGTCTGTGTCTGTGTCTGTGTGTGTGTGTCTGTGTGTGTGTGCTGTGTGTGTGTGGTGTGTGTCTGTGTGTCTGTGTGTGTCTGTGTCTGTGTGTGTCTGTGTGTGTCTCTGTGTGTGTGTCTGTGCATGTGTGTCTGTCTGTGTGTGTGTGTGTGTCTGTGTGCGTGTGTATCTGTGTGTGTCTCTGTGTGTCTGTGTGTCTGTGTGTGTGTGTCTGTGTCTGTGTGTGTGTCTGTGTCTGTGTGCGCTCCTGACACAGCGTCTCTTGCAGCCCGGCGGGCCGGCCTGGGCCCACTGTGTGCCCAGGATGACCTTGGCCTCGCTCCTCCGGCCTCCGTGTGTGAGGCGGCTTCCTGACCCACCAGCGCTAGTGCCAGCAAACCGCTCTCCACAGACCAGCGGCAGCGCTTGGCAGAGCACGGGCAGGGACCAGGCAGAGAACGCGGCGCAGGGCCGGCTGCCCAGGGTCTCTCGGGACCCTGACAGGGGTCCCCAGGGGATGGGGCTGGCGGCTCCCAGCCCTGGCGGCAGAGAAGGTACCTGTCACTGCACTGTGAGAACCCACGGGGCTCAGGCGCGCTCCTGGCAGCACCCACAGCATCGGGCGCCAGCGAGCGAGAGTCTTGGGGAGCTACATTCATCTGAAGAGCTGAAAGCAGGGGACCCCGCCCAGGAGCAGCCCGGTGACGTGGGTCACGACACTCAAAGGTACGAACGAGCTGGAGACAAGGCACACACATGAATCCCCACGAGGGACCGAGTGTTTGTGAGTGGCCCGTGGTGGTGAACTGAACAATAAGAAAAAAGACTCGGTTCTAAAGGTGGCCAGTCCATCTTCTAGCTGAGATGCCCTCGCTCGGCTGCAGCCTGAGGACTGTCGGAGCTTTAATCACAAAAGCACTTATTCAATTGGATGAAGAAAGGACTCCTTCCCCCAGACCCACTGCGGAGCCTTTGGCCTCGCTTCGTAACGACTGAAGCTGAAGTCTGGGAACAGCAAGCAGAGGCTGCTAGAATTATTTACCTGGCAGTTCCCACGTAGCCTCTACATAATGCAGCCTGTCAGAGCTCTTCGAATTCAGTGCACGCAACCCAATACCCGGTTACTGGGAAAATAAAAGGGTAATCCATTATCACGGGTGGTAAAAACAAAATCAATATTCTGTATCTGTTTTTTAAGCCTCTCAATAAGTCTCCGAACATTCTCACTGAATCACGGTGGGCGTGCTCTTGCGGCGGCGTGACCGGCCCCACCACAATTCAGAAAACGAGTCAAGAAGCAAGATGCCGACTCCTCCCAGCAAAGCCAGTCAGTGCGACCACCAGCAACAAGGGGCTTCGGAAAAACAAACGCAGAAATTGTAACGAGGACTGGACACTCCCCGTGCCTGGATTTTCCAAAATCTCGCCACCACAAAGCCAGAGAGGACCAGAACCATCCAGAAAGTCTCTTTTAGATAAACCAGTATCTAGTGTTAATTAATTCATTAGTTTATGAGCCTGTAAACTTTACTGGATCCCATAAAACCTTCAGGACCTATATAAAAGCATATGAAATAAAAAAAAACCCTCCATCACTATTAATAGTGATTAGCCTAAGGAATAGACTACTGTGTAAATTTTGCAAATTATTCAAATTTGTTCTATCAAGCTTTGTAAAATTGTTAAATTCTGCATCAACGCTACAAAAATAACCCTAAAATATTCAGTATTGATGTATGTTGATTTGTCTACAAAATGTGCCTTTATATCATTAAATTCTGAATCACTAAATTCACAGCGTATCAGAAGTACCTCTGCACCAGAGGATAATTTGTGGGTGTTGAAATTACTCTGCATGGTTTCTGATAAATCCACAACCAAAGATCTTAAGGGAACAAGGAGTTTTTTTAGGCTTTCGAATCTGGTTACGGTTCTATGTCCAGCTTGGCAGAAGAGTGCACACAAACACTGAGGCCCAGGGATCTGCCACATTATCTCCACAGGACAGTAGAGGGGCTCGTTTCTCACCATTATACAGAAGGATGCCAACTTCCTCACTCAGTTCCCCCCATCTCATCTACCTGCCCAGGGCCTAGTCCCACCCACCATGGACTGGGCCTTCCCCATCAGCTAGATAATCTCCTGCAGGTTCACTCTGGGCTTAACTCAACCACTAATTATCTACAAATGTGCCCAGAGCTGAAATCCTCAACTGTCAAGTTGACACCTGCACCTGACAATGACACTTCATCCCTTGTCAACTTGACATAAGAATGTATCACTTAAAATAAAACCTTCACTCTTTGTCCCCACAGGTGTTAAATTTAACTCTTAATACAAATACATTTAAATATGATGAATTCTAAAACTCTAAGTTCTCACAGACAAATTTTAAAAGGTCCTCTCATTAAAACTTCAGTTCTACCATTCTGAAAGTTCAGTTTTTTAGCTTTAAGAGTCTATCAAGTCAAAATAAGTTAAATATTTAAACACTGATGAAACATTAGAAGAGAGGCAATCATGACACAAGTATCAGTCATGACCAATGTCCACAAAGACAAACACCACGTCCTGTGTACTTCAGCGTCCATCTTCTGTTGCTCAACATGTAGCCATGGTGGCTAAAGATTCTGGAGAATCCAGTCCCTCTTTGCAGCTCGAAGTTGCAAGAGCAGCATTTCTTTGCATACGGTCAAATTTATACTCACAGCCACTCTCAACATACATCCCATGGTTCTGGCGTCTCCAACAATACTCTGGGTTTGCCTCTGTAGCTAAAAGCTTCACCTTCCGTTGCAGTAACTCCAAACCTGCCATTTGGCGAGACGCTTCTGCCGCTCGCCGTGAACCTTGCCCTCAATTGTGCATCAAAACCAGCACCTTCAGGGTGATGCTGACAAATCCCACAGCAAGGCGGAAAGGTACCTTGGCCACTCCAACCACAGCTGCACCAACTTCTGCATGTTGACTCTGGAAAAGCCCTTTCCCAGGAAGCCAAAGCTTTTGAGGGCAAGACACAACTTCAGTTTGGGTTCTGGCCCCTGAAGAAATCCAGGTTTTCAAATCACAGAATATCCATACATGGTATTCATTTCTTCCACCATCCCAGAGCAAAACACTAGGTTTTTCTTCAAAGATTCTCATTTCCCCAACGGTGGCAGCTGCTCTGCTGTCTCCCCTTTCTAGAGCCTCAAGGCTGCCAACACAGCTCTCTTCTACCAACAAACCAGTCCACCACCTTTACCTTCATCTTCATCAAAGTCCTTGTTCCTTTCATCACAAACTGGGCACAAACAATCCACAACTACTCTGAGCATTTCTATTTTCCAAATGAGCCATTAAGCTCTGCAGAATGGTATTTGTATTTTGTAAGTCCCCAAATCTTCAAACATTTCAAAGTTCCTCCAACAAAACCAATGAAAATCTACAAAGTCACACAGATTTATCATCAACACCCCACTTCTGGTATCAAATTCTGTTGCAGTTAGACTGCATGGTTGCTGATAAAACCATGATAAAAACAGCTTAAGGTAACAAGGGCTTATTTGTTCTTACAACAGTTGGGGTTACAGTTCCTTATCTAACTTGGCAAGAGAGCCCGCATCAATCCCAGGGGCCAAGGGAACTTGCCATACCACATCGATATACCCACAGGATGACTGAGAGAGGAAAATCCTCACTTGCCAGACCAGTGTGTTTGGCCAAGTATATTGAAAGATACCAACTTTCTCAACCAGTCCCTTCCATTTTATTCACTTGCCCATGGGCTAGTCCTACACGCCATGGGCTGGGTCTTCCCCATCAATCCTTCAGATAATCCTTCCCTAGATAATATCCTTCCGATTCACTCTGGGCTTAACTCAACAACTAATTCTCTACAAATGTGCCCAGAGCTCAAACCTCAATCATCAAGATGACACTTGTATGTAGCGAAGACAGAGCCCCAAAGAAATGCTGACAAATGATATTAGAACCTGGAACCTGAAACACTGGAAACGAGCTGGCAACAGTTTGTTCCTCCCACTCTTTGGCTTTTAACCGCTATGTGCAGCAGAAAATTTCAGCCAACCTGCTCCAATCAGCAGACTTGGTAATAACTGGACTGATGGTGAGGATTTGTGGCTGAGGGAGAAGGAACTTCCTCAACTCCCTGTTTCCAGCTCAGCATTATCCAAAGAAGCATAACACAGATCCCCAACCTGAGACACTGAGTTTTAATTTTTATTTAACCATCAGAAGAAAACAAAACAATAGCATTTATATTTAGTATATATTTTACTTAACCATGTCCAAAATACCATACCTAATTGTAATGACGAGAAATACAAGGTGTTTCACATTTTAATGTGATTCTACTGAAATTTCATGTGTATTTCATTATTACAACAGCGCAAAGGGGACTAGTCACATCTCAGGTTCTATCAATAGCTTCATGTAGCTGGAAGCCCACCACAGTGAGAGAACCTAGTAATTCCATGAGGCAGTAGACAGAGTTATGAGCAGACAGTGTGGAGAACCACAGACCTGCGGCAGGTCCCACCTAACTGCCACCTTCTAGAGAGGGAAAGTACAGCCCTGAGGCAAAGATAGAAGCCCTGGGTGTGTGTGGGGGGGGTACATTTCCTAGTTCAGAAGAACAGAATACTGTGTGAAGAGCAGATATATGTCATATATCATAGATGAAGTCAGTCAATGTCTCCAATGCTGAGCAAACCAAGTAAAGAGATGAGTGGACAAGTGGAGACAGTCCAGTGGCCTCCAGGTCCCTGAGGTCACATCTGCCTTCCACAAGGCCAGGTCCCCCCAAGGGCATATCTGCCTTCCACCGCAAGACCAGGTCCCCTGAGGGCACATCTGCCTTCCACCCCAAGACCAGGTCCCTGAGGTCACATCTGCCTTCCACAAGGCCAGGTCCCCCCAAGGGCATATCTGCCTTCTACCACAAGACCAGGTCCCCGAGGTCACATCTGCCTTCCACCACAAGGCCAGGTGGGAGACAACGGCGTCCCTTTCTTTCATCAGGTGGCCTTGGCAAATGTCCATGGCCGGGACTTTGTGGGCATTTAACTGACAGCAAAGCATCAAAGCTGTTGACATCAGCTGTTCACATCAGCTGTTCCCCCTAATGCAGCTGCGGCAGTTAATCCTGGGTGTCTGTCACCTTGACACACCTGGCATTAACTAACATCAAGTGAGACCACACCTGGCAAAATCAGCTGAAACCACCTGATTATTAAGAGATTATCTGGATAATACAAGAGCAGCCCTAGATCCCACTGGACCCTCCATGGATCCCATTGGAATCTCCAGTAATGGACATAAGAAGGAACCACAGAATACAGGCGAGAGAGACGGTCCAGGAATGCTCCAGCCATGTGGAGGTCGCTGGGACTTAGCTCCCTGTAGCTTCAGCCACCAGTTCTCCCTCTGGAACTGTAAGTTGAATAAATCTCCCTTAAGCCATTTGACTGTGGGTGTCTCTCACAGCAATACCTAAGAGTAACTGTTGCAGTAGCCCAGCAGAGGCATGTTCAGTATGCAAGTTAAAACTCGCTTATCTCCTCAAGCTCCTGAAACCTATCCTAGCCTTTCAAATGGACGGCTCATCATTCTATCTGCAGCCCCTCCCTCTCAACCCTCCCACCCATCCCCGCCGCCAACCCTGGCTCAGTGCCTCTCAACCCCATCTCTCCCCACGGCAGCACACTGGCATCTGGATTCCACATTGGTGTATTTCCCACCTGGCTGAGATCCCGGAATCCCACCTCTCTGTGCGTGTCTCATCCCTTCATATACGGACCTCTAGCTCCATCCGCACTGACGTCAATGACGGGCTTTGGCTTTTCTTTTTGCAGCTAGCGTGGCTTGAGCTAAGCACCACGTGGAAGCCGGTACCGTGTTTGTCTTATCTACTGCTGTGTCCCAGGATCTAGACCCACACTTTGTGCACCTGGTAGGACAGCAGGCAAATGTACCGGTAGCTTTAGCCTGTTTCTCATCCCTTACAAAATCAAAACGCTCGACACCAAGAAACGGGCAGAGCACAGCCGCCTCCCACGGAGATCCCGGGACTGGTCCTCACAACTGGAGAATTCTCTCCCCTTCTGCTTCACCCTCTACATGCGAGTTCATTATCTGGAACATAATGGGATGCTGAAATCAATAGGAAAACGTTTTACCAGATGTCAGCAAGTGTAATGAGAACCAGGTTGAAATGCTATATAGACACAATGCGCAGGCAAAGTCCCCTCCATCATGACTCTGAGACAGCCACACATTATCCGCGGGAGCTGAGACAGCTGTACGCCGGCCACAGGAAGCTAGCGGCAAGACTTACTGGCGGAATTTCAGGCGCATAGCACGTGGAGGCCCTTAGCCTGTGGAAGGGCTTGGTACCACTGCATGACTTCATTTAACCCTCACAGTGATGCCATGATTAACGGTTCTCCAGACACAGAAGAGAAACACAAGAGTCAAAGAACAAATCCAAGGCTTGCTCCAGCTCGCTCGAGCTAATGAGCAGGAGAGTCAAGATCCCAACCTCAAGCCAGAGCCACAGCTGCCAGAGGCACAGCTGGCCCACATGGCGACCACGGGACCTTCAGCAGGACAGAAGCAGAGAAGGACCCTAATTAATGTGGCTGACCCCTGTGGACTCAGCAGTGGAACGCTAATGTGGCTGACCCCCGTGGACTCAGCAGTGGAACGCTAATGTGGCTGACCCCCGTGGACACAGCAGTAGAATGCTAATGTGGCTGACCCCCGTGGACTCAGCAGTAGAACGCTAATGTGGCTGACCCCCGTAGACTCAGCAGTGGAACGCTAATGTGGCTGACCCCCGTGGACTCGGCAGTGGAACGCTAAGGTGGCTGACCCCCGTGGACTCGGCAGTGTAACGCTAATGTGGCTGACCCCTGTGGACACACCAGTGGACCGCTAATGTGGCTGACCCCTGCGGACACATCAGTGTAAAGCATCCCTCACAACGGCTCATTTGCTGGCCCAGGGTCGTGTCCTCTTGAGAGATCATAAGATGAGCTGATTTTTGAACTCTAAGAATCAAGGACCCTGTGAGACACCCAGGAGTCTTCTCCCCTCTCCTGGGGCAGCCATGACGGAAATACCCAGCATCTGTGTGATGTGAACGTCAGAGGACTGAGCGTCTGCACTGCGCAAATCCAGGTTCTTGATGCTGACACACACCGGCCTTGGCGTATGTCACAGTGAGGAACATTTGATTATCTATCTGGCTTGTAAAATAGCAATTTTTCTTTGGCTTGTTAAATCAAGTTTTATACCAAGGTAAGTAAGAATATCTCACTGGTGTGCCTTTGATTTCATCAAGACTAATCAGCAGAAGAGGTGAGACTCTTCCTGACCCGTCGGGCCTGCACTGGAAGCGCATCCTCTGCTCAGAACACAGGCTAGACGGCGTCAGGAACACGCACTGTTCCTTCCCGGGACTGCGGCAGATCCATCTGCAAAATGCAAATCTGAATGAGACTGGATTCACTCCCTTGGGAACATGCAGACTCACGGGCGTGGGCGACCACACAGCTGCACCAAGAGAACTGTCTTTGGTTTAGGGGGTAGGGTGGGGGTACCATGGAGCTCCCAGGATGAGCAGGGTTTCCCCTCTCATGGAGAGCCCAGTCAAGGGCCCAGCACGTGCAGTGCTAGTCCAGCCATGCTAAGCTGGAACCCAGATCCCACAGCCGCTGCCCCCCACATCTGGCCCTGAGTCTGCAAAGACTTCTGGGTCTAACTCTGCGACCTGTCACAAAGCTGAAGGAAGGACATCATACAAAAGGGGTGGGAGGGCGGGGGGAGTCAGGGCCTGCTGGTCTTCCGGAAGCTCCTCAGGTTGCTCCTCTGTCCTTCCACACAAGACCAAGCACCCCGGTCCAGGACAAATGTCACCTTTCTTAAGGTGCAAAGGAGTTACAAAATTCTATGTATACAAGCACACTCTCTCTTATCACCTTACTAACTCTCCCCCAACCAACAGAAAACATGTGGCACCACTGAAGGACCGCGCTGTGCTCAGTTCATACCGGGTCTTGGAAAGTGACTGCGTTTGTCATGCAAGATGGACATAAACGTCACCATGAGACTAGCCAGAGACACACGAAGAAAAGCGTGTGAAAGCTAATACCATAGAAAGTGTGCGGCTATTGATGCTTGGTGCACTGGGCGAAATGAAAGTGGGTGTCAAGTAAACCCCTTTCTGAAGAATCCTAAGAACACTGTTACTGCTCAGCGTCCCGAGGGTAAGACACGCATCTCTTTCCCTGTGTCTTGACAAATCCTAGCACACAGCAGACAGAAGCGAGAAGAGACATAGAACATGCCCACTAAGGAAAGCGAGAAAAACAACAGTTTAATTTAAACAAGCTAATCCAAACATGTGCTTCGCTTGAAGCTTGGGAAATGTCACTTCATTAAAACCATGATGTTTTCATTCCCAAAGATGATTGTCAAAGCAAAACTATCTCATTATAATGAAAGACATAAAAAAAAAAACTACTATGTTCAGATTGAGTAACCTGAGATATGTCTGAGCTCTTGAAAGGAAATGATAATGGACTCGTGGAGTTGCTGTGCTCGAACCAGGGAAAAACTGAAGCTTGCTTCACATGGCATTGATCCTAGAGAGCTCACATCCATGTACCCGTCCCTTCACCACGAGTCTTACACACGTGCATAGCATGCACACTGTCAGCAATTAGGCTCCGTTAGAGGCTCCGTTAGAGGCTCCGTTAGAGGCCCCGTTAGAGGCCCGTTAGAGGCCCCGTTAGAGGCCCCGTTAGAGGCCCCGTTAGAGGCCCGTTAGAGGCCCCATTAGAGGCTCCGTTAGAGGTTCATATTCTGGAATTTTTCATAGCTGCATTTTTAGCTTGAATTCCACTTTTCTTTTCAACACAAGGGGCAAATAATTGACACAGTAGGTAACTCTCTGTGTATGAGAAAATAGAAGAAAGATTATATCAATTCTCTAAAGCCTAATTTAAGTGCCTTTGAAAATAAGTTAAATAATCACTTTTCCTGGTATGAATTAATCTATGGTCACTTATACAAAACTAAAGAAATATAATAAGTATAAAAATTTAGGTTACGCATAACCTACAGTTGCTTTTAAGACTTTGATAATACATTTCCAAATACTTGTATAGCCTTTCAAAAGACAGATTTCACTGAATGCCCGCCCAAGGTTAAGGAGAGAACTCAGTTGTAGAATGTTTCCCTAGCATGCATGGGATCCTATGCCAATCCCAGTTCTGAAAAAAAAAAAAAAAGCAAAAAAAAATCACCTTGATTTTTGTACATAGAATAATATTCTAAGTATCCTTTCCTTCTGCTGTTTGCTACAACTGTTTCAAGACAACATCTTTTATTACATGCGCGTGAAGTAACAACTGGGACTAGTTCCTGGTACCTGACATGGGTTTAAGTTTTTCCTCATGTTTTTAAACAAAGGTTGAAAATGCCCCCACATGCTGGCATATTTGTGCACAGCCACAAACCAACCCAAAGACATTCCAAGGAATGGAATTGCTGGGGCAGAGGCGCAGGAGACCTCCAACAAAGGGCTGTGACGAAACACTCATCCACTTCCCAGAAAGAAATCTGGGGGTCCCGTCTCCCCAAAGCCCAACTCGTGGTGACTTTGACTTACAGAACAGGTTCAAGAAGCATCTCGCTGTTGTTATTTCTGCCTGTGGCCACCAGAAAATTTTACATTATAACTGGACAATGTGAAGTATCCTCCCACATGGTCCTATAGGACACTATTTCTGCTTTGGGACAATTGGATGAACTTCTTTTTCCCTTTTATTTTTTGATTATATATGAGAAATAGAGAGCGAAACAGAAAGCACATGTAGGTCACAGCGCACAGGCGGAGGCAGAGAGCACATACGTGTAGACCACAGCGCACAGGTAGAGGGCAGAGAGCACATACATGCAGGTCATAGCGCACAGGCGGAGGGCAGACAGCAACTTCCGGAAGTCTCTCCTCTCTTTCTACCACACAGGCTCCTAGGAATCGGAGTCAGGTACCAGGTACATTCTGAGCTCTTGTAGGCCCTGACATTTTTTACCGTATTAAAGATTCACTCAATCACATCTTTTGCTAGGTTGTTTTCTTGCAATGTTTTACTCCTAAGGTCTGCACTAGTTACTCTCTTCTGTCGCTGTGAGAGAACATTCAAGGTCAAACAATTTAGAGGGAGCAAAGGAGATTTATTGAGCTTATGAGTCCCGAGGGGAGATACAGTCTTTCAGGCGGAAGCGGCATGGCTGGCGCAGAAGCTGGGGATGGCTGAGTCATGTCTTCATGGAGCCTGGGAGCTGCTGGACTGTCAACTGCAAGAGCAGACCCCTCCCGGGAGTAGGGGGAGCTAATCCACCTCAAGACCCAGCCCTGTGACTGCCTTGTTCCAGCAAAGTCCCACCTCCTAAAGGTGCCGTGACCTTCCCACACACAGGCGCCTATAGAAGCTCGTTTCAAGCCATGACAAGCCTTTCTATCTTGCACCCACAAGCCCTCCTTCATATCTGCTCTTCCATTTTCTAGGTCTTTACCACCCAGATATTTTCCCAGGGGAGGCACTGGCACGAGATTGGCTCCGCCGGAGGGCGCACATGCTTCTACTGACAGTTCTGAAGGGATTCAGCACCGCAGAGCTCTCGCCCCCTGTGGAGCTCAGCGCACACTGCCTGAATATCCCGTGGTTCCGCGGATTGCCAGTTACAGAAGTTTCCGTTGGGTGTGCACCTGTGCACTAGAGCAGCATCTATTTTCAACTTAGTAATAAAAAGGAAACAGAACTTAACGGAGAGGGGAGTTTGTCAAAGCCACTGACTTTTTACCAGAGCAAGCTGTCCACTCAACAAGGAAACTGTCTGAAGTGAATGCCCACCCAAGACTCTCTCAGAAGGACATGTGATCAGACTGTAGAGACCCCAAAGTTTACACCGCCCACCGTCATTGTTCAGGCAACAGTTCAAGGCCAGAAAGGAAGGGGTGCGGCGTTACAGGATGGGCGGATCAGGGCTTCCCGTCTCCCCATCACTAAGAGACACGAGCCTCCTCTCTCTCATATACCCACACTTCCTCTCTCTAAGGACTGAGTCACAGTCGGATGCAGGCGTCAACTTGACGGTTGAGGGTTCAAGCGCTTTGAGTGAAGCCAGAGTGAACCTGCAGGAGGCTGTTGATGGGGCAGGTCCAGCCCAGTGGGCGGGACTAGTCTCTGGGTAGGTGGGCAAGATGGAGGCACTGGCTGAGAAGGTTGTCATTCTCCTGTGTACTTGGCCGGTTCTCAGCTGCTCCGTGGATGTGGTGTGCCCGGTTCCCTCGGCCTTGGTATTGTGTGGGCTCCCCTGCCAAGGCGGGCAAGCAACTGCACCTGGACTGTCCTAAGAGAAAACAGGCCCTCGTTCCCTTAAGCTGTTCGGGGCAAATTATCAACGACAATGCAAGCCCTCTGCAGCAGGTTCCAGGCCTCCCGCCTCCTAGGTCCCCAGACCTCTCGCCTCCAAGAGACCCAGGCCTCCCGCCTCCAAGGGACCCAGGCCTCCCCGCCTCCAAGGGACCCAGGCCTCCAGCCTCCAAGGGACCCAGGCCTCCAGCCTCCAAGGGACCCAGGCCTGCCCACCTCCTAGGTCCCCAGGCCTCCCCGCCTCCAAGGGACCCAGGCCTCTTTCCTCTAAGACCCCTTATCTCTCTGGCCTTGTTCTGTATATATTTTTCCTCTTGCACACTGAAGAGAATGTCACACTATCAAGATTGCATCATATTTATCTGACCAATAAGATGTACTTCATGCCTTGGGAGAGACTTCCCTGAAGGAAAGGGGTGTGGGGGAGGTGTCAGATGCTAGCAGTGCTGGGGCAGGAACCGTGGAACTTTGGCTTGGCTTCTAAACCTAGCACTCCCCCCTCCCCCCATTATCCCTCTGACCTGGGAAAATGATTGGACTCTGTCACTTCTGGTCCTCCACCATCACACAAAGGTCAGAAAATATCTTCATCCTCAACGGTGTGAGGATTAGAGGTGTTAAGTCATATTTAGCATCAGCCCAATGCCTGGACTTGGGGATAGTGTTTAGTAGCTGTTCACCGATTACCCCACCTCAGATATGCCAATATTCCAAATATACAGAGCAGAAACCAAGATATCCCTTGAGCCTTCTGTTCACAGTCTAGCTATAAGCAAGAAGTATTTTGTAAGACTGCACTGAGCCCCCGTGCCAGGTCCCCCCTACCAATGCCCAGCTGAATGAGGCGAAAGAAAGAGGCCACACCTGGGTGTTCTCGCTCCAGAGCAGCCCTGGCTACGCCACCAGCCAGCCAGCTTTAACTGGTCTTCCCAACCATGGCCTCTGCCATAGCGGATACTGAAAGCAAGTGAGATCATGGCCAAGTCCCTTTCCGAGCAGGACCATTGTGCCCAGAGGAGGGAACTAAGTGAAACTCCTCAGAGGAGTGCATCACACTCTTAACAGCAATAGATGCACAGAAACGCCCAAGGCTGAGGGACACACACCCGACTTACGGAAAACAGACTGTCAGGCACCCTAAGAGACGGCAGCGCTCTCCACGTTGTTTATAACTGATGCGCAGTTCAGCGTGCCTTCGGAATTTCACGTAACTATTAGAAACACCTTCAGGGAAATGAAGAAAGAGGGAAGGAAGGAAGGAAGGGGAAGGGAAGGAAAGGAAGGGAAACAGAAGAGGTATGTATATACCTGATGCTAGGTATATACGTAAGACCAGTGTCCCCCAATGTTAGGCACGTACCTAAGACCTGTGTCCCCCAATGTTAGACACATACCTAAGACCAGTGTCCCCCAATGTTAGGCACATACCTAAGACCAGTGTCCCCCAATGTTAGACACATACTTAAGACTAGCGTCCCCCAATGTTAGGCACATACCTAAGACCAGTGTCCCCCAATGTTGGGCACATACCTAAGACCAGTGTCCCCCAGTGTTAGGCACGTACCTAAGACCAGTGTCCCCCAATGTTAGGCACATCCCTAAGACCAGTGTCCCCCAATGTTAGGCACATCCCTAAGACCAGTGTCCCCCAATGTTAGGCACATACCTAAGACCAGCGTCCCCCAATGTTAGGCACATACCTAAGACCAGCGTCCCCCAATGTTAGGCACGTACCTAAGACCAGCGTCCCCCAATGTTAGGCACGTACCTAAGACCAGCGTCCCAATGTTAGGCACGTACCTAAGACCAGCGTCCCCCAATGTTAGGCACATACCTAAGACCAGCGTCCCCCAGTGTTAGGCACGTACCTAAGACCAGCGTCCCCCAGTGTTAGGCACGTACCTAAGACCAGCGTCCCCCAGTGTTAGGCACGTACCTAAGACCAGCGTCCCCCAGTGTTAGGCACGTACCTAAGACCAGCGTCCCCCAGTGTTAGGCACGTACCTAAGACCAGCGTCCCCCAGTGTTAGGCACGTACCTAAGACCAGCGTCCCCCAGTGTTAGGCACGTACCTAAGACCAGCGTCCCCCAATGTTAGGCACGTACCTAAGACCAGCGTCCCCCAGTGTTAGGCACGTACCTAAGACCAGCGTCCCCCAGTGTTAGGCACATTCACAAAGCTACAGGAGCTAAAGTGCTCATGGAGGTGTCATCCTCGGTCGCTTGGCACAGCATGCTTTAGGTTGGCAATAAGGCTGGGCTCATTCGCTAACGCTCCTGGTACACTTGACCAGCTATCGGAGCAAACAATGGCTAATACAAGGCCTTCACATCACACTTCATGGCAAAGGAGGCCACAAGGGAACAATGGACTGTTTAAAATTAGACTGTAATGTGATAAAGACATGGCGTGGTCCAGCACACGGGGCCCCTTCCCAGCAGGAAAGCGAAGGGAGAAGCGGGGGTTCGCTCTGCGTCTTCCTCTCGCAAGCTGGACTGAGCCGCGCTCGGGCTGACGACAGGCGCTGACAGGCCTGACGCACAGCGGAGGTTTCTATTCACTGGGGGTGCCGCGGACAAAATAAAAAGGGAAACAAGCTACACACTTGGAAGGTTCTGAACATGTAGCTAAAGCATAGAAGTAAAAAGGTCCAGCACCGCCACCCTGAGTCTCAGGAGATGAGGTCGGAGGACGGAGGTAGGAGGACGAAGATAGGAGGACGGAGGAAGGAGGACGGAGGAAGGAGGACGGAGGACGGAGGAAGGAGGAAGGAGGACGGAGGACGGAGGAAGGAGGAAGGAGGAAGGAGGAAGGAGGAAGGAGGACGGAGGACGGAGGACGGAGGAAGGAGGAAGGAGGAAGGAGGACGGAGGAAGGAGGACGGAGGAAGGAGGACGGAGGAAGGAGGACGGAGGACGGAGGACGGAGGAAGGAGGAAGGAGGAAGGAGGAAGGAGGAAGGAGGAAGGAGGAAGGAGGATGGAGGAAGGAGGACGGAGGAAGGAGGACGGAGGAGGGAGGACGGAGGACGGAGGAAGGAGGACGGAGGAAGGAGGACGGAGGATGGAGGAAGGAAGAGGGAGGAAGGAGGAAGGAGGACGGAGGAAGGAGGAAGGAGGAAGGAGGAAGGAGGACGGAGGACGGAGGAAGGAGGACGGAGGAAGGAGGACGGAGGAAGGAGGACGGAGGAGGAGGAGGAAGGAGGACGGAGGAAGGAGGACGGAGGAAGGAGGACGGAGGAAGGAAGGAGGAGGAGAGGAGGACGGAGGAGGAAGGAGGACGGAGGACGGAGGAAGGAGGACGGAGGACGGAGGACGGAAGACGGAGGAGGGAGGACGGAGGAGGAGAGGACGGAGGAGGGAGGACGGAGGAGGGAGGACGGAGGAGGGAGGACGGAGGAGGAGGGAGGAGGGGAGGAGGAGGAGGAGGACGGAGGAGGAGGAGGACGGAGGACGGGGGAGGTGGGAGAGGAGGAGGAGGGAGGAAGGAGGAAGGAGGACGGAGGAAGGAGGAAGGAGGAAGGAGGAAGGAGGACGGAGGAAGGAGGACGGAGGTGGGAGGACGGAGGAAGGAGGACGGAGGAAGGAGGACGGAGTAGGAGGACGGAGGAAGGAGGATGGAGGCCGCCCTTGACTGTAACAAAATCAAGGCTGGTCAGCATTACATGAGACACAGGGCTGAGGAGGCGGCTCGGGTTAAAGTCTCACCTCACAAGTGAAAGGGCCTGAGCTCAGATCCCTGAACCCACGTAGTAAATGTTGGGCAGAAATGGGGGTGGTTTGTAACTCCATCCCTAGAGGGCAAAGCGATAAGGTGAAAGAACAGAGTAGGATGATTCCCAGGGGCACCCAGGCCTTCACAGGCACACACTCAAGTGCTCGCTAGTACACATGCCCACACACATATGTACACACACACATACACACACACACACACACACACACACACACACACACACACACATATGTCTACAGCAGAGTGGATGGGAACCAGCCGAAGGAGACCATCTGCAAGCAGGGCCACAGCCACAAGAAAAAGCAATTCCATCAAAGTGCCTCATGCCAGGGACTGGCAGTGTCTCTAACTCCCTAGGGCTTTGGCTGCTGGGGACTGGGGCTGGCGATTCTTGAGCGAGAGAGAAAATACCAGACTGCCAGATATTTCCCGGGTCACATGGGATTTCTCATAGCTTTTCTAGCCACTTCAGGGTCTACAGCAGCTCCCAGAGTAGCAGAACGTTAGAACCAAGTAAGTCACTGTGGACTCACCCCAGAGATTCCTGATGCTAGTTAGAGGAGAGAACGGACATTGTCAGGGTTTGCAATGTGCCCCCCACAGGTCCCATGCTTGGGAAGGTCAGGACACCTTCAGGAGGTGGAGCCTCGCTGGAGGAAGGCAGTCCCAGAGGGGGGGCCTTGAGGTGGATGAGCCCACCCGTCTGGGAGAGGTCTGCTTCTCAGCAAGCTGACCTGCAGCTCTCGGCCTCCAAGATGCCTGCAGTGACCCAGGTCACGCCAGCTTCTGCCACGGAGGGCTGTGTCTCCCCTGGGAACAATAGGCCGAATAAATCCCTTTCTCCTCAAGCTGCTGCACTCTGGGTCTCCGCAGCAGCACAGAAGAGTAACTAGTTCCAGGCACGAGGGATGCGTGGGAATCGCAGCCTCTGGAGCATCAGGCCAAGCTGAGGCCAGGACTACCAAACGAGAGCCGTTCTTTAACACACGCACACACGTGCACACACACACACACACACGTGCACACAGGCACCATTCACGCCAGAAGCAAGCTCTTGCATCAGGCCAAGCTGAGGCCAGGACTACCAAACGAGAGCCGTTCTTTAACACACGCGCACATGTGCACACACGCACGCACACACATGCACACACGCACCATTCACGCCAGAAGCAAGCTCTTGCTCCTAACCAGTGCCATGTAGGCCAGCGTAGGCCGCAGTCTTCATCTGTGTGTCTAAGAGGACGCATGGACGGCCTCGCTCGTCTAAGCAAGCGAACGCTATGTATCTCAGCTCTACCGTCTCTTCAGAGCCTTGGCTGCCGGACATGCATATATCCTTATTAACTCAACTTCATTTAAAAAGCCAACTTAAAACTTTTACCAATGTGAAAAAAAAATCACACTTATAAAATTTATGAGCTTTATGGAATGGCTATTCAGATTGTCACTTCCAAGAATTTGATGAAAATCATTAGTTTACCAAAGGAAGAGTGAATCATGTTCAAGAGAAAAAAAGAAATTCTGACAAGTTTTCTCTGATTTCTCTGCCCGCCCCATTTCTTCGGTGCTAAATAAAAACCACACGTATCATCTCATTGCTGGGGGGAGGGGGATGGTGGCCAAGTTAATAACACTGCCAGGGAAGGCAGACAATTATATCTTGTTTATTTTATCCGCGAGTCTCTGAGGGTATTTGAGATGCAGCTCAGCCCTCGCCAGTGATTGGCATCGCATCTGTGTTTGCTCATGGTCTTCCTGTCAAGCTAACGTTTCATTAACATTTATATACTTTTTTCAATTTTGCTTTCAAAGCATTGAATGCCGTCAGTAGGAAGCTGCCATGAATTACCGAGCTGTGCTGGTCTTCAAAAGATTCAGCCTGACGGCGGAACATAAAGCTGGGATGCTGGCTGAGAATGGGACTGATCTGACGAGGCCCGTACGTGGGACAGTTGCCCGTCACACTGCCCTTCCCCCGGGGCCGGCAGGGACCCTTGGGAAGGAGCTGTGTGGAGTGTGTCTGCGACACAAATCCTTCAAGTGCAGGAGGCTGCGCGACCTAGGAGACAAGAATCGGCCTCCACACCCCTTCTTGCGGGTTTTCTGCCCCATTTCCATCCCTGAGATGCTAGCTAGCATTTTAAAACCAACACGGCCCCACAAGGAAAGGTCTTCAGAACTCTCACCTTGAGCAAAATAAGCCAGATTCAGAAAAACAAATGTCGTGTTTTTGTCTTGCACACAGAGTTTCGATTTAAATTTAAATAAGATGACATGAAAGGAAATGGGATAATGGCAAGATAGGGGAAGAGAACCAGAGACAGAAAAGAGAAGGAAGAGAGAGGGTCGTCGGGGAGCAGCAAGTGTGGGGTGCACAAACACGCCACGGCGAAGCCCGTAAGTCTACGCAGGGAGCTCACGCTGACCCAAAAGGAACATCCTGCCGCCGGCCATCGCCGAGTAAATTCACTCAACAGGAAATTCCTTCATTAAGCCACCAGTTCATAATCCAGTCTGCAATTCAGAAATCCACTCAGGCATTCACTCAGTCAGCAATCTGTTCGGTAATCCGCTGGTTCGCCGAACCATCCAGTAACCCACTCATTGAGAAATCCATTTGGTAATTAACTTGTTCAGTAATCCATTCCACGGCCTTCCTTGGCAGTTCGCATTCTGCTAGGTGTGGGAAACACACAATGAAGTTGAGCCAGGAGTTCTGCTTGAGCCGGCAAAGCAGTGCGATGATGCGCACAGCTCCCTCGGCCAGCACAAGGGAGATGAAACACTAAGTTTCTGACAGTGCGGAAAGAACGCTGACAATGAAGAGGTTCTGGGCCCCGTACGCTGGCTCCAGGGTTCTGAACACTAAGAGCCTGAGGGGAAATAGAAGGACACCCCAGCCTACAAAGCTTCTCTTCTTCGCGAGCATCTTTGGCTGGTCCCCGACTGTATCACTTCTAGCGCTAGCCTGTGACTGGCTTTCATACGATGGTTCCACCTCTCTCTAAACAGAGACACAAACTATTTGTGCATCTTACCTTGCCTGCTGCTGGGAACTAAGTAAGGACCAGCAAGCACCAAGCCGGAGCCAGCCTGCTGGGGGGTGACAGCCTGGAGGTCACCCCTGGCAGATCTGATGCCAAGCTATTGTCAGTCATGTGCGTGGGTCTTGGTTTCGTGCTGTGCATCACAATGCATGTCGTGCAACATGACAGTAGGCTCCTGGGTAGTTTGCTATTCAGCATTAACGTGTTGTGGCTGTGGGTGGCGTGGCTGTGGGCGGCGTGGCTGTGGGTGGCGTGGTTGACGGCGGCATGGCTGTGGGCTCTCTGATGATGGGCAGAGAAATGCAGACAGAAACCGAGTTTCCATGAAGCAGATGATTCTGAGCTCCGGTACTTAGCACACACCTCCACACCAGAGGTACTGCTCATAGTGCAACTAGGTGAATGAAGTACTTGGCTGAGTAAAGCTCGGTTAACGCCGTGTTCACTTGTTTTGTGGTGAACAAGTCCAGAGCTGTCGGCATGAGAACGACTGTCTTGCTTCCAAGTTTTGCATTTTGGGGACATTACTCCAATCATCTCCTAGGAACACTTAAGGCGTCACAAGCTGATCTCTTTAAAAGTTGGTTTGAGGCTGGGGAGATAGTTCAGGGGTCAAAGTCTTTGTCATGAAAGCAAATGGAAATTGGATCCCCATATCCCATGCAAAAATGCCAGGTGGATATGGCGGAGGCCTAGAATTCTGGCTCTGGAAGGCAGAGGATGGGAAACTTCAGAGCAAAGCAATAAAAAGGTAGAGCATCCAGGATGATTCCTGATGTCACCTCTGGGCCTCCACAGGCACACACTCAAGCGTATTCATATATACGTGCACACGCAAACACATATACACACAAAAAAACCTTTCTTTAGGTTGGTGCTGTACTTCATTGAGGCTTATTAACAGCACCATAAAGAATCAACTAAAATCATCAACACTAACAAACGTGCTCAGTAATAAAGACAGATGCAGTCAGCAGACAAAGCAATACCAGCCCTAAACACCAGGAGGAGAAAGTCTTATCTGCAGAGGAGACACGACAAGTGTGACGTCAGCAGATGTCCCAGAGGAGCAGAAAGAGCCCTGAGGAGAGAGCCGGGGCCATGCAGTGCTGACAACTTCGGGGAACAACAGACATCAGGACATCAAAGGACTTCAAAGACTGGAAGGCGTTGTGGTAATACCACTGGTCACGGGTCACGATCAGAAATTATGCTTAATTTAGTTTTAATTAAAGTGCACATAGGGTCATTACTGAATGTATCCAACACAAGGGATAAAATGGTGGGACTAGCTAAGAAAATTCGGTAAAAATTAAGAAATGGGGAGTTTCTCAGGCGAAAACAAAAGGCCATTTTTACCAAGTGTATGAACGCAAAACACTAAGTAGCTTCTGCTGCATCTCCTGAGGTAAGTCTGACACATGTGCAAGACGAAGACAAACACTTCTGTCTACTTTTGGGTCTCATAGTCTTGAATCCGCTATAATCAGTCACATCCCATCCTCATCACCGCCCAAGCGGTCTCATTTCAAATGCACGCCACCCCCTTATATGCTGCGGTTCCCGTGCACTGGCCAGCCCATTAGAACCTTTCATGTTTGGGTCCATTGCAACCCTTCTTCTTCCAGCAAGATCACCCACTCTTCGTCTGCCCCGCACATCCTCTGTCGCCTCCCACAGCCTGTCCTCTTGCTTATAACCCTCCTCCTAACCTCGGCTCCACGCCATCTCTTTCTGACATTCTTACCTAAGTCAAGCCTTATGCTGTGTGTTAATCGGTCAATCACCCATTACTGCATTCGCTCGATTAACTGAACGTTTGAAAAACAAGCTCACATCATCGATTTCAAAATGTCAAGTGCTTGTGCTACGCTGAGTTCAGCTTACCTCGCCCAGCTCTTGGAGGGCTCTGAAACCCCCTCATCTCCAGAATCCCACCAAAGCACAGCCCTAGCTCCCACCTGCTGGCCTGCTTCATGCTAAGCAGAGAAAACTGCCCAGCCCAGACCGAATGCGCTCTCAGCGCCAAGTCAACACCGGTGACAAAGAGAAAATCTCTGTTCACTAGCCGCCGACCAACACCTCCCCTTAAAGATCCCCAATCCTAAAACATGTATGTCTTCTCCCCTCCATGTTTCCATCCACACATATACTTACTTTAATGCTCCCCTAAGAACAGCGAACACAACATTAAGTTTCAAGTTATCCGTTGCCATCGTTTGAAAAGTGAGTCTTCCCCGCAGGGTCATGGGTTTGAATCTCTAGTTGTTTTGGAAGGTCTTGGCACCTTTAGGAGGTGAAGTCTTGCCAGGGAAAGGTGATCGCAAGGGGTGGGCCCTGAGGCTGATGACCTACCGACTTCCGGAGTCTGCACTTATAGTGGGCAGTTGGCAGTTTGCAGCTCTCAGTCTTCATGATGGACGGGACGTAAGCTTCCTCCAGCTTCCGCCTGCCAACCATGTCTTTTCCACCCTAACGGCTCCTATCTCTTTTCTAGAGCTATTAGCTGACTAAATCTCCCTTTCTCCCCTTAAGCTGCTTGTGTCTGAGTGGTGTCTTACAGCAGCACAGAGTGTAACTGATACATCCGTCCTCAGTGAACATCCGTCCTCAGTGAGCATCCGTCCTCAGTGAGCATCCGAACTAGTGAGCATCCGTCCTCAGTGAGGATCCGTCCTAGTGAGCATCCGTCCTCAGTGAGCATCCGTCCTAGTGAACATCCGTCCTAGTGAACATCCGTCCTCAGTGAGCATCCGTCCTAGTGAACATCTGTCCTAGTGAACATCCGTCCTAGTGAACATCCGTCCTAGTGAGCATCCGTCCTAGTGAACATCCGTCCTCAGTGAGCAACCGTCCTAGTGAACATCCATCCTCAGTGAGCAACCGTCCTAGTGAACATCCGTCCTCAGTGAGCAACCGTCCTAGTGACCATCCGTCCTAGTGAACATCCGTCCTAGTGAACATCCGTCCTAGTGACCATCCGTCCTCAGTGACCATCCGTCCTCAGTGAACATCCGTCCTCAGTGAACATCCGTCCTAGTGAACATCCGTCCTCAGTGAGCATCCGTCCTCAGTGAACATCCGTCCTCAGTGAACATCCATCCTCAGTGAGCATCCGTCCTAGTGAACATCCGTCCTCAGTGAGCATCCGTCCTAGTGAGCATCCGTCCTCAGTGAGCATCCGTCCTAGTGAGCATCCGTCCTCAGTGAACATCTGTCCTCAGTGAGCATCCGTCCTCAGTGAGCATCCGTCCTAGTGAGCATCCGTCCTCAGTGAGCATCCGTCCTAGTGAGCATCCGTCCTCAGTGAACATCCGTCCTCAGTGAGCATCCGTCCTCAGTGAGCATCCGTCCTAGTGAACATCCGTCCTAGTGAACATCAGTCCTCAGTGAGCAACCGTCCTAGTGAACATCCGTCCTCAGTGAGCAACCGTCCTAGTGACCATCCGTCCTAGTGAACATCCGTCCTAGTGACCATCCGTCCTCAGTGACCATCCGTCCTCAGTGAACATCCGTCCTCAGTGAACATCCGTCCTAGTGAACATCCGTCCTCAGTGAGCATCCGTCCTCAGTGAACATCCGTCCTCAGTGAGCATCCATCCTAGTGAACATCCGTCCTCAGTGAGCATCCGTCCTAGTGAGCATCCGTCCTCAGTGAGCATCCGTCCTAGTGAACATCCGTCCTCAGTGAACATCTGTCCTCAGTGAGCATCCGTCCTCAGTGAGCATCTGTCCTAGTGAACATCCGTCCTCAGTGAGCATCCGTCCTAGTGAGCATCCGTCCTCAGTGAGCATCCGTCCTAGTGAACATCCGTCCTAGTGAACATCCGTCCTCAGTGAGCATCCGTCCTCAATGAGCATCCGTCCTAGTGAACATCCGTCCTAGTGAACATCCGTCCTCAGTGAGCATCCGTCCTAGTGAACATCCATCCTCAGTGAGCATCCGTCCTAGTGAACATCCGTCCTCAGTGAGCATCCATGCTCAGTGAGCATCCGTCCTAGTGAACATCCTTCCTAGTGAACATCCGTCCTAGTGAGCATCCGTCCTAGTGAGCATCCGTCCTAGTGAGCATCCGTCCTCAGTGAGCATCCGTCCTCAGTGAACATCCGTCCTCAGTGAACATCCGTCCTCAGTGAACATCCGTCCTAGTGAACATCCGTCCTCAGTGAACATCCGTCCTCAGTGAGCATCCGTCCTCAGTGAGCATCCGTCCTCAGTGAGCATCCGTCCTCAGTGAGCATCCGTCCTAGTGAACATCCGTCCTAGTGAGCATCCGTCCTCAGTGAACATCCGTCCTAGTGAGCATCCGTCCTAGTGAGCATCCATCCTCAGTGAGCATCCGTCCTAGTGAACATCCGTCCTAGTGAGCATCCGTCCTCAGTGAGCATCCGTCCTAGTGAGCATCCGTCCTAGTGAGCATCCGTCCTAGCGAGCATCCGTCCTAGCGAACATCCGTCCTAGCGAACATCCGTCCTCAGTGAACATCCGTCCTCAGTGAACAACCGTCCTCAGTGAGCATCCGTCCTCAGTGAGCATCCGTCCTCAGTGAACATCCGTCCTAGTGAGCATCCGTCCTAGTGAACATCCGTCCTAGTGAGCATCCGTCCTAGTGAGCATCCGTCCTAGTGAACATCCGTCCTAGTGAACATCCGTCCTCAGTGAGCATCCGTCCTCAGTGAACATCCATCCTAGTGAACATCCGTCCTCAGTGAACATCCATCCTAGTGAACATCCGTCCTCAGTGAACATCCGTCCTCAGTGAGCATCCGTCCTCAGTGAACATCCGTCCTAGTGAACATCCGTCCTCAGTGAGCAACCGTCCTAGTGAACATCCGTCCTCAGTGACCATCCGTCCTAGTGACCATCCGTCCTAGTGACCATCCGTCCTAGTGAGCATCCGTCCTCAGTGAACATCCGTCCTCAGTGAGCATCCGTCCTAGTGAGCATCCGTCCTAGTGAGCATCCGTCCTCAGTGAACATCCGTCCTAGTGAGCATCCGTCCTAGCGAACATCCGTCCTAGTGAACATCCATCCTAGTGAACATCCGTCCTCAGTGAACATCCGTCCTCAGTGAGCATCCGTCCTCAGTGAACATCCGTCCTAGTGAACATCCGTCCTCAGTGAGCAACCGTCCTAGTGAACATCCGTCCTCAGTGACCATCCGTCCTAGTGACCATCCGTCCTAGTGAGCATCCGTCCTAGTGAGCATCCGTCCTCAGTGAACATCCGTCCTCAGTGAGCATCAGTCCTCAGTGAGCATCCATCCTAGTGAACATCCGTCTTCAGTGAGCATCAGTCCTCAGTGAGCATCCATCCTCAGTGAGCATCCGTCCTAGTGAACATCCGTCCTAGTGAACATCTGTCCTAGTGAGCATCTGTCCTAGTGAACATCCTTCCTCAGTGAACATCCGTCCTCAGTGAGCATCCGTCCTAGTGAACATCCGTCCTCAGTGAGCATCCGTCCTAGTGAGCATCCGTCCTAGTGAACATCCGTCCTAGTGAACATCCGTCCTAGTGAGCATCCGTCCTAGTGAACATCCTTCCTAGTGAACATCCGTCCTCAGTGAGCATCCGTCCTCAGTGAGCATCCGTCCTAGTGAACATCTGTCCTCAGTGAGCATCTCTCCATCTTTCTGGGACCAAATTTTCTCAGGCGAGCTCCCTACCACGTGATATTCATTTCACTGACTCTCATCCTCACGTCGTGGCTCAGGCTACGCGAGTCTGGTGACCCTCTGTCTCGCTCCTATGGAAACTGTTCTTCGACCAGTGAGCAGCACTGGCCTCTTGCCAAACCTGACGTAACATTCCAATCTAACGTTACTCCGTAGCACCCTGACAGCATATGGAAGCTTCTCCTTCACGCGCCCCCAGAACTCCTGCCTCTCGCTGAAGGGCCCTTGTGTCTGGGTGGGGGCCACACATCAGCCCTCTGGGCTGGCTCCTTCAGCTCCATCCAAGATCTGGAACCTTGGGAGTCTTCCAGATTTTTCCTAGCCCGTGATTCTCTCTTAGTGACCTCAACAATTTTTACGGTTTTTTAACTACCACATATATGCTGGTAATTTCCAAATGTCCGTACTGTACAGATCTGTGTCATGAATTCACGTTTGGTCCCTATCACCCGTCTCTACTGGGGCATTCAGCATCTCAGACAGACATGAGAGGGAAGCCTGGGGTTACACACTCTAGTAATGCCATCTCCACGGTCTCAAACAAACACAGGCGACTCGTCCCCGCCTCCTGCCTTTCTCTACCCCCATTCCATCCATCAGGAGCATGGCCTGTTTAAATTCTGCAAAACAAAGAGTCTCCCTCAAACCCACTTTCCCCAGCGTTCCTTAACGCCACCCCCTCTCCACGCTCTCTCTCTGTGGAAAAGATCCTCTGGGTTCCTGCGGCCGTTTCTTTCCTCCTTTCCAGAAGCGGTGTTTGATGTCTTTTTAAAGAAATTATGTATGTATGTGTGTATGTGTGTGTGTCTGTATATGTGTAAATACATACAGTTCTTTTATGTACAAGTGTAAATTACTTCCAACTTTTCAAGATTTGACAATACGTGCTGAGTATCTTTCAATGATACATATGCTGCTATTTTACTTCATTTTTTAATTGAAGGAAACATGCTAGAATACATATTAATCTACCCTTATTATGGAAATGTAAAATGATTAATTGTGTGTGTGTGTGTGTGTGTGTGTGTGCAGATGGCCCGTGAGTGTGTGCGCCTGTGGAGGTCCAAGGGAAGGGACATCAGCAATCATTCTGGATTGTTCTCCCTCCTTGTGCTTCGCTCTGGGGTTTCCCAGGCTCTCCGTCCAGGGTCAAAAGTGCAGGTTGCCGGCATGAACACCTGGCCCTTTTACATGGAACCTGGGGATCTAAACTCAGATCTTTTCACTTTCAAGACAAACATTTTAAGTCCTGAGTGGTCTCCCCAGCCCACGAAACTATTTTCAAGCAGTGACTGGACCACACACCAGTACGAAGCATCTCACCTGAACCTGCAGCCACCCTGCACCCCACCCGGAGCCCTCCCTCCCTCCAGACGCTCTGTCTCGCGGCCCCCTCTTTCTCAGCATTTCTAGACCACTGCGTCTTCTTCCGGCCTGAAGACCCTCACTTGCTCCCAGCGTCTTTGGATCCGCACGTGTCATCCACTCGCATCCTTGTCCCCTGTGCGCCCCAGGCTTCAGCTCAAAGCTGGCCACGGCTCGCCAGTCCTTGTCCTGGTGACACATTTCGCAGCGAAGCACTGCAAAGTACATTCCCTGCCGCACAGCCGGCGACAAACCAAGCGCTCTGGCGGGCAGTTTCCCGGGCACTAGAAAGCCTGAGTCGGAATTTGTCTGGGGCTCAGCTCGCCGACCTCCCATTCACCTCTCTTTATATGGTTCCAGCCATGTCACCTGCAAGGCCTCGGGCCAGGACAGCAAAGGAACCGCAGCTGGCCCTAAAGCCACTGTCCTTCAGCGACCCCTCGCTGACCTCTGCTGAGTCAGGACCCTGCTTGTGCGCCTGCCAGGGTCTATATGGCCAGTGCCGTACTCACTTCCAGCGGGCACGACTCCACCACCTCCCAAGCCCAGTGGCACCTCTGCACACCAGCCTTGCGGCCCATGCCAGCCGCCTCCAGGTCCCGAGCTCCTGCAGAAGCCTCCGCAGGCGCGAGGCAGAACGGCTGTGTCCCAAGAATGTCGCAGGCCACACTGCGCGCGGAGTCCTGAGTAATAGCACAACCCATTCAGGGTCTCGGCATTTCCCGGACTGCTCTGGATTGCTTAGATCAACCACTGTGACTAAATATTACAAGGAATTTTTTTGCATTTTTTTATTTCCTGCTCAAAATTCATTGTAGGAAGAGATGACCCTTTTAAGTCTCGCTGGCAAATGAGAAAAGAGGCCGACTCGACTCATAAGTGATGTACTCAGGCCAAATAACAGTAAAAGCCTATTGCTAACGTGCTGTTCAGAAGAACGCTCCCCAGGGCTCCACAGAGCAAGACAAGCAAATGAGCCTCCTGCCACATTTGGGGAACACACCTGCCACCCCTCGAAAACCATCCCACAGACTCCTGGCTCCAGACTCGGTGCCGCTGCTGAGTTAATTTCAACACGACGCCATCTTTGGTCATGTTTAATCAATGGAGTTAATTTAAATTTTATTGGCCTATAGATTAGTTTGTACTTATCTAGTAAATTGCCTTTGTAGTAATATAAGGGCTATAATTATTAGGAATATATACCCGGGTTTATGTTTGTATATATTTAAGCTCTATTAAAATAAACATAATTAAATCAAGATCTATGCTTTTGTGTTTTTTTATTTCCCTTTAAAAGTTCGTGAATAACAAGGCTGAGAAGATGACTCGGCAGGTAAAGTAAGCGCTTGAGTCAGGAGTTCAGACGCCCAGGACTGCTGTAAAAGGTCAGAGTGGCAGCGTGTGACATAACCCCAGCGCTGGGAAATGGACGCAGGAGGATCCCGGCCTGGCCAGCCAGTCGAACCAACACAGCACAGGTTCAGTAAGAGACCCTCCTTCAAAAAGCAAGATGGAGCGTGATAGAGGAAAACCCCAGAGGTGACCTATCACCTCCACATGCACACACGCACGTGCACACACACACACATGCACCACACACACAAACATGCATGCACACACATAAACATGCACACACACATTGCACATACAAACATGCACACACACATGCGCTACACACATACACTACATACACAAACATGCATGCACACATGCACTACACACACAAACACGCATGAACACACACATGCACTACACACACATGCCCTATATACATGCATGCACACACGACTATATACACAAACATGCATGCATTCACATGCACTACACACAAAACATGCATGCTCTATTTACACAAACATGCATGCACACACAAACATGAATGCATACACACACATGCACTACACACACAAACATGCATTACACATACAAACATGCACACACACACCCAACCATGCATGAACACACACATGCACTACACACAAAACATGTATGCACACAGCACACGTGCACTACACACACAAACATGAATGTGCACATACATGCACACATGTACTACACACACAAACATGAATGCGCACACACACTCACACACGTGTACTACACACACAAACATGCATATGTGCACAGACCACACATGCCAAAATAAACAGATGAGTAAAGTAAAGTTGTGAATACCGAGCCAGCCTGGAGTACAGACGCAGATGGGTTGAGCCTGGCCCTCACTTGGAAAGTGACAAGGAACAGTGACTGGTGTCACGGGCACCAAACACGTGTCTGTGCCCCTTCTCCCGCAGGGCTGGGGGGCGAGGCTTGGCGGAGCATCCTGACCACTCACAGTGCCCGCAGCTCAATGCTGACCACGTGATCCGAGGGAAACACTTGACCTGACACACCCTGGGTGCGCAGGAGGGGCCTTCGAGCTGAACTAGGTGCCGCCCACTGCTGAGCCATTGAAAGGGGGGTGAGGATCTTGATGGCTAACTTGGTGAAGCTGAGAATCAGCAGAGCTTAGGAAGGGTGCTCCCCAAGAAACCTGCTGGACTCAAGAGAGTGCTCCCCAAGAGACCTGCTGGACTCAAGAGAGTGCTCCCCAAGAGACCTGCTGGACTCAAGAGAGTGCTCCCTGAGAGACCTGCTGGACTCAAGAGAGTGCTCCCCAAGAGCCCGCTGGGCGCATGGAGGGTGCTCCCCGAGAGCCTGCTGGGCGCACGGAGGGTGCTCCCCGAGAGCCCGCTGGGCGCACAGCCCTACCCTGAATGTGGGCAGCTCCACCCACAGGCTAAAGACCTGGATGGAATAAAAGGGACATGGAGAAAGTCAGTGACTCGCTGTGCTGCGGGGTAAAAGAGGTTTGTGGAGAGATGAAGCCCCCTTAGCCACAGACTCCCCACACGATGCCTCGCTGCCCACGTGCCGTGCTGAGCGTCCACGCACTGAGCCCTACGAAACCGCGAGCCAAGGGACGCCCTTCCTGCCTTAGAGACACTTAGTCAGCGGCTTCGTCCCGGCCACGTGAGACAAGACGCAGGCCCGCCACTACCACCGACCTTCCTGCTTCTACAACGTGGAGGCGCGCTGCACCTGCTGAACAAAACCCAGCCGGGCGAGACGTTGAGACAGTGCCGACTCCACCTTGTTGATGGGAAAGCCAGCCGCCTTCAGACACCGAACGGTCCAGAGAGACGTGTGGTACCAGCTGCGTCCTGACTGGGCACCAACTCCTTTCATCCAACGGTTATGATTCTGCACACAGTTCTCTGTGCAAATTATGATCAAAGGAGTCTTCCTTTAAATTACTTCAATGAATCTTTAACTGTGACTTACTGTCAGGGCCAAGAAAGAGCCAATTTCATAAATAATGTACAGAAACTATTTGTAAAAAAGTGGGAAATTGAATAAGAAGAGGTGGAGAGCCACGCAAGTGACCTTGGCTTTAAGAAGGACGCACTCGCCGGCCGTGGTCATCTGTCCTCTCTTAGACATTCTCCTTACAGCTGCATCCTCTCAGAATTTTAAAGCCTATTACCAACTCACGCTATGAAGAGAATGTGTAATGGCTTTATAAATTATAGTGGATCAGAGAACAGTTATTTTTTTCCTAATGACCCAAGATATGAAGTGCTAAGTAGTTTAAGCATTTGCCGTGCGAGCGCAGGCATCGCTGAATGCCACTGAAATTGGGAGAGCTCCTTGCTCCTGACTTTTTATCCAAGATTAGCCATCAAGGCCAAGGAGGTTAAAGAAGAACTGACGCCACGGAGAGAGAACCATCAAGTCCACATAGCCACCAGAACAAACGGAAGCTCCTGAAGACACTAAAGACAGAACTATCGTGGGAGCCCATCACCCCACTCTAGGTGTGTGTTTGCAGGATTTATCAGCCGCCACAGCGACTCGCGTGCCTTCTCGTGGACTGTGTATCTATGAATGCAAAGTGCTTCAAACACCATTTACACAAGAGAAAAAATTCATTAAGAGCACACCAAGTCTCCTCTGCTTGTGTCAGAAAAGATCTAAGCAAGCGAGACCAACCAATCCACAGCTCCGAAGGGGACAAGGTCATTGCAGAGCGTCGACTTTGATGCGGCCACATTTTCACTATCGGGCCTCAATCTCGCATAGTGTTCAAAGAGAGGAGTGGAAAGATACCCACCAGCTAGCCCACGTGAATGGGAAAGACCCCAGCCACGCTCTGGCCACGAGTGGTCAGATCAGCCTTTCTGTCCTGAAGACTCCAGACACGGAGGCGATTCTGAGGGGGAAGCTGATGTCATAAGGAAGTTGGCAGACAGGAGACCCGGCTGGCAACTGAGCACAGTGTTCAGCGTGATTTCTACTGGCTGAGAAGAACGTTCGCTGTCGTAGCCTGAATGTGAGCCGCCCTGGGGTTCGTGCGTCTGCATCACTGGTTGATGCTGCTGGGGGGTGTGGTTCCTTCAGGAGGTGGAGCCGTGCTGGAGGAAGGCATGTGGGGGTCTTGAGGTGGGTTAGCCCCGCCCTGCTTCTGCTCGTGGTCTGCCCTGGCATCTGCACTTTGCTCTCCAAAGCCTCCATGATGGGGTTGACCCAAGTCATCTCCAGCTTCTGCCACCTGCCATCCCTTTTCCATCATAATGGACTGTTGTCTCCCTAACAAACCACCCTTTCTCCCTTTAAAGTACGGGAGCCTGAGTGTTGTCCCCGAGCAGCAGGAAGAGCGACCCTGACGTCTGGGTAAGCAGCAGCTGGGAGGAAAGGCACGAAAGCATCTGTGACCATTTTAGCCTCCTGGAGTCAGGGGCAAATGTCTTTTGATTATATTTCATGTATACTTTCTAGCATGTTTAAAATCATCATGCCGTCTCATCAATAAAAATGTAAAAGAATTTCTAAAGACATGACTATTTCTCTTCCTCAAAACATTTATTTACAAGTTTATTACCATTTACTCATTGTGCGACGGAGGCACACCATGGCGAGCGTGTGGCGGTCAGAGGACAGTTCGGGGGGCTGCTTCTCTCCTTCTCCCATGTGGGTTCCAGGGACTGGCCTCGGTCGTCACCAGCCTCTGCACCTGCAGCCTGCGCCCCGCTGGGGCATGGATGGCTGTCAATGAGGCAAACGCCGCCCCGCCCCTTACGTCTCGCACGGAGCCTCAACAATGTCTGGGGGAGGCACGGAGCACCCTGAGATCTTTCTCCGTCCACGGGGAGATGTTGACAGGCCCAATCCTGTGCAGTTCTCATGGAAGTGCGTGGAGCTGGGGAGTCCCTGGCTACAGCAGTCCTGCAACGTCCACCAGATACTGCTGGCTGCACCCCTCCGTCCCTCGGGCTCTTCCCTCCCCTTCTTCCTCGATGCTCCTGAGCCTTGGCCCCGGGGATGGTCTAAGCTGAGGCAGCAAAGATGCCCAGTAGAGTGGGTTCCAGTCAGCCGCCGAGGGCTGGTCGTGCGAGCAGCGCTCCCTTTTCTCTGTGCACATGGGAATTAGTGGGCCCTAGAAAGGGGGCTAGTTGCAGGTGGAAAGGGCAGGAGGAGGAAGAGGTGGTAGGAGGGAGAATATAATCAAAGCACTCGATAAACCCGAATGGAGGAATCCATCACAATGCACGATGAATACCTACATTCAAAGCCTAACAGGCTTGTGTAGAACTGACCTAGGATAAAATAAATGTTCAGAGACTGTGGTTAATGACAATGAGTGAAGACTAAACAGAAGATTCACAAAATGAGCTGCCACCGCAACACTCTCGACCTGAATGCGTTCCTACCCTTGTCTTGCCGACAAGAGCTCTGCCCAGCCCTTTAGACAATCAGTCGTGAGGTATTGGGATCTGACCACACATGCATTTGCATATGGAGGACAGCGCTGAGGGGCGCTCAAGGGTTAAACTGCTTGCTGAAAGGGAAATGACCGTCCTAGACCCACATCAAAATGTCGGGTGTGGCCGCCTGCCCACAGTTCCAGCAGGCAGAACCCAAGATCCACGAGTGAGCCGGTACACAGAATAATCTACAGGCGCTCTTCAGGCTTGTATAGAGAAAACGGGGTTCCAAATAGCAGGGAGGAGGGATGCGTGCTGACTCCCTTGGGTTTCCACACACACATGCATTACATGAGGATGCACACATGCAGACATCCATCCACATATGCAGACATACATTCACACATGCAGACATACATTCACACATGCAGACATACACCCACACACATGCAGACATCATCCACACATGCAGACATCCATCCACACATGCAGACATCCATCCACACATGCAGACATACACCCACATGCAGACATACATCCACACATGCAGACATACACCCACATGCAGACATACATCCACACATGCAGACATCATACACACATGCAGACATCCATCCACACATGCAGACATACATCCACACATGCAGACATACATCCACACATGCAGACACGCATCCACATACATGCAGACACGCACCCACACATGCAGACACGCACCCACACATGCAGACATACACCCACACATGCAGACATACATCCACACATGCAGATATCCATCCACACATGCAGACATACACCCACACATGTAAACACACTACAGCATGAAAACAGAAGAAAAAAGAAAAAGCTGAGGATGGAGATACGTACTGCTAGTGGCCACCACAGACCATCAAACCAAGACTTCCCCAAAGCAAAGGAGCCAGCCAGGGCCATACAGCCCGAGCCTGCCTACTGGACAGACTTACTGGACCTCGCCGAGACCCCCACCTTCATGGTCTAGGATCGTGGCTCCAGGGCACCCCCCACGCAGCAAGAAGACTGGGACCTTCGCAACTTACACATAAACCTTCTCTGAAAAACCCTAGCTGTAAACAAGCCAATAGAATCCCTTGCCAATGCCAAGCATCGCATCGCATCTATTTAATCCATGGACTTACTGGTCCATGAAAGGGACTTACTTACAGCCCTCCATGTTCTTTAGCTGCTGACAAACTCCTTACTCTGTGCCCAGCAAGAAACGATCCCCAACCTGCCCACGACGAAGAAATCGCTCAGTCAGCAAGCACTTCGGATCACTCCGTGACCAGCAAAGGGCCAGCGGTCAGCAGCCAGCTGGGTAGTGGGACAAGCTCCAGATGACCGCAGCCCTTGCAAGAAATTCAAAGGGACCATGCAGGGAAGGGGGTGGGGAGGGGCTGGGGACCAGCGGTAACAGCGATCTTTATCAAATTGATTACTCTGGGCTGTGTATCAGGCGCCCGAGACCCTGGCCAAGAAAGAAATGGTCTCATTTCCCCAAAATGGGGGGGAGGGGTCTTTAGACCTGGTAATCTTAGAGAACTGTGCACATATTTAAGGGAAGTATTGCCTCTGATTTTATCCACCCACCAGAAAACGAGAGGCAGATAGGGGAGAAAGTCTTAATCTCCTATACTTATGTTCACAGTGAATCTGCATGCACAGGCCTGTGCCCACAGCCTCAGGTCAAAGGCCTTCTGCACTGAGAGATAAGGAAGCCACATCAGCACAAAGCAATCCGAGGTTAGCTCTTCTCGAGAACACGCGCAAGAAGCCTCACCAGATGATGTCCGGAGCTCCGCTGGCCATATGCCACCGTCAGCCACGTGGGGTACATTTGCATTCTTATTAATGACTTTTAAATGAAATTAAAATTTGGCTCTCACATGAGTCTCATTTCTTGGGCTCAGTGGTCACATGGGGACATCAGTTCACACAGAACACATTTCATCATCGCAGACTGAGCGAGTCTGTACAGACGCACCCTTGATCCAGGCCCCATGAGTGTGTACAAAGTGTACAAAGAAAAGAGGCAAAACTCAGCATGAGAAGACTAGTAATAGTGTCGGATACTGTTACGGCTGAACATGAGGTTAATGCTGGGGAAGGTTGTGGCCAATTAAAGATGCTGAGCTTGCAGGATGAAGGCTCCTCACAGTGGGCGGGGCTGAAGGTTGGTAGCCCATCTTGCTTCCTCTTCCTCTCTGCTCCTGAGGCCCCGTGACTTGCATTAGCCTTCAGCTTCTGCTTCAGTCAAGCCCTCCGCTGTGTGAGTTCCCCCACAAATGACGTATGCCCCCTCTGAAACCCTGACAATGTAAACCAAGTAAATAACTCTTTCTCCCTTAAGCTGCCTGGGTCAGAGTATTGTCTCGTACCAAAGAGTAACAGCAACAGATAATAATATTCTGTAATACGTATTGCAAGATTACTGTTTAACTGCGCCTGTATGTGCCTACATGCATGATGTATGTATATGTGCATCCTTGCATGTGCTTGATGGATAACTATGTGGGGGGCATGCATGTGCCATGGGGTGTATGTGGAGGGACAGGTCAACCTTTGGGTGCTCTTCTGCTCCGATCCACCTTGTTTGAGACCAGGTCTCTTCGCCACTGCTGTGTAGACCAGGCTGCCCCTGAGAGCTTCCAGAGAGAGTGAGGTCTCCACCTCCCGTGCTTGCAGGCGCTCAGGGATTGCAGACGCTCCTGCCATTGCATCTGCCATTCATTCACAAGAGATCTGGGCAACGGCACTTTGCTGAGTCGGTTCCCCAGGCTACTAATTGCTTTTAATAAAATATGGGCAAAAATGACAATGTCAAATGATCCTGTCAAACAGGCTTCCAAAAACTTGTAGAAGGATTAGTGTTTGTGCCATGGATATTGTCGCAGTGCACCTGCATGGTTGCTGATAAGTGACATCAAATGGCATAAGGGAACAAGGGTTTATTCTCTCTTATGATCACTGGTTACAGTTCTCAGTCCAGCTTGATAGGGAGAACACGCACCAACACCAGGGCCGAGGGAACTGGCCTCACCATCAACACATAATGGCTGAGAGATGGACAATCCTTACTTGCCAGACCAGCATGTCTGGCCAAGTGAACAGAAGGATGCCGACTCTCAACCAGCTCTCTGTGATTTATTCCAGAGCCTAGTCCCACCCATCATAGGCTGCATCTTCCCCATCAGCTGGACAATCTCCTGCAGGTTTGCTCTGGGCTTAACTCAACCACTAATTCTCTACAAATGTGCCCAGAGCTCAAACCCTTGACAGTCAGGTTGACACCTGTGCTTAACTATGACAGATATGCTGTAACGTCAGAGACTAAAGGAATAACTCTCCACTTGATGGACACCGCTACACACATTAATCACCAGAGGCAGTGCGGGGAGGCGCGTGTTCAGCGCAGCACACCATGGCGCTACACACGTGCTCAATGAGCCCAGAGAGAACTACGACAAAGTGTCATCAGGAATTCTGCCTACGGCTAAATTGAAACTTTTGATTTCAGTCTTCAAACAAACATATGTACTATTACGGCATATTATACAACCAATTATAATGGTATAATTGATTAAAGTAATAGTGTTATACTGTTACAGTCACATAAACAAAATAAAATCGACAAATAAGTATGTGAAAACGCCAGCAAATTTAAATGTCCCACCACACACAAATGTGGATGCACACACATACACAGACACATATACACACATGCATGCTACATACATACACATGCACATATACATGCACACTATTAAATATCCCCACCACACATAAACATGGATACATACACAAAGACACATGCACATGCATACACACACATACACACGCACACACATACATACACACTATGCACACATACATACATATATGCTAGGTCAAAAAAATTAAAATGTATGGAGTAGAAAGATGGCTTAAGGTTTAAATCCTCTGCCTTACAAGCAGAAGAATCTGAGTTTGGACCCTCAGATCCCACATAAAAATGTCAGGTGGAAATGATGGTGTTTACACTTCTGGCCCTAGAAGGTGGAGCCTTGGGAATCCCAGAGCAAAGCAGTGAAGAGGCGCATCCCACTGACACCTTTGGACTTCCACAAATACACACACTCAAGTGGCCTCTTGTACACACACGTGCACAATCACACACACACACACCCATGTTATCTAAAATTAAAAAATGAAGCAAAATAAAAATAATAATATATATGCTTGAAGTAAATAAATCGAAGCTGGATGTGAGCAGAGTAATCCAGAAACTCAGCAGATGGAGCAGGAAGATCAGGACATCAAATCTGGCTGAGGGCTCGTTGGCCAGTTCGAGGCCGGCTGGGCCCTGAGGCCCTGTTGGAAAAGGTCAGGATGGGAATAAGATAAGTGACCGCATGAGTCCACAGCTGTGCCACCGCCACAGCGAACCACTAGCGATTACCACCGAGTGCTTGTCAACGGACTGGCCCGGATGTGTCACTGAAAGGCCAGGACAGAACTCCAAAGCTAAGGCTCTGGTCTACCAGCAACTGCTGCTGAAACCAACACGCTGCGAGGACATTCCATCGCACCGTCATGATGCTCACGGGTCCATCGCACCGTCATTGGTCATTGATGCTCACGGGTCCATCGCACCGTCGTCGAAGCTCACGGGTCCATCGCACCGTCCTCGGTGCTCACGGGTCGCTCGCTTCCTGCTGAAGCCCGAAGCACCGGACCAGGGCGCTGCAGCCCGGCGTCCCGAAACCAGCATGTGACGTCGCACGGAGCATCCCTCCCGCCTCCCCCGGCTCGCAGGCCACCAGCAACTCTTCCTACGCAGGAGATGCCCATTCCCCAGGACTCTCCTGCCGACCCCTGGAGAACCCGCCAAGGGGGTCTCAGCGTTCACATCACAAGCTGACTCACAACACTGGACCCTGCGTTCCCTGGCCTCGGTCTCCCGATGAGCTCAGATCATGACGTCAACTTCAGGACTGGCACCTCTTCAGCAGGTCACCCCAGAAGTCTTGCTGAGCGGGAGGAAACCGTAAGGTCTTCAATCCTATTTCCGGTTATAATGCCCCTGCCATCAAAATAAAAGCGCTTAATGGCTTTTCCACTTCTTTTTCTGTTGGAGAGAAGGCCGAAAGGAGAGGTCGGGAGAGCCGGAAGCTAAAGAGCAGGCGATTCTCACCTTACCTTAAAGCAAACAATCTTTTGTGCCCTATCCAGCCCTCCGCATCCCTCCCTCATGCTTCCTCTTGGGACCACGAGCCAGAATCCAAGTCAGCTGAGGAGATGAGCCAACGAAGAGTCAGCCACACCGAGGTAACCCCACTGACGTCATCACAGGAGGGTCTCCAGGGTGTCCCCAGAGACCTGCTCTTGAACAGACTCAAATATCAACAAGGTTTCCATGGTGACACTAGCAGGCCACAAGGTGGCAGACGTGGTAGTGAGGATGAGGATGAGGATGAGGATGATGAGATCCTGGATGTGTGCACACGGGGCAGGCCCTGCTGAGAGAAGGGACAGTGCGCAGAAACCCATGCCTAGGCCCAAAGAAAGTCTCTTATGCAATGCCAGAGGGACGGTAAGTTCACATCCCAAACTCTGTGACGTTTAAATTAACTTTAACTGCTTAAGTCAAACTTCACCGTGTGAAGTTTAAAGGCAGTGTGACTTCACCACTGGCCCCTGGCCAGGATCAAACTCCTCCCTTCTACCTGTGGCGAGGCCGGAAGGTCTCAAAGCACATTTGAGTCACGTGTTTCCAAGGCGCCAAAAGTTCCATGCGTGGCTCAACCTGTGATTCCCAAATGCAGGTGGGGAGTCTGTGTACCTCTCTTCTTGGTTCCAGAAACATCGACAGTCCACACTTGTTGCCCACAAATCAGAACATGAGATGGTAGCTTTAGCTGGTGCAGGTATAGAGTTTAACCTCTGCTATTGTAACCAACCTAGTGAGGAGCCCCATCCCCAATTGAGTTCCAACAGCCCGCCAGAGGAGAGGCCGAGATGAAAACCTTCTTGGGAAACATATAAATAAAAAGTAATGACCTCGGAGCATGTTAGATTAAGAGCAATATAAACAGTGCAGCTGATTTCATTTTAAAATAACTCACTGGGATCATACAGTTTCCCAATAAACTGCACCCAGCACAAAATACAGCATTGCTGACACGGTGGGTCAAGCAGGGAACTAAGAAAAGGACCCTGGAAATGGCTGCGCACAAGTCAAAGAAGGGCCAGGGCAAAGCAAGCGTAGAGCTCGATCTAGAAAACTGAAGGCTGAGCTCGCAGCACATCCGAGAGGAATCGCAAGTTAAGGAACGCGCTTGGGAAGCCTGCAGGACTGTCTAACAGGACTAACTGCTGTGGGAAGATCCAGCCCGTGGTAGGAGGACCTTGCCTAAGCGGTTAAAATGCTGAAAGGCACCGGTTCGGTGATTTGCAGTCCTTAGCATACTTTGGCAGCCACACTGTTTGGTGAGTGAGGTTCGCCCCTCTCTCAGCAATCCGTGTCGGCACAGTGGGGCCACTATCCTCAGTCCCTGGTGTGGGCATTAATCCTCCTGTCAAGCTGGACTAAGAAGTATTAGCGAGACTTGTAAGAAGGAATAAGACTGCCTTGCTCCCCTAAACTCTTTGGCTGTGAATTCATCGGCGACAGGCTCCGTCGACGTGGAGGGGAGGAGGGGAGAAGTGGAAGGGGCTAGAGAAAAGCCGGTGGGGCCGGCCCTGCAGATCCAGAGACACGACAGGAATTAACCGAGCTGTGTCAGTCGCCTCCGGCCTTCAGGTCACTAGCGGCGCCGCCTGCCAGCTCTGTCCTTCGGAAAGCAATCAGATCTTTGCAGGCATTTCCTCAGCCCTGCAGGTGTCAGATCTCTGGCAGAAATGATTTAAGCCTCCAGGATGAGCTGATTCTCTCAGCAGCAAGTCCAGGATGGCTGGACGAGTGTTTCTCAAACCTGGACGCAGAAGAACTGCAGCAGGCAGGCCCAGCAAAGCACTACGCACAGCAGCTCATGCCCGCAATCCTGGCTGCGCAGGAGGCTCAGGCTGGAACCACAAACCAGGCCTGTCTGAGCAATTGAGTGACATCTGGTCTCAACAAAACAAAAAAGGGGTGCGCTGGGGTGCAGCTCAGGGGTAGAGTCCTTGCTTGCGTGAGTGAGTCCCAGGTTCAACCCTCCAAAGACCAGCAGCATCTGCAAGAGCATCTCACGTGCCGGGGGTCGGGGTGGAGACGCCACATGGTCACCAACTCTCCCGCCACAGATTACGCTCAGTGGAAGGTGCACGCAGGAGAGCAGTACGTGACCATGTCGTGTGTTTCTCTTTAGTGTCCATCTGGTTTCTGCAGGGAAACTATGAGATTCAAAGAACCACGTGTGGGGATGTGTTCTGTAAAAGAGCTGAATCCGCCACGCTGTTTCTGTCCTGTGCTGAAGGAACCGGGCTTCTCAAAACTTGCAGCGGCAGCAGCGGCAGCAGCGGTGGCAGCAGCATTAGAAGCTGCAGCGGCAGCATCAAAAGTGGCGGCAGCTGAGCGGCGGCCGCTGAGAAGTTGGCAGGCAGAGCTGCCAGGGGCAAAGCAGCCATCTACAGAAAGCTCAGGAAGGGGCATCCAGACAGCGTGAGACCGACCAGGGCAGGACCCCTGGGTTGGCACTGGGCCAGGAGCTGGCGCTACAGAAGACAAGGCGGCAAGAGCCAGAGGAGGAGGATGCCCACCCCGGATGTGGGAAAAGTTCCACAAAGACATAAAGCTTTAGGGCCGGGGGACTCAGACACCCCAGGTCTGGGGGCTGCAGGACCGGTCACTGTCAGGGGTGAGGAATCCTGATGCCTGCCCACCTCCTAGAGGCTGTCAGCTGCTGCCAGGGCTTAGCATTGCAAGCAGCTCATGGACCTGGTCCCTGCGCCTCGAAGCCCGCGAGAGAGCTGTCTGCTGGGGGCCGCCGCTCCCACCTGCCCGCTAGAAGCCGCTGAACACCAAGAGACACGAAAGCTGCCAAGACAGGCCTGGCAGAGTCTCTGCGTCTGCGCGTGATCCACCTGGGCCGAGCAACGGGACCCCGGCAGATGCCTGGTAATGCATCGCCGGTGCTGCGGTTACTGTCTGCGCTGCTCTGAGACAGGACTCAGCACCAGCTAAGGGAGAGAGGGGGATTTGTTTGGATGAGGATTCCAAGGGAGAGAGAGCCATCGTGGGGGAATCACACAGCAGGAGGCTCGTTCAAGTCACTGCAGGCAGCAGGCAGGCAGAGACGCACCAGAGAACTGAGGGGAAGCAGGGCCGGGCCACCCAACGCCGAGGCCCCCCTCGGGGCCTCTTCCTCCAGCAAACCTCAAGGGCCCCCCTCGGGGCCTCTTCCTCTAGCGCAGCTCCACCCCAAGGAGGGCCCCGGCTTCCCAAACAGCAATCCAGGTAAAAGGATGCCAACCCACGGTCAGCGGAGGACAGCCCGCTCACACCATGAGCAGGTCTGTCCGTAAGGACTCCAGGACCCAGCCATCCAGAAGGTGGCATGCGGGCATCTCAGACCATTTCACTGATGACATGGAAAGAAAAGCTCCAGACGACATTTTTCCTAATCACGGACTCACGGTAGCTTAAGGAAGATGAAAGTGAGGGTCAGTTTGTGTGACAACGAATCACGGCATTCTGTATCAATGGAAAGCGCTGTGATCTCTTTCTCTCATCACTGACACCCGAGAGAAGCAGCTTAAGAGAGGAAAGTTGTGTCCCTCACAACTGCAGGGGATTTCAGTTCCTGGCGGCCAGAGGCAGGGGGCCGGATGGGCGGCTCGTTCACATCGTGGCAAGCAGGAAGCACACAGAGCAGGCCGGAAACAAGCCAAGTTCAACCTTCAAAGCTCCACCCCTCGCGAACTTCTGCCGCCAGTGGAGCCCCCACCCCTAAATCTTCAACAGAGCACCGCATGCTGGGAGCCAAGCACTGGAAACGAGAGCTCCTGGGAACATTTCATCTCCAGATGATCGCGATGTCTACATAGAGAACGAGACCCAATTATTCTGACGTCTTGTTTTAGAGACATTTATTATGTTTCATGTCTGTCATTGATAGATTCCAAGTCCTTCTTAAGAGGTAATAAAATAAAAGCCAACCACCATTGAAATCTCACTTGTAAGCCATTTATATGCAGTTGTGCCTCTAAACAATTCAGCCACAGATATGGTTATTACTCCTGGCTGATGGAGGAGGAGTGTGGACGCTCCAATAGCACTACTAAGTAGCACAACTGTCTGACTAGTTTCTAAAGGGGCCTTATCAGTCTGAGGGTCAAGATACTGAAAGAGGGACTGGAGAGGTGGCTCAGGGGTTAAGCCTCTGCCTTGCAGGCAGAAGGTCCTGAGTTCGGATCCTAGGCCTCATGTATAGACGCCAGGTGAAGTGGGGGTGACTTGCATTTCTGGTCCTGGTAGGGCGGAGCCTGCGAATCCCGGCGCAGAGTAAACAAGGAGGAGGTGGAAGTGTCCATGGTGGTTCCCAAATTCGCCCGTGGTTCTACACATACACACACACACACACACACACACACACACACACACACACACATACACACACATACACACACATGCACAATTGAATAAATAATAAAAAAAATTTTAAAAGATACTGAAAGATTTCTAAAATATCTGTTTGGTAAAGAAGTCACAAAGCAGAGAATCTGTCACATGGATGAGAGAAACAATAATCAACTTCTTCCTTCTGACTCATTTGATGTCAAATAAAACCTTTTGGAGGATCTTTTCTAAAGTAATTTCATGATTCTGATACTGGAGGACTGACTGGATGGATGGATGATAGACAGAGGGATGGATGGATGGATGACAGAATGGAAGGATGATGGATGGATGGATGAATGACAAAATGGGCAGATGGATGGATGATGGATAGATGGATGGATGATGGATAGACTAATGATGGATAGACAGAGGGACAGATGGATGAGAGGATAGGTGGATAATGGATAGACAGATGGGTAGATGGGTAAGTGATGGATGGATGATGGATAGATGGATGGTGGATGGATGATGAATGGACGGATGGTGGATGGATGGATGATGGATGTTTGGATGATGGATGGATGGATGACTGAATGGATGACTATGTGAATGGATGAATGACAGAATGGGTAGATGGATGGATGAATAGATGACTGGATGGACAGATATTGAATGGGTAGATAAAATTAACACATTCTTAAAACTTCAAAATCTCTTATTGGGTACATTTTTGACTATTAAACATACCTATGTTTCATCTACTTTCTATAAAATATTGAAATCATATTCATAGTTTCATTAGCATATTTCTGCCAAAAAATTAAGAAAAAGAAACAAGCATTTTCAGGGGTTAGGGATTTAGTTCATCAGTAAAGCATTAGCCTAATTACACAAGGCCGCGCTCTGGGTCCACAGCGCTGGGGGGGGTCATGGAGGCTGGGGAGAGCTTTGCATCTGGCTTGCTTGAAATGGTCCGATGTTGTGTTTGTTGCTGATTACTGATGGACAAAATGAAAACTTTGTTTTAAAATAAGGATGGCCTCAAACCACAGAACAACTGAGCACAACACAATTCACACGCACCTCGTCTCCACGCGAGACCACCCCGCACGCCAGCACAGGACGCCCGCAGGTGGGCTGCACGTCTCCATCAGCTCTGCTGTGGCACAACGGCTCTCAGCTGGTGACCCGCAGCCACAGCTGCCTGCCGCTCACGTCCACACAAGGAAGCGCACAGGATACTGCCCCAACGCAGGGGCTATTTCCGCTCTGATGCAGTTGGAAAATGCAAAGCTCGCCCCATAGGCCAATTTGACTGTGCACTTGGTCCCCACTGGGTGGCGCTGTTTCTGGAAAGCTGCGGAGTCCCAGGAGGTGGAGCCTTGCTGGAGAAAGTGAGTCACCAGGGAAGGCTTTGAGATCTGACAGCCCCACCCACTTCCCATTTTCCCTCGGCTTCCTGAATGTGGTCCCATGTGACCAGGCTGCACATGCTCCCAACTCTACACCCTGCACATTATGATGGACTATTACCTCCCCCACCCCGCAAGAAATCAAACAAACCCTCCCTTTTCCATTAGCTTTCATCAGCCATTTGGTCAAAGAGATGAAAAAACTAGCATACCCATTGGCTTCAATAAATTTCCAGACCTATATAAAGAGGAAGGGAAGGAGGTTAGGAGGGAGGGAGGGAGAGAGGGAGATAGATAGACAGACAGACAGATAGACAGACAGATAGACGGACGGACGGACGGACAGGCAGGCAGGCAGGCAGACAGGGAGATAGACAGACAGATAGGTAGATAGACAGACAGACAGACAGACAGTTTCCTGATATGGAAAACAATACGCATGCATGACAGAACCTTGAAAGCTCAAACAAAAATAGTCTCCCATATTTTCCCCTCCTGGGGTGACCTTTTAGACATCCAGAATCTCAGCTGCAAACAACCAATTTCAAGGGACCACAAAGTGTAGCTTGCCGTATTGTTTCTTTTAACACTGCTATAAAATGGTCTCGCAGGATTTCTAATGGGAAGACATTACTCCTAAAACATCATTTTAGAGGAAGAAAACTTTCTCCAAGCTGCAGCACCGTGGGCAGAACTGCAGGCTGGGTGTGCTAGTCCCGGGCAGGGGTGCGAGTCCCCAGGGAGCACGCTCTACAGAACCACCCAAGGCCAATGCCGCCATCAGCATCCATGTCTCTGGGTCTCCGGGTGTTTGGGTTTCACAGTTCCCCGTGGGTCTGAGATACCCTCAGAATGGAGGAGAAGCCAAGCTTTGGGCTCCGAGACGTCGGTGGGTATGCACTGGGCACACAAGCCTTTCGTGGGGCCACAGAGCCTGCCCAGGCAGCCATCGCCCCTCAGCTGCCACGGCCCTAGGATTTGTTATCTCAGCAACATGCCCTCTTTTGGGGTGTGGTGGGGGATGGCTAATCCTTGCATGATGATTCTAGAGTACTCAGTCCGTTAGGACCCGGTCATTCAGGGAATCGTAGACAACAATGGAAATCGGTGGAGAATGAACAGACTTTACCACAGAGACCCTTCACGTCACTTAGCACGTGGTTTTCAACCATGGACAGACTGGCATTGTCTAGAGACGTTTCTCTCTGTGGCACAGAGGCTGGATGTGCCCAGTGGCTTCCAATGGGTAGCGTCGGGCTTGCTACTCAGCACCCATGACAGAATTATTCAGCCCCAAAGGGAAACATTGGTACAGGGGAGAAACCCCACATTCACACTTCTCAGCCAAGAAGCGTGGGAGAAGATGGACTTCAGTGTGACGTTAAGACCAGCCACTCGCCTCCCACGGCCCAGCCAGCTCTGCCCACCCGCGGAGCTAAGGCCATCTGCAAACGGCACGTTCTTTGGATAGTGCAACCGTTATCCACAGATTTGCAAGGAGCATCTTTGCAAGCGCCACCTCAGGTCTCCACGGTAACTTGCTCGAGCGAGGGTGACCTAGAAGCACATTTGCCCGCAGCAGGCCCCGCTGCACAGGTGCGGGCTGCAAAGGTAGGAAGCCGCAATTAGCATGAAAAGCTCTGACTGCCACCAGCACGTGCTGATTAGGAAGATGAGCGCGATTCTCAAGCCCTCAGCCTGAAGCAAAGAACTCTTTAGGAAACCAAACTTGTCTCGGTGAATGGGCCATAATGAATCGATCATTCACTGCATCCTCGCCCTCTCCGGCAACCGTGAAAGAGTCAGGCAAGTTTAAGAAATCATCAGACAGGCACCCCACCTCCCCCTACCCCAGCCCCTTCTCATCAAGTTCCAGGATCCAGAGTGTGGGGGACTCTGCCCCAGGCCTGCTGAGCCCCTGGATGTGTAAGGCCACATCTGTCTCTTGCGGTGACTCGTTCAGATGCATTTCCAAGCGCACCAGCACAGCGAGTCTCTGGAAAGATCACCTGGAGTTTGGAAACGCTTTTGAAGGTCTACAACTCGGGGAGAGAGATGTTAAGCTCTGCGTCTGAGACCTGGGCTGACTTCCTCCCTTCAGGCAGGCAGGAGGGTTTCTGCCTGGTCCACACAGGGATGAGCCGGTTCAAACGGCTCCTTGGGTCGCTGCTGTTCGCACGGCATCCCGCTGGCTGCAGCGTGAACTCCAAACACGCGTGGTTGGTTGTGAGTTTCCCGCGGTGGCTCTTCCAAGCCGGCCTCCCACGCAGAACTCTGTTTACACGAGTCTATTTGTCGGGGCAGGAAAACTACAGAGGGAGGCGAGGAGGGAACCCTGCAGGTCCGGGGAGGGCCTCAAAGTTAAGCCAGCGAGGGGGACGGGCAGCTCAGGATGTGTGGAAGGTTCTAGAGAAGAGCCACAGGCCCCAGGCTTTAAGGAGTTTCTGCTTTCTATTCAGAAAGGCCCTTAACAACCTGTTTTGCCATTTTTTTTATCATATATGAGTACATGGACTACATGCATTCATACGTGTGTGTTACGTGTGCGTGGGTGTACATGTGTGCAGTGTGTGTGCAAGAGGCCACTGGAGTACGTGTGGAGGCCCACGGGCGACGTCAGGAATGGTCCTGTACTGCTCTCTCTCTCTCCCTGCTCTCCTTTGAAGATCCCAGACCCGCTTCCAGGGCTGGCAGTGGCAGCCTCTGTCACTTCTGCCATTTTTCCTGGGGCCTGGGATCCAAACTCAGGTCCTGTTGCTCCCGGTGGCAAAGGCCTTGACCGCTGAGCCGGCTCCCCAGCCCAGAGCCGCTTCTCCCGTGGAAAACTAACCTGTGACCATGACCTCAAGTATCAGGGCAAGGTCTAGGATCTTGGGAGGTGGGAGGTTATCTTGCTTGACTAGAGGTGGGAAGACCCTCCCAGCCTCCCACGTGAGGCGCTCTGGACTGCGTGAGGTGGGGAGGGAGCGGGGCACAAGCACACATCGCTTTTCCTAAGGGACACAAGGAAACCAGCGACCTTCAGCCATGATGTCCACCGCGATGCACTCCACGCTGAGCTGTGAGCCAGAATTAACCTTTCCTCCCCCACGCCGCGAGCGCCACAGCATCTTCTCACAGCCACGAGAAGGTAACTAAGACACGATGTATATGTTTGCGTGTGAGTGTGTGTGAGTGGAAGTGAGTGTATGTGTGTGTGAGTGTGTGTGAGTGTGTGTGAGTGGAAGTGAGTGTGTGTGTGTGTGAGTGTGTTAGTGGGTGTGAGTGGTTGTGTCAGTGTGTGTGCCAGTGTGTATGTGTGTGTGTGAGTGGGTGTGTGTGAAAGTGGGTATGAGAGAGTGGGGATGGCATGTGGGTGTGTGAATGTGTGTGCGCGTGCGTGCGTACACACAGTGCAGACTGTGAGCAGGTGACCCTCCAGCAGATGCCGTGAGCGCCCATCCATCTCCTGTGGTCGCGATGGCTATAAAAACCCCCAGCCGCTGCTCTGCTGACTGGGGTGAGGGTCTCGCCTCTTTCCCGCCATCGCCATACGCAGCGGCACTGGCTGTAAAGCCAGCCTGGGTCCCGTGTGCGAGACCTCCCTCTCCCTTCTCCCGCAGAATGTTCCAGGCCAGGCAGTGGGATCAACAGCCAGCCACGTGCTGTTCGGTGTCTGTTCCCTGGGCACAGCCCGTCATCTGGAAGAAAAGAAATCCACTTTCTAGCTCTGCCTTATTCATGCAGAGCCCTTAACCAGACTACTGCACAGGAGCTGAGGAGCACGACTGTGACCATTTCCATTTCAAAGGGCGGGAACAGGGGGCTGGAAAGGTTAAGCTGTTTGTCCAAAGCCACAGAGAGCTCCTCCAGCCCGGGGGAGGCGAGCTTCCAAAAGGCCAATTAAAACTCGGGGAACAGCAAAGCTCCCAGCCGCTTCCTGATTAGCCCTTGTGGAGCAGCGCGGAACAGCCCAACACCCGAAGCACCTCAAGTACAGTGGAAGGCAGAGCCCAGAGGAGAGCAGCCGGTGCAGAGGAGCCGCGAGGAGGATGCGGCCCTGGCCGTCCACCCTCCACCTCTCTCCAGTCAGCTGCTCAATAATAGATCTGAGCGCCCGCAGTAAATGCTTGCTAAAAATCTCCACGTGCAGCGCGGAGTCACCGACAGAAAAATGCGCGTCTCTCACCAGCTCCGGGAAGACCTGACACGCCGGCCTTGTCTTCACAGCTGCCGTGGACCCTAGGGTGTCCTTCCCTGCAGGGTGGCCGCGATGTCACGCACAGCCAGCCTGTGCAGCAGTCAGACCCGCGGCCTGCGAGGAGATCCGTGTCCCCACATGTTCTCATAACCGGAGGATCGAACCCCAGCATCTGACCTGGCTGTGCTGTGCTGCAGCATCAGGGGTTTGTCCCCGAGGTCCCGAGTCTAGCAGGTCAGTCCCGTGCTTCCCAGCAGAACGGGGGGGGGGGGCACACTTGAGCAAAGTGTTGCTGGGATGGCAGAATCTACCACGGGAGCCTCACGCCGCGTTCCTTGAGAGCCGTGAAGAGTATGAGGGTGTTTGATCTTGCGCTCCGTGGACAGTCGGTACTGGACCCATCTGTCCCTAGTTCCAGAGCTAGGGAGCAGCAACAGGGAGAAAGGGCGGGACGCAAACATCTCTCAGACGCAAGGACAAAGCATGCAACCAGATGAGAGCAGGATGACTGACGGGCTGTCCTAAGAACAGGATGACTGACGGGCTGTCCTAAGAACAGGATGACTGACGGGCTGTCCTAAGAACAGGATGACTGACGGGCTGTCCTAAGAACAGGATGACTGACGGGCTGTCCTAAGAACAGGATGACTGACGGGCTGTCCTAAGAACAGGATGACTGACGGGCTGTCCTAAGAACAGGATGACTGACGGGCTGTCCTAAGAACAGGATGACTGACGGGCTGTCCTAAGAACAGGATGACTGACGGGCTGTCCTAAGAACAGGATGACTGACGGGCTGTCCTAAGAACAGGATGACTGACGGGCTGTCCTAAGAACAGGATGACTGACGGGCTGTCCTAAGAACAGGATGACTGACGGGCTGTCCTAAGGTCTCCGAAGGACAATGTTCAGCAGAATATCACGGAAGGGCCGTGAACTAAGCAGCTGGAAGAAAGGGCCAGGAAATGGCTCAGACAGCGACGTGACTGCGGTGCAGACATAAGGGTGTAAGTTCGATTCCCAGCACTCATGTGAAGAGATGGGTTGTGATGTCACAGCTGGGGAGGAGCAGAGGCAGGAGGATCCTTGAGGCCCAATGGCCAGCTAGTTAGCCTAGCTGCTGAGCTCTGGGTGCACTGAGAGGCCCTGCCTCCGAAAACAACTTTTATAGCGACAAGGAAGACATCTGATGTCAACTTCTGGCTTCTAGTTTCCAGGTGTATACACACCTACCCACACCAATGCACATGCACACCCATGCGCATGCACACCCATTCATATACACATGCCTGCTCATGCACATGCACACACACACATGCACACCCACACCTATGCACATACACATCCATGCACATACACACATGCCCATCACATATTCATACATGCACACCCACACCCATGCACATACATACGCCTGCCCATGCACATACACATCCATGCACATACACATCCATGCACATACACATACATGCACATACACATACATGCACATACACATACATGCACATACACATACATGCACATACACATGCCTGCCCATGCATACACACCCATGAGATACATGCAGTTGCCCATGCACATACACCCACTGCACATACATACTCGATGCACATACACACCCACACCCACCCATGCATATCCACGCCCATATGCAAGCACATGCAGACCTATACCTACTCTAACCCATGCACATGCATACATATGTATGTGTATATGCACATGTATACACACGAACTAATATGTACATGCATATACACGAGTGTGTACATGTGTGACTGTGTATACACATGCATACACGTGTGCACACACGCGCATGAATGTGTGCACATACATACATGAACACACACATGAATGTGCACACATACATGCACACACACACACACATATACATCTCAGAAGAATTTGAGGATTCCAAGATTGACTAGACTAACAGTGCAAGGGTTGGGGCCACTGAGAGCCCCTCCCAAGCAGTAGGACCTGGTGTTTCTAGACTGGCCAGAAGCATCTGGAAGTCTGACCTCTGGGACACCTTTGCCGTCGGCAGCCAGCAGGTCATTCTGGACAGCTCGCCGGGAAGGTGGTGGCACAAGCCGACAGCACGGTCCACCATGAGATGTGCGAAAAGTCGGTGGCTTCCTCAAGAAGAGGCAGGAATGGAGACGAGAGGGATCGAACCATCTGCCTAAGTCCCAGACGGCACGAGAAGGTCAGACGAGAACTTGGGACCTTTGCAGTCTGAGCTCAGGGCTCAGCAAGCTGTCACCAGGATGCGTGAGGTCAGAGGTGAGAGGTCAAAGTGATGGTAGAACTCCCTATGGACAGTGACCCTTGGCGTGGGTTCGAGAACACAGACCTGTTCTTTCGCCCAAACAAGCCCTCAGAACGGCAAAAGAAGAAAAGGGTCTAGACAACCAGCCTTGGTTCTCGAGGGGTCAGAAAGTTCATGGTCACTGGTCTCAGGACAATCGGCCTTGGTGGTCTGAAGGGTCCAGACAAGCCACGGAACGGTCCACGATGTGCTGGCACCTACGACAGCGCCGAGTGGCAGGAGGCCTGTGGCTGCAATGCCCACGGCCCGCCTGGGGGACCGCGGTGCCCTGAGCGACGACATGCTCAGCTGGGCAGCAAGCGTGGTGTGCAGCCCGCCACTGCCGCCGGCCACGGCGAGCCGCGCCCACGCCCTTCAAGCAGTGCGGACCTTTCACTCCATCTTCTACCTGGCCAAATTCAAGGGGACGGGAATTTTACATGCCTTGCGGCTCAGGAAAAAATACCTCAAACAGATTGCTCCAAATGTTGTAAAAAGCCTGCAACGGCCCATCATAAATAAGGCACGCGTGTCCTCAGAGGAATCCACTCGCTGTGCATGGCTCGTTCATTCACTCACTCGCTCGCTCATCTCTGCATCACGCACGGGTGTAGGGCCGAGACCACAGAAAGCACCAGGTCCTGACCGCAGAGCCCAGGGTCACCAAAGCCAAATATTTCTGTCATGTGCAACGCTCGGCTGCCACAAGCGAAGCAAACAAATACTGTGCTGGTTTTCTTCCTCACTTGAGAGAATTCTTCTCTTTTCTTCTTTTCTTAGTGTTGCAAACATGAGCACAGTGAACTTAAGATGTTTTCACTCTTCAATCGCAATCCCACTTCCCTCCTTTCCGCCTTACGGCCTTCATGTCCCCCGCCAGCCTCTCCTACTTTCCAGTCTTTTCCCTTGTGGGACCCACTGCGTTTCATCTCTTTGCCTTTGATGGCGTATGCCCGACATGATTTGCGCCCCAGGACGTAGCACACATCAGTGGACCCCGTGCGAACGTCCTCCTTGCCTCCCTCTCGGCGTGGGGCCTGCTTCCGAACACGTGCTCCTTGCTCTTCCAGTCGGGCCTCATGTAAGGAGCGCAGCTCCGCATCCGTGGGCAGAGCTGAGGATGACTGCGGATCCTTCGGCCTCCTCTCCCAGCACGCAGTTTCGGCATGCATCGCCTACCAGGTCAGGCTCCAAGGAAACGTGTAGATGTGGCCGCCTGGGCTTCCCCCCCACCGCCGGCTGACCTGCTGACAGCTGTTGACAGCATGTGACTTCTCGGCAGGAAATGCCAGTCTGCCAACCCCAGACATGGAAGCCGTCAGACCTGACCAGGGACAGACAACGATTCAGAAACGCTCAAGAGAGTTGCCGCTGTGATTGACAAATACCTGGACTGCCTAATGTGGCAGAAGAGGTTCAGTCAGTCAGTTCATTTAAACGAGCAAATTTGGGCTGGAGAGATGGCTCAGGGGTTAAGACTCTGCCTTGCAAGCAGACCGCCCTGAGTTCGGATCCCAGATCCCATATAAAAGCACCAGGGAGAAAGGGGTGGGGGCTGTATGTCACCCCTGCACTTGCAGCCCTGGTGGGCAACCCCAAAGCAAAGCAAGAAGGAGGTAAAACAATCTAGAACGATTCCTGAAGAAACCCCTGGTTCTCCACAGGGGGACACAGTGCCCTCTAATAACACAGATGCACATGTGCATGCGCGCGCGCACACACACACACACACACACACACACACACACGCTAATTAGTTAACTAAATGAGCAAAAATTAAAGTTTCGGTTCTGTGCTTGCACCAATCCACAGCGGGCGCCAGCTGGGGCCCTTCAGCGTGCGCGCCACAAAGACACAGGGTATTTTCATCACTGCAAAAACCACTGATCTACACTGACCAACCCGGCCAAACGTTACCAAGCTTTGTGGATGTCAATGTACTGACTCCAGATGCCTCAGGAGGGGGGACAGCCAGGTCTACAGGAAGGCGTCTCTGAAGGTTTCAATGGAGACTGACGTGTCCATGCAGGGCGGCCTAGAGCTGCAATGGTGCTGCAGCCAATTAAGTAACCAGGGACCCCACCCGACCCCCAAGCATGTCCAGGACAAAAGGCCACAGGAAGTGAGGTTTGTTCCTTATGTCCAGGACCAAGGATGTCCTGGACAGAATGAGAGAGGAAGAAGAGGGAGGAAGAGGAAGGAGGAGGAGGAGGGAGGAGGACAAGGGTGGAGGACAAGGGAGGAGGAGGAGGGAGCCCCTCACTCCGTCATGGGCTGTGTCTCCCTAGGCGCTGGGGACCATGTGACTCTCTAAAGCACACTGAGCTCGTACTCTCCAAGGCCCATCCAACCAAACACTTCCAAAGGAAGCCGTCCACCGACCTGCCCTAAGGCCCCTTCAGTTAACTTGCTCGCTTTCTCCAATTAAAAGGGGAAAGTGGATGAATTAAGCCCAAACTGATTTGCCATTAAATGGAAGCACATAATGGCTCAGTCTTGACCTGATTGAGCCTGCTGTCCTCACACACAACAGAAGTGGAGAGACCGGGCTTCGGATAGATTTGCTATCTGGCATCCATCCTTAGAGCCCAGTTATGCCCGTGAGGTCCACAGTTGGCATCCCTGTGCCCATAGAGCCTGCTGGCACCATACCAGAGACATTGAAGGGAATGCTGCGGATCGCACAGTGCGGCCTTCAGACACAAAGCTGCACAAACTACATTCCCAAGGGCGGAGATGACACACATTCACTGAGCAACGAGCTTCACCAAGGAAGGACAGACGGCAAAGATCTTTCCAGAGGCTCTTGGGACTGCAGCCAGCCCTGCCTGGAAGAGGGTTTTATTTAAACACGGCACCAGCCCCCAGGAAAGAGATGCCTTCAGAAAAGGCTCTGACATCGATTCTTGGGGGAGGGAAGAGAAAAGGCCGAGGGGCGTGAGGAGTCTTGGAAACGGACCTTACAATCCAGTGAAGGGATCTCAGGAGCCGACCTTTTCGAAGACCTTTTCGCAACCACATTGATTCAGCCGCAGGACAGAAAACAGCAAATGCAGTCACCCCAGGTAACGGGTTAAAGAAATTGTGAAAGAAGAGAGTGCTTAGTCCTCTAAGGCTAATGTATTGTTTGGGCAACTCGGCCTGGCAGGAGCATTTGTCACTTATCACCCTGTCCTCTCCCAGGCAGACACCAGCATGTCCGCAGCGCAAGCAGCGCTGTGTGAGCACAGGTGTGGGCGCCCCCTCTGTGCGGCCATCGGCCGGCGGGGTCTCTGCTCTTCCCCTCATAGTTGGGCTTCCAGAGGCTGGCTGGGCTCCAGACAGCCGTCCTGGCAGTGAGCAGAGCTAATATGTTCATGTTGCATGGAAGAAATCAATCAGCACATTCACGTAATAAAAAAGATACCAGGAAGGAATCTGGGGAACAGCAAGAAAACTGATCACAAGACAGTAGTTACCTGTGGAATAGCAGAGAACCAAGACGAAGCAGGGGAGAAAGGCTTGCCGCGCGTGCCTAGCCACCTAGGTGGACCCCTGGAACCCACAAAAAGAAAGGAGAGAACCGATTCACAGCGGTATCCTGTGACTTCCACGTGCATGCTGCACACATGTACAGGAGCAGACACGTGCACGCAAACACATACATATGCGCACACAATACATATGCCTAAGGTAACAATGAAAATTTAAAAAGTAACGGAAGAGACATAATGAGAAAAGACAGAGATGCGACACCTCGGGCTGCTCACAGTAGTGATGGAAGGCGTCCAGTTGACCAGCAAGAGGAAGAGTATTTAGCAAATGGAGCAGAAAACAAGAAACAAAATTAAGGCAATTTTTATTCCAAAGTGCTTAAAGGAGGAGATGAGAGACAACCAGAGCCAAGGCAGAGGACAGTCTCGTTCCTTAGACACTGACTTAGCGCATCAACGCGACTACAAACCCCACGTTCACCAAGTCACACGAGCGCAAACAAGCTCCACGGTCCTCACTCCCCGCACCATCGCCAGCCTCTAACACAGCTTCGAGTGCTCCAGGGAGAGCCCCTGCCTTGCGGGACCTCACAGCGTCCGAAGACTCGCGTGCCGTGAAGGGAGAGACACTGGGCTCAAGCCCGGACTGACATGCCGTGGAAACCCCCAGGGATCCGTTAGGGCTTCTCCAAGAAGCACGGCAGGCTGGGGAAGGGGTCCGCCAAAGAGCATCTCCCCACTGTCTCCTCGGAAGGGTCTTTCCTGGCTGTTCAGACAGAATTTACAGCGTGAGCAGAAAGAAAAGACGACCAAATACCAAGCGTGGCTCCACCGAGAACTCTGTTCAGACAGCAGGAAGCCACGCAGGAGGAGCCTTGTCCCTGGTGTGCCGAGTCCTGGGGACAGGAAGGCAGACAGCTGGACGGGTGCTGTCTCTGGGAAGGCGATGATGCCTTAGCCACACGCACCGGCACACCCACTAGGAAGCTGGAACCAGAACCTTCCACCCGGGTTTTCACCTGAGGAGGGACATCTGTGCCCTGGCCTTAAGAAACTCACTGCCCAGCTCACAGAGCGCATGGTCGGCAGGCGACAGCTGGGAGCTCTCGGGTCTCCGGACTGCAGAAACACCTGGGCTGCAGAGAAGCACTTCTCAGAGCAGCAAGGAGGAGCCAGGTAGAAATGTCACGATCCAGACTCTTCTCATCCAGCGTGGGCCCAACAACTCTCACATGACTTCTACACCATCTCCGTCAAGTTGGGACGGGAACGTTCCCCGCTTCCCCTCGAAACACCGGTGACGTCACTGTCTTTCAACCTCAACCCTGTCTCAGCAGGTATATTCCAGGGACATTTCACTGTGAAGAGCATTCTTAAGTTGATTGGCTCTTAGGGAAGCCAAGATAGAGGAAATAAGGTACCACCTGTACATTAAACACATAGACTCCAAGAACAATCAGGAAGATTAGCCATCTGGGGAAATAAACCCAGAAAATGTCTGCAAATGTCCCACGGAGGGATTCGGGAATACTGAAAACCCCAATCAAGGTGATTTGGGAGTAATTCAAGGAGAGCTTGGGTGTGATTGTAATTTACTAAGCAGAAGGAAGTCTAATCAATGGTATTGTCCCTCATCAGAGAGGAGCGGAGCAGAGGGGGATGGGCGACCCAAGGTAGGAGGTCGATGCCGGGGCTGGCACGCCAAAGCAGGGGAGTTGGCTGAGATTTTTGCTGTCTTTCCTGACGGGAAACGGAGAATTTTTGCCTCCTTTAGAGATTCTTCAGTGTCACAGATTCTGCTTAGTTTCTTTCATCTCAGTTCCCAAGTTCACTCTGAGATTGTTCTCAAGGTGTAAAATCCCAGGATTTTCCACGTGCTAGTCACCTTTCTTTCCAGACAGTACCACCAAGATGATTCTGGAGAGGATAAAGCCCAGTTCTCAACTTGTAAACAAAAAGTCCACGGGCAAAGCCACCCAACCCAGCCATGAGATCACGGCTGTGAACCCCATTAAAACCGCCCATGGGGGGCTGGAGAGGTGGCTCAGGGGTTAAGCCTCTGCCTTGCAGGCAGAAGGTCCTGAGTTCGGATCCTAGACCCCACGTATAGACACTGGGTAGAAGCGGGGGCGGCCTGCGTTTCTGGTCCTGGTAGTGCGGAGCCTGTGAATCCCGGGCAGAGTAAACAAGGAGGAGGTGGAGGCGTCCATGGTGGTTCCCTGAATTCACCCGTGGTTCTACACTACACACATACATACACACACGTGCACACACACACACAATTGAATAAATAAAAAAAAAACTTCCCGTGGGGTTCATAGCTCCTGGCTAGGCTGGAAGGAAGGGTGCGGAGAACTGAGGAGGACCAGACAGAAATGGAAGGTGCTCAGTCAGCACGGACCAGATGGGACAGAACGTGGTCAGTCAGCATGAACCGGACGGGAAGAGTAAACGGTCAGCGTGCCGCACCCACTGGAGAAAGCGGCAGCGACCATGCGTGACCCGCCACCCTGGACCTGCCCCGCCTCATCTGATCTCAGAAGCCAGGCCAGTCTGGCCAGCACTCACGAGGAGCAGGAGACAGGAACACACAGTCGCCAGCACAGCTGACAGCAATGTGGCACATTGGAGGGGAGATGTAAGGACGTGACTAGCAGAAGAAACCAGTGCAGCAGCTTCAGGACGGGCTGGGAAGGAAGAGACACAGAAGGTGACAGGTGTCCACAGTCAGTGTCCAGCGCTGCTCAGTGTCCAGCGCTACTCAGTGTCCAGTGCTGCCTCCCTTTGAAGTCTACCACTGCTTTATTTTGATGAAATAACAAACACAATTAGTTTTAAACACAATGCTGTACTTAGAGGACAGACGTTGGTGCAGGAGCCTGACGGACAAGCAGTCAGTCTGACCTGTAAATACCGCCCGCCCCTGTTCTCCCCTGCTTTAGACCTGGGCAGCGATCCATCTCTTTCCATCTCTTTCCAGAGGAGGAAGAGGACGCGTTCGCTGTGAAGACCCAGCAGGGGGAGGGCAGAGGGCAGCTCCAGACTGACCATCCTCTGCAGGCCACGTCACTGTGGAACTGGTCAGCTCAGCCCGGTCCAGAGCCCAGGGCTTCTGGAACCTTCCTAGGAGTACATGCTCCTTACAGGTCCAGACACCTCACCTTCCCTCAAGGTGAGCGCCTCCGAGTCTGAGATAACGTCTGATCTCCTGACAGCTACTATAAATTATTGAGCTGACATTCTCAGATATCGCATGTAATCAGGCTCCACCAGCGTGTTGGATGTAAGGCTGCCCCTAGCAGATGTCACGCGTCTCTGCAGAGGACCCGGGCTGATGCCCCTAGCAGATGCCACACATCCTGCAGAGGACCCGGGCTGATGCCCCTAGCAGATGTCACGCGTCTCTGCAGAGGACCCGGGCTGATGCCCCTAGCAGATGTCACGCGTCTCTGCAGAGGACCCGGGCTGCCCTAGGAGATGCCACACGTCCTGCAGAGGACCAGGCTGCCCTAGGAGATGCCACGTGTCTCTGCAGAGGACCCGGGCTGCCCTAGGAGATGCCACGTGTCTCTGCAGAGGACCCGGGCTGCCCTAGGAGATGCCACGTGTCTCTGCAGAGGACCCGGGCTGCCCTAGGAGATGCCACGTGTCTCTGCAGAGGACCCGGGCTGCCTTAGGAGATGCCACGTGTCTCTGCAGAGGACCCGGGCTGCCCTAGGAGATGCCACACGTCCTGCAGAGGACCCAGGCTGCCTTCAGGAAATGCCACATGTCTCTGCAGAGGACCCGGGCTGCCCTAGGAGATGCCACATGTCTCTGCAGAGGACCCGGGCTGCCCTAGGAGATGCCACACGTCCTGCAGAGGACCCGGGCTGCCCTAGGAGATGCCACGTGTCTCTGCAGAGGACCCGGGCTGCCCTAGGAGATGCCACATGTCCTGCAGAGGACCCGGGCTGCCTCCAGGAGATGCCACATGTCTCTGCAGAGGACCCGGGCTGCCCTAGGAGATGCCACATGTCTCTGCAGAGGACCCGGGCTGCCCTAGGAGATGCCACACGTCCTGCAGAGGACCCGGGCTGCCCTAGGAGATGCCACACGTCCTGCAGAGGACCCGGGCTGCCCTAGGAGATGCCACATGTCTCTGCAGAGGACCCGGGCTGCCCTTGGAGATGCCACACGTCCTGCAGAGGACCCGGGCTGCCCCCAGAAGATGCCACGTGTCTCCACGGAGGACCCAGGCTCCGCAGCAGCCAGACACGGATCCTGTGTGGAGGTCATTCGCCAGAGCAATGCCACTCTCCCTGCGGTCTCTGGGGTGACTCTTCTCACCTCCTGCTGCCACCGGCGCATGGTCGAAGACACACGTGCACAGGGCACGTTTCTACCTTTGGATCCTCAGCACTTTGCCCAGCACCAGTAAACACAAAACCGTTCATACGTGTGTTCATGCCAAGTGATGAGTGAGTGAATAACTGACAGTAAATTCCCAGAGGGACGTGAGGGTCCTGCTGGATCGACGCCCAAGAGGATGGCTCCTTGGAACCCCATATTCTCAGCAAGTCGAAGGTGACCGACTGGCCCACCTGCACCCACAGAGCTGACTGTAATGAGTGCCAACGTTCGTTGCCTTCCGCACCTCGCAGAGACCCACGTACCCTGGTGCTGCAAACGCTCACCCCTGCCAGCCACACTGCGCATGGGCCGCTGCCCGCCAAGCCTGGCAACCTGCTGGGGACTGGCACGTCATGGCACAGTGGGCTGCTCTGCTGATGGCATCCTGGGGAGCAACGTCCTGGGAATGTGGTCCTCCTCTGTGGTGAGTTTGAATCTCAAGGTGAGCAGCCACCAGAAGGGCCGGCCCTGTGAAAGCAGGGCTCCTCGGGGACTTCCAGAACCTTCCTGTCCACTGTGAGGATGAGGATGGGCTTTCCCTAGAACGCTCCTCCCTGCTCAGCCATGCACAGCTTGCTCCTTAACATTCCATCGCCATCCGGGCACTGAGTAATCAGCATCAAGCCATCCCTCGTCCCAGAGCGAATTTCCCATGCGTGCGCCTCATGTCCTCACCCATGTGCAACAACAAACGCTGAGAGCTGTCCCCAGACATCGACTCTGTCACCCTCCTGGGAGCACAGACATGCTCTGCCCAAGAGGTGGCGGTACGCAGGTGGGGATGGCTGAGAACTCAGGGGTTCATCTTCCTCCACCAAGAACTGGCAGGCAGACTGCCCCATGTCTTGGGGTACCCATACTCCCTGCTGTAGACTAGGCCACACGGAAGAACCTGGAGTTACCTAGACCACTAGCTTCATCTCAGCATTTGCAAATAAACGAGAATGGATATTTCTGTTTGTGTTTTCCTGTGTGTGTGCTAAGTGCCATAAAACTTACCTTAGAGACAGCAAATCAACCTGCATAGTAATTTACAGACAACCTCTTTTCTTCATCAGGCATCTGGATTCTTGTAGGATTGTTCTTTAATTGGAGAGCTGGAAGGTGTGCTAAAACGACTCACTGTTCAATCATAACCTCACATAGCACCTACGATTGCAGATTTATCGTGTATGCCCTCCTCACACACACTCCCAGCACGAGAAAGAGCCGGTTGTCTCACTCGTAGCAAAACAGAAGTGTCCAAAAAAGAGACAAGACTCCAGTTTAACAGCTTTTTGTCTCTGGCCAGGGGGTGACATACAGTGCCCATCAGGATGGCGTGAAGGGCATTGCAGGAGCAGCAAAACTGCAAAAGAAAATCAACAAACCACAATCCAGAACTTCAGAGACTCTATATCAACCACATAGAACTAGGCCAGCCTAATCTCTCCCCATCCTGAAGCTCAGGGAAATTTGCGGAAGAGGGGGCAGTAAGATTATAAGAGCACAAGGATGGGAGGAGCAATGATTTGCAAGATACTCCACACAAGTTAGGGCCGAAGCAATCATAATAGGACTTTGCATGCCCTGCGCAATGTCCAACACACTATTGACCTCACAAAGTCTAGCATCTGCTAAAGGCACTAAGATCCTTGGAGGCAAGGGATTGACAGCCACAGTAGTGTTCCTGTGCTTAAGGGGAACACGGGAAAGGGTTCAGGGAAATGCCACTGGGTCCTTGTATGTAATCGGAGAGGAGGACCCAGTGGAGAGTCAGGCATACACAATAAAGGACTCTCTGGGAATTGGGGAGGAGGCACTGAAGGATGGGGAGGGAGAGAAGGGGGATCAGGGGGTTCGGGGGAGAAGGAGGGAGGGAGGGAACTATTAAGTTTGTATGAGTGGAAATAATAAAAAAAATTTAAAATAAAAAAAAAAGGAGACAAGAATGCTGGGGGTAGGATGCTGACAGAGAAAGAAGCCCGAGCCCAAGTCAAGCACATTGACACACGTCTCCCACGAAGGCACCCACAGCATCACCAGATGGTAGACCCGGGTCTGCAGTCATCGTCACCCCATCACGCCGTGCTCGCCCCCAACCTACAGAAGTGCCACGCGCGGTTATGTCTTCTGCAGAGAACATGCCACCGAGAACTGGCATCTGCAGCATGTTTAAAGATTCTCATGATTTCAGAAATGCCTCCCCTCGCTTCAACTTTGAAAAGAAAATGTGCAACTGAAGGATGAGGGAGAGACACTGCATCTCCTCCCCGAGTGCAGGACAGGGTGGGATGGCAGCTGGCGGAGGGACCCGTCCTCGTGCCAGAGAAGACCCTGTTCCCAGGAACACAGGACGGGGGGGCAGTCCCTCCTTGTTCTGGAACAAAGCTGGTCAGCCAAGTTCACCCACCCTGTCTCAAGCATCGTATCACCTAGCAACAGAAGCATCCATCCCGGGTCAGCCTCCTCCTCATTCTGTGCCCCACCTGCCGGGTGAGTCACTGTTAGAAGATTCTAGAGGTGGGCTTCTTTCACACGACGGAGGAAGAGATTGGGCCCAGCCTGCCCTCCTCCCCTTGAATTCGTGCCGTATGAACCGCTCCAGAGACACAACAGATGGAAGGGGCGCGCCACGGCCGCCAGCCCGCCGCTGCGAAGCCCTCAGTGGCTTCCGGGTCAAGGACACTGGGATCACGCCCCTCTGTGGCTGCAGAAGACAAGGCCCTGAGCACGCCCGCACCACTGAGAGGAGCCGGCCCTGCAGAGGGGCTGCCCAGGGCCTTCGCGCACTGCGCTCACGCCACAGCAGAGGGTGGAGAATGGAGACAGCACGGCAGGGCCGGGGGCACAGGCTGCGCTGCTGTCCGGGTCTTGGCTCTGGGTCAAAGGTGTCTGGGACCCAGGAAGAGGACAAACAGCCAGATCCCGTCCTGGCACTGCTAGCGCTGACTGCATCATCTGCAGCACGTAAATCCCGCCCAGCATGAAAATGTCCAGTCGCGCGTGTTCTACAGAAACCGCTACTCGGGGCTGGGAGACAGCTCAGGGGGACAAGCCAGCTGCACGGGCCCGAGGCCCTGAGTGTGGATCCTGCCTATGACGGCGCATCTGTAATCTCGGCTTGGGGAGGAAGAACTGGGGGAACCTAGAGCTCGCTGGCTGACAGATGCGCTCCAGGTTCAGAGAGAGACCCTATCTTCAAAGGTGGCAAGGAAGACATCTGACTTATATGTACGCCCCACATCTGCACATTAACATGTCTGTACACACAGACGCATGCACGTATATGCATGTATAACACATACACGCGCACGCGGACATACAAACTATGACTCAGAGAGGCCCTAGTAAGTTCCATAGCAGGGTCTCAGCCCTGGTTGAAGCCTGCCTCACGGCTGCTTGGCTGCACTAGTGCTGAGGCCGTGTGCGCCATCCTGACCACGGAGTCAGAACAGCTGCCCCCCCCCACATCTGCAGCACGTCCATCACAGTGAAGCAGGTCTGCAAATTAAAATCGTTTCAACTGTGATGATTCAAGGCAGGGCGAGGAGATCATATTAAAAATGAAATGCCATCGTGAGCTAATGAGACAGCGGAAAGCTTTTAACCTCGGGCTGCAGCGCCGTGCCACGAGTGCGGATGCTCATAAACACCGTCTTTATCACGGAAAGAGGAAATTGGAAGCGGATGCTCCCCATTTTGCAGACAGGGCCAGAAGGCACAAAACGCCAGTGCACAGTGGGCGGCAGCCAGGCTGGGTGGGGTGCATTCCAAGTCCCCCCGCCTATGCCCCTCACTGCACCCTCGCCAGCCACCCCACCCCCACCCCAGCAGCATCCAGCACGAGCCTCCGGTCAAAACCCACACACTCCCTTGGGGCCTGTGACTCCAGCATCCAACTGCAGGCCACGGTGGAGAGGGGGAGAGATGAGCGATGTTACCTAATTTGTAGACACTGAAAACAAACTGCCCAGAATTCTCTGGACATAACAGAATACTGGTTTAACGTGACCAGGACAAAAGGACACAATGTATCTTGTCATTGTTGGATGCAGGTGTCAATTTGACGGTGGAGGGTTAGAGCTGTGCACACAATTGCAGAGAGTTAGTAGTTAAGTCCAGAGCGAACCTGCAGGAGATCGTCTAGTGGATGGGGAAGGTCCAGCCACGGTGGGTGAGACTAGGCCCTGGGCAGGTGAATAAGATGGAGGAAACTGGTTCAGAAAGTCGGCGTCCTTGTGCACACGGGGCCCGACATGCTGGTCTGGCAAGTGAGGATCGTCCCTCTCTCAGCCATTACGTGGAGATGGTGTGGCCCGTTCCCTCGGCCTGGTGCTAATGTGGACTCTCCTGCCACGCTGGACACGGAGCTGCAGCCAACGCCAGCCAGAATTAAAACTCTTGTTCCCTTGAGCTGTTTTGTCCTGGTTCGTCAGCAGCATGCGGGTTACCTGCATGCGGGTTACCTGCGCCATATGCCTCCTAAGTGTACTGTCACAGAGAGGCACCGAACCCACCTCTGATCACGGACAAACAACACAGAAGCGCAAGTTAGTACGGACAGCATGTCCAAGTCATTTATCTGAACATGCACCCGCACTTCTCAGAGCCGCAGCTGTGGCCAGTAGGAGAAAACGGATTTGGGGTAACCTGACCCCCAGGCACGCCTTCCGCGGAGTATGGATGATACTGGTACCATTCAATTTCTGATGGGAGCTGATGCTTCCGAAAGGCGGGTGCAGACAGAAGGGCCATCCGAGGCGCAGCGAGGCAGCTGAAGAGCGCTGACCTGTCGCAGCAAGTCCTGAAATAAGTGCGACTTACGAACCGTACGCCGCGCTCTTCCTGGACAGCGAAAGCATTTCTCCATGTGCTGTCACTGCGGCTGCATTACATTGCACTGCACAACGGTTTTAACATGTACAAAGAGGATCCCTCCTCTTATCATTCACCAAGCACTGCAGAAAAACTTCGCCTTGTAGAACGCCCCCTTCCATGATGGTCCAGGAAAGGAACTCCACCCACGTGTCATGGTTTGAACGCGATTCGTCCCCCGCTGGATCGTGCATTTGATCCTTAGTCGACGCTCAGGAAGGTCGGAGGAAGACACTTCCCTTGGGGGTGGGCCTTGAGGTTCATTAGCCCACCCTGATTCTAGATGACCTCTGTGACTTACGCCTCCTCCAGCTTCTGCTGCCAGCCGCGCCTCTTCCGTCACTATGGACTGTGACTAAACCTCTCTTTCTCCCTTGAGTTGCTTGGATCTGAGAATGTCTCGCGGCAGCAGATACACGTAGCTGCTACACCACATCTGCCCCCTGTGTTTGTGGGCACAGGACCACGCAGGCTCCATCTTCATGGCGGTCCCAGGCCTTGGCTGCCATCGCAAGACAGGGCTTGTGCATGTTAGCGCTGGGCTCTTGCTACCCTCTCTGCTTTCCACCTTCTGCTGTGGCACAAAAGACTGAGACTACGAGGGGACGGGGGCCTCGTGATGGTCAGCTCCAGTGTCTTTGTAAGTCACACGGTCAGGGGCTGGTCGCTCGCAGTGAGCTAAGACCACAAGCCCCTTCTTTGAAATCCTCCCTGGGTCCCTGCAGCCAGGATTTCTGGGCTGGAATCGCAAACCTCTCATTAAAAAGCAATAAACAACAATGGTTCCTTGGTGTCTATGAAAATAAGAACAATGGTCTCTCCTTCACATCACAATCAGGCAAGGCAAATAAGCAAAGATACTTTGTAGTAAAAGTTCACTATGATAATTATCTCTACATATAAACCATGCAAACTGGAGTCGTCTCTCTGCATGTTGCCAATAAATTCACGAGCAAGGAGCTTAGGGGAGGCGGTCAGCAAATGCCCATTCAGCAGGAAGAGTTTGCTCAGCCAACTGTGGAGCTGAAGTTCACGAAGACAGAGAACCGTCCCTTCTGATCAGACAGGATGGTACCGAGCGACCATCCCAGGACCTGGGAGGAGGGGGCAGGCAGATCAGGACCCAGGGTCATCGACAGCGACACAGAGAGTGCGGCGAGTCAGGGCTGAAGGAGACTCTCCGAGAAAAGAGCCCAGGATCCATTCTGCTCACAGAGGTGCTGTCCGAGGGCGAGATCGCATCGCCGCGCTACGCAGGGCACTGGGGCACCGCAGGACGCACTGGCCACGGTTTGGACAGTCAAAGGTCGTGGAGAAGAACTTGCAAATGAGCCGGCAGCAGAAGCCGTCCAGCGCAGCTGCAGCGGACGTGCTGCTGGAGGAAGGACTAGCGTGTGGACACTGGGCCTCCGCAAGGTGACTCGTGAAGCACAGGGGACGTTTCCGCTGGCCAGAGCCAGCGGCTACCGGCCGCTCTCCCAGCAAGGCGGTCCCCACACGTCTCTGCCAAGACTTCCAGATGGAGTGGAGGACCCCAGGGGGAGGAGGGGTGGGAGGGGAGAGTTCAGCTGCACGTGTCCTGGCCCCGTGGACCCCTCCTGCTCTCCACAAAGACTCGAGTTTTCCACTGAGGCAGAATGTCCAGCAGGTCCAGTCGTAGGGACTCCTCTCCAGTTCACCCCCAGCCCAGCTCCAGCACCTGCCACTCACCCCGCGCCCGCCACTCACCCCGTGCCCGCCACTCACCCCGTGCCCGCCACTCACCCCCACGCCCGCCACTCACCCCACGCCTGCCACTCACCCCCAGACACAACCTCTAGCACAGACACAAAGGTCACCATGCAGACAGGCGTCTCTCTCGTGTTGCCCCTCACGGACACCCGCACTGCTGAAACGCTCCCTGCACACACGCTGCGTGTCTCGGAACTGCAGGGCATGCACAGACTGGCTCCTGTGGCCGCCACGCAGCCACAAGGTCGGGATCACAGCCGGGCTGTGCAAGTGCAGCTCTGCAAAGGCCTCCATCTGCAGCACCCTTCGGAATTCGCTGCTCCTCACTTCCGAGCTGCAGCCTAGACATTCTCAGCATGTGCCCGGAGTGCTCAACACGGAGGAGACGGAAGCCGGCGCTCAGCCGCCCTCGCAGCCCCTCCCCCAGCCTCTAAACGACACCATTCCACAGCTCTTCACTGACCCAAGGCTTTATGGGATCCGCACGGGATCCGAGTTCCCCTCAAAGTCCTGCCCCCTTTACACGCGTCTTCACAGCCCCCCTTAATAAGAGCATCCGCTGCCCACATAGAAAGGAGTCTGCGAAGCAACCAACCACGGTGGGGCGCAGGTCTTCGTGAGTCCTCCGCCCTGCTGATTGCACTCGCTCCCCATCTGTGATCTGCAGGCGGGAGCCACACAAGCTCGGCCCTTCCTGCGGCTCCAGCACCAGCCAGCACACCTTCTCCTGGTGGGCCGTGAAGCTCCGCCCAGCAGGAAAGAATCTTCCTCTCTCCTTGCTAGTGAGGCAGAAGATGGGAGGGACTCACCGGCTGTCAGAGGAATGCTTTCTCTGGTCCTGAGCCCAAGCTCTCCACAGGCTGCGGTGAACGAGCAAGAGTTCCGATCACACACACACACACACACACACACGCACACGCACACGCACACGCACACACACATGCAAACACATACACACATACATATTCATGTACACATGTATATACACACGGACACACACACTTACACACATGCACACGCACACACATACATGCACACACATACCTACACAAACACGCACACACACACATGCACACACACATACACATGTACACACACATGCAAACACATACACACATACACATACATGTACACATGTACACATACACATACACACGGACACACATACACTTACACACATGCACATGCACACACATACATGCACACACACCTACACAAACATGCACACATACACATACATGCACACACGTGTACATACACATACTCATCCACGCACACACACATACATGTACACGTTCACACGTACACGTTCACACGTACACGTTCACACACGTACACACACACTAACTCTCATGACAATAGGGAAGGAGGAAGCTAGAGAAGTAATGGACATGCCTGTGATCTGAAGGCAGCGATGGTTCTAGAGTCATACTGGTCCCCAGCAGGTGGACACCGTTGCTTTCTGATCATGACTGAGAGGTCTTCTCGGGTCCCTCGGCTCATGCGGCCCGTGCCTCCCTTTGCAATGCAGGAGCTGCTGTCTTCTGCTCCCTGCACGTGGGCTTCCGCAGGGGACAGAACATGCATTTCAGCCTCCATTGCATATAAAGAACACTTAACTCCACGAATACGAGCTACCAAAAGCCTCGCGTCTGTAGAAGCGCCAAGAAGAGCATCTCGCGGCTGTGGAAGCTCCGCACTCGCCTCCTTTGGGCTGGGCGGACAGCACAGTGCTCAATTAAGGAGCCTCCTTATAAGAAAACAAGATTTTGCAAGTCCTTGGCTTTCTTTTGCATTTCCATTTCTCTCTCTGCACACGCGTGTGAGTGTGTGGTACATAAGTGTGTGTGCATCCATTGCTGCCGAGGGAAGGAGCAAACTAACGCATTCGGAGACCTGGGGTTAGCGCAAACAGCCCACAAGCCTGACAGTCTACCTTGCACCCCAGAAAGTGAGCTATGGATGATCGGACAGATCGAGGACCTCTGCCGAAGGAGCCAACACCAATATTCTACGATCTGCCACCTCGCAGCCCCTCAGAGACGCGGACAACCACATGACATTCTCGCACAAGGTCAATGGCGGCTGAGGATGCCAAGTGATTAGAGAAGCTCCCCAAGGCCAGACACGCTCATGGTGAGTTAGTCAGCCGCTGCCAACGCCTATTGTCCAACTCCATCCATGTGACCTCTGGGGATGTGACGGACCCATCCATCAGCCTTCTAATTTAAACCTCCCTCATCCAACACACTCGGAACCTTCACACGACCTTTCAAGCAATCAAATGTAATTAGCAAACACGCTCTGGAGTATCGATGTCCTGCGCAGCGCAGGTGGCGGATGAGAGCAGTGCCCGGTGCCATCTCGAACAAAAGAGCAGAAGCTGCTTTATTTGAGGCCAAGACACATTTCCAGACACGATCCAAGACACGATTCCAAGACACGATCAAGCTCAAAGGGACAAAGCACTGAAGCCGACGCATGCAAACTCTAGGGTGTGGAGGGGGTTCTCTGGGAGGGTCGTCGCATGCTAGGAAGGGACAGCGTGCTGGAAAGCTGCCGGAGCCAGGCCAGGTGACACCCGCCTGCCTCCCCGCACTGGAGAAGGGGAGCCAGACAGCAGCAGTTCAAGGCCAGCCCCAGCCACTCAGCCACCTGAAGGCTAGCCTGGGCTTCAGGAAACCCGGTCTCGGAGAGCAGCAGCGTGTCCTGCCCACAGTGCTAACACTTGTAGCGTTAGAACCAGTTTTGACCCCCACGACGGCCGGGGTGGGTTCTAATTTTGGGGTGAACGCAGGCCATGTTTCTCAGCTTCCTTTCAAAGTTTCGTGCTCCTGTTTCAGAATGCGAAGTAACATGCTAGCAGAGAAGTTCGCACTGCCGAACTCAGAGTGGACAGGTTCAGCCTGCCATGATTTGGGGGCGAGTGTTCTCATCACAAAAATGTCACATACTGGGTAGAATGGAGCAAGGCTCCCAAGAACGTGCATGTAGAACAAAATGCAGCGTGGACAGATTGAAGGTTAAGATGGTGGCGGCAGCCCCCTAAGTGGGCCTGGCCACACCCCAGATCTTACGAAAGAGGCAAGATGAGGGACCAGGAAGCCGGACAGAGCGGAGGCGCCCCATCTCAGTGCATGTTTCTGTGCAGAGCGCCCTGCCTTGCCGGCTTCTTGCTGTCTCACAAGCACAACCCACCCCACGCGCTAGCACTGCGCACCCGTCATGACTTCAATTGGGGACATGGCAGATGATGTAAAATACTACAAACCGCTACAGAACCCCGGCCAGGATCTACGAGTCTTTATGCAAAACTGCCCGCAGCCCAGCATGGAGTAAGAGTCTCCTAGGAGGCACTCAGGGTGCGGCTAGTGATGGCAGGTATCGTCTTCTCTCGGTGCCGATTGAAAAATGTATATTTCATTTTAAGGAATGCTGAGTTTACAGAAAGAAGAACATTTCACCAAAGGGCTTTTATAAGGAAGTAAGGAAACGTGTAATTTTTATTGTCCTGACACTCCAGAGATTGGCTTTAACTCAGCCTCTTCTCACACAGAGGCGGGTGTGGGACGTTCTTGGGCACGCCCGTTAGACCACCATGCTGACCGGTGGGAAGGAGGGAGACGGTCAGACAGTTTCTACTGTTCGACATTATTGACCAGGACGCAGCTGTAAAATTAGCTCCCGTTTCGGCCTGACAGCTCACAAGATGTCCTTTGTGCATGGTGCTCACGCCTCGGAGAGGAGATTCATTTGGGTAGCAACAGGACCCCACAGAGAGCGGGCGGAAGCACGCGTGAGGCGCTTTGTGCAGACGTCAGCGCCGGCATCGTGAGGCCCACGAACCCATCGTGGGAAACACGGCGTTGGGTGAAGACACCTTGGTAGTGGCAACAAGAAAGCTCAGCTTTCTCCAAGCCAGTCGCGGGAAAGCTGTGTCCTGGCGGGGGGCGCGCCCCAGCATGTTGGAAGACAGTCTGGAGAGGCGGCTCGGCCTGCAAAGCACGGGGGCCCGTGCAGCCCCCACATCCGTGGAAAAAGCAGCTCACACCTGCAGCCCTGGACTAAGAGGCAGAGACGGGGCCCCTCCTGCCCTGCTGGTCAGATACACCCAGGTTCTGCGGGACGCCTGTCTCCGCAGTGGAGGCGGAGAGCGCCCGAGGCTGCTGCGGACGCCCTTCGCCAACACCAAGGTCTCATCGAAGGGCACCAGCCCTGTTTGGCAGGGTTTGGGGATCCTAGGGAGCCCCCAGTGGCCACGCCCTGTACCAACTGCAACCGACCCCCAAGTCCCCTCGCCTCTTGCCTTGGCTTTCCCATGATGCCCAAGTCTTGTTCTCTGCGCACTACGCACTGCGCACGTGGCGCTAGATGTCAAGTCCGACCGGCAGAGTTTGCACGCCCACCCGATCGCAACCCGATCGCAAACTCGGCAAAAGCTCGGTCACGCCTCGCGCTATCGGCAGATTCTGCGGGAGCTTCCTGCGCTGCTTCTCCGCTGCACATGCCCCTCGCCCAAGTGAAGCTACGCTCCCTTCCTCCCGTCCCTGGCCATGAAGGACAGGGGCTGTCTGCAAGGCAAAGTGTGAAGCGTGCCCGTGGGTGTGCTCGGCAACCGGGATGTAGCCGGGCCCCTGAAAGACACAAACGGAAGTGGAAGCCATTCACGGGGCCACAGGGAGGGGAGATTTCAAAATAACGGAGGAAAACCACGAATGTATTAAGGACCTGATCCGTCCAAATATAGAGTTATTCCTCTGACTCTTGACGGGGGTAGAGGCTTCAGGGGAGACAGAGAAAGACTGACGACCAAGATTGCAGCTCGGCTTCCTGCAGCACATCAACATGTCCACAGGAGGAGGGTGATGGTGTGATGTGTACATGCCGATAAAGAGCCAAAGAGATCCAGAACCTTCCAGGTTTCCATTATAAAAAAGATGACTCGCTATTGAAGTTACTCCTGCTGTAGCTGAAGCCAACACTCACACTCGCGCGACTGAAGGGAGAAGGGGCGATTTATCTGGCTTGCGGCTCCAGAGTGGAGATGAAGACCCCTAGGGAGAAAAAGCCCGGCGGGCGGCAGAAGCTGGAGGCGGCTTGGGTCGCTGTAGCCATCATGAAGCCAGAGAGAACAAGCAGCGAACTGCAAGAGCCCATGTTGGCAGAAGCAGGGTGGGGCCCCGACCTCAGGCCCACCCGTGTGACCCGCCTTCCTCCAGCAAGGGCCCCCCTCCTGAAGGCGCCCCAGCCTTCACTCGCATTAACAATGCTAAGGCTTCAACCCCATGAGACGGTGCGGTCACCTCACATTGACACCAAGACAAGAGTGGTCAAGACGGACGGCCCCAGGAGTGCATTCACGCGTGGAAGCCCACACTGGGATGCAGCGAGAAACCACCCTCCAAAGATGGATGAAGATTCGTCACACCTCATTCTCAGGACAGAGCAGAGACACTGACCACAGCTTGGGCAGATGACACACCTCCTACACAGGTTTGCGCAGAAACCCACCTAACATGTGGAGAAGACGCGCCACCAGGCTGGAGGAGATCCCTCCGCCACAGGTAGATCCGGGCAAAGCACCGGGAAAGGGCGTGGCCAGATGCCAGACCCCCCGCCAAGCATGCATCGGCTTGGGAAGATGGAAGAGAATTCTCTGGAAGCTCTGAAAGAGCTTTCAACTTTGAGTGCTCTCCACACTAGATTAGCAACCTAGCACTGAGTTTGACCAAAATCATTTCACATTAAGAGAGACCCAAAGGTCAAACAGGAGACCTTCCCTCCGCATTGATCAGAGCCAGGGTCACACGATCTTGTTGGGGAAAATGAACTCGCCCCAAGTCTGGGAGCTGAAGTCAGGAGACTCGGTAAAAGAAATTTCCTGTAAGATGATCACAAAATGCTTCCCGCGTGCCCTTGGTCAAAGCCTTCCTCATTCTGCAGCCCCGTGTTTTTCATGGAGAGAGCCCAGCTCAGACGCTCTCTTCTGCTTACACGCCATGATGTTCTATAGAACATCATGGTTGCTGTTTGGTCGTCTACATGAACATGTCTACAGACCACAGATCCAAGTCCTCTTCGCCCTTTGTCACACATGCTAGTGTGAAACAAGACAGCCACAGATGCATGGTAACTGGTAACGCAATAGGGCCACAGCAGCTTGTTGAACGGGCCCACAAGGGGGAGGACTGTGCTAAGCACTGCAGCTGCCAGGAGAGGGGAGGACTGTGCTAAGCACTGTAGCTCCCAGGAGAGGGGAGGACTGTGCTAAGCACTGCAGACACTCTGCTCTTCTGAGAAGTGGAAATGTGAAAATATTTATGCAATTTTTTTCTTTTTTGATTGTTTTGTTATTAAAACAATTAAGTCCTAGTCACAGTGAAGGATGTGCTAAGCTGACTCCCTCCAATGATCCACACACATGGCCACTAATTTATTATCAGTGTTCTGCTGCAGCAGTTGGATGAACAACACGTGGAGTGGGTGGGATGTCTGCCCCTTTGAGGATCTTGCAGTTCTCAAAGAAAAGAAGACGCAGATGTGAGGAAGGAAAGGGAGGAAGACGCTTCCTCTGAGCATCCTGTGTCCATGAAGCAGCAGGAGCGGAGTGACGGGAGACAGACACAGCTACAGACCGTGTCTAGCATGAGCTGTTATGAGCGCTGCCGGTCTGCAGGTTGAATTGGCCAGAGAAGTAGTTATTTGTCCACTTTAGCGCAACACGTATAATGCATATGGTAACCACGATGGAAATGAAAACTCTTCTGGACCCGGCAGGATAGCGCATCCCAGTTAACTCGACGACTCCGGGGCACAGGAGCGATTCAGGCTCAGCTCTTCCGAAGCCAGGTGTGCACGGCACAGTTCACCCACCTCGCTGCTGAGCGCATCGGCAGGCGAGGAGAGTGTGGCCGTTCGTCTGTTTCAAGTGCAGCATGAGCACCATTTCTTTGCCATTTTGGGGACGTGTGTGATTCTCGCTTCCCTGCAAATGTCCACTGCCTGGCTTTACATTTTTCTACTTAAAAGAAAATCAGCCTTCCTCCTTGGCACTGCGTCTGTCCTTCCTTACTCTTGGTTGTGGGTGTTTCGAATACAGAGCTGGAGTTGATGGAATCCCCGACTCCTCCAGCAGCAGCCAACAGGGTATCGGTTCAAAAACAGGCACAACGTCCTGAGCCCACCACCCTGAGTGCCCCCCCTTCTGATACCCCTTCCCTCCCTCGCCCTGAGCCCACCGCCCTGGACCCACCTGTGCTGGTGGCCCGTTAGCTATCACACGTGTGGTACGGTGTGCTCATCCACTTGGGGAAGCCTCATGTTTTTCCGTTACAATGCTCGGTGTTTAGCCTTGAAATCCGTCTGTTGAGTTTGCAACATGATTGGTTCTCCTAGCGCGCAGCACGGGGTGGGGTCGGCCATGTGTACATTCCCATGGAGCACGGAAACTCCACGGAGTGACAGGACACCTGTGACATCCGAGGCCTCCGTCTCTCAGAGCAATCAAGAGCACTGACTGTCGTGGTCCTTGGTGAGGCGACCCTCCCACGAACATCTCACCAACATATCTGCTCCACCCAGTGTGGCCGGGTGTCATTCAGTCAGTCACCGTCCAGCCCTAGCTAAGCACAAGAGCCCTTTCTCCCCCATGGTCCACTGTGACGTCAGGTCAATGGCTTTGGGTTGACGTAAATGGAATGATGGGCGAACGTGTAAGTCAGACACACAGAAGAGAAGCGCATGGTCTGTGGAAGGTGCAGGAGGGTCAACCAAGGCTTGACAGGAGAGCTGCCCGCTGACTCAGGAATGCTCCCCAAGAGAGCCGGGCTCCAAACGCAAGAGGCGCTCTGAGCAGGTGTGCACTTCACTCAAAGAGGAACCCCAGCTGCAGGGGGGTCAAGATGGCGTGTTTGGCTGGGGTGCCATAGTCTTTCTGATGGCGTGTCCATCAGGAGACAGCGGGTCTGTCCATCCCGTCCACCTGACCTTGACCAGGGAAGACCCCCGGGAGGACACCCCGTAAGCAAGAAGAGCAGGAAGCCAGCCAGCATCCTAACTTCTTTGAACTACAGAATAAGTAGCTTGAGATCATTTGCCAGGGGCCCTGCTGGCTGATTTTGGAAATCTAGAATGAAAACCACAGCCAGCCAACGATGAAATACACGTGCCCGCTTCCAGCCCTCGGGCAGGTCGCAGGCCGTCTGCCTCACGCGCATCCTGGTCAGCCGTGAGACAGTAGAGAGTCTCACTTAAAGCAACAGCTAGAACTTAAAATCACAGGCCAAGAAGAAATCCAGAAACATGGTCCCATTTGTTGGCTACGCCTGGGGTGAGCGGATCACATTTAAATAGAAACCGTCTGGCGGCCCCCCTCTCTCCAAGCTGTTTACAGAGTTGCCCCAAGAACTCTGCCTGCTTACACGTGCAGCAGCTTCCAGCTCAGAATTAATGACCTCACATGCAAATATCTTTGTCTTCATAAAAGTGTTATCGGGTTAAATAAAAAAAAACCTCCGTGCTCAGCAGGCTTTGAAGAAACAAAGGAAGGAGAGATGCTGCGGCGCCACCTCGGCAGTGTGAACCTCGGGTGTGAGCCAGCTCTGGAGTGTGATTCTCTGCAGGTGCTGGGAGTAGCTGGGGCCGGGAGCTGGTGTGCAGCTCTGAGCCTGGTGTCTGGAGCCAGGTCTAGTCATGAGCTGTCACTCAACTATGGTGAGTGGCGTGCACAGGAACGAGCTGGGGCCGGGAGCTGGTGTGCGGCTCTGAGCCTGGTGCCTCGAGCCAGGTCTAGTCATGAGCTGTCACTCAACTATGGTGAGTGGTGTGCACAGGAACGAGCTGGGGCCGGGAGCTGGTGTGCGGCTCTGAGCCTGGTGCCTGGAGCCAGGTCTAGTCATGAGCTGTCACTCTGCAGATGGGCGACGCAGAGCCAGGAGTGACAGGGGCCCATGCCGATCCAGACAAACAGAGACCACCCACGAGCTGCTGGTGTGCCGGCCTCCCCCTTTGAAGAGGCACCCCGAATCACAGCACCTCCTCCATCGATTGCTGCTGTGAGGGTGTGAGGTCTGGGGATTTTGCGATCAGGCCCATCTGGGTTTCAACCTAGCCAGACTTTGCGTGCAGCTTACACATCTCAGGACTCCTTGCACCCCTTTGTAGGATGGTACTGAATAAGCTCGCCCACCACGGAGTGTGATAGAATTCAAGGAGGCATCAGTGAGAAGTCTAGAAGGAATTCAATGCAGGCATTTAATTTATGTTGTCTTTCTGTTGCTGGAAATTCACCTCGGAAATCCCAGTAGTGTAGAGGTCAAGAGAAGAAAGGTGCGAATCAGCCGCTCCCCGATGCAAAGGAACAAAGAGTAAGTGACAAGAGTGAGTGAGTGAGGACGGAGCCTGAGCGTCAGCACTGCATCAAGACAGAGACAGGAAGGCGAAGGCTGGGGACGGGGCTGGACGGCAGGTCTGCCGTGCACCATGCGGACCGCGGCTCAGACCCTCAGGGCGGGCACTCGAACACTGAGGCAGGCGTGGTGCCTACCTGTAAGCTGCAAAGGGGGCGCAGCCAAGGGGCCCCCGGGGAACCTGGCCAACTCCCCTACAGCATCAGCAAGCTGTGGGTTCCATGGGAGACCCTGCCTCAGAAAAGGAAATGGAAGCGGCCAGAGAGCACACGTGACGCAACCGTTGCCCTCCGTGTGCAATATGTGCGTGAATGTTGCACACGCACGGCCACACGTGTGCACGCACACACACGGCCCATACATATGCGAATGTCTGCACACACACGACCCACACATGTGCATGAATGTCTGCACACACGACCCACATATGTGCGTGAATGCACACACATGGCCCACACGTGTGCAGACATGCATACCCACTCATGGCCCACACGTGGAGACACGCACACATGCCACACACACACACACACACACATGGAAACATATTCAGAGATGTTTCTGGGGCTCAGGGTCGGGTCAGGAGAGTCTTGGGCTGAGGGATTCGGGTGTCCCAAGAACCAGAAGACACCCTGGGGTGTGGCCGGAGAAGCGCCTGGGTGCTGGGAGGGGAGGGTGTCAGGCACGACTTCGCACAGCACAGTACCAAAGCCAGAGACGAAACAATGCCCCAGTTCCAGCAAGCTGAATGCCAAGGAGGGCCAGAGACTCTGCAACCCCCCCACAGGAGCAGTGACAGACCGGAGAAGACACTGTGACAAGTGCCAGCAGAGGAGGATGTTTTTGGAGAATGCGAGAGACACAAGCGCAGCAAGGGAGCTTATGCAGCTCCCAGGAGGGTGAGAAGCCCCAGCAGCGGGGGCAGGCGTGCGCTGCAAAGTGGGGTTACGGTGCTTTGGCCCAAGAGGTCAGGCCAGTGCGGATCTCCACGAAGGGACGTGCACAGTGACGGCCCCGAGAAACTGTCGTGATTTTACTCACTGACACGTGGAAGAGCCCTGTCGTGGTGTGCAGTGTGTCCCCCACAGTCTCAAGGGTGTGGGAAGGTCACCTTTGAGAGGTGGAGCCTTGCTGCAGGAAGGTGGTCACAGGTGGGGGGCCTTGAGGTGGATGAGCCCCACCCTACTTCCAGGAAATGTCTGCTTGTGCAGCAGGGGTCTTGCGGCTCTCAGCCCCAAGATGTCTGCGGGGACCTAGGCCTCCTCCAGCCTCTGCCTCCAGCCACGCTGCGTCCGCACTGCGTCCGCCATGACAGACGCAGCTTACAGTTCCTCGGTAGGAACCTTAAGCTCCAGAGAGGAACCGTAAGCTGCATAAATGCCTGCTTGACTTGGGGCGCCCTCTCACAGCCACAGAGAGAGTAACCAGTACACGCGCAAAGGACACGCTCTGGAAAGAGAACACAGGAACGCTGGCCCCCCACATCCGAGCCTGAATAATGGCCGCAAACGGAAGCAGGAAAGAGCCGCGCAGGACGGGAGATGAGATTGAAGTCCCAACCGAAACAGGGCTGTAATGAACACAGCTCCCCGAGGCTGCAGAGAGGGCCTCAGTTTTGTACAGAGAATTGTTGGGGCAACGGCTGGAGGAAACCAGAACTGCTTCCTTCTGGGCACCCCAACCGATGTCAGACGGTTACATCACCCCAACCGATGTCACACGATTACATCACCCCAACCAGTGTCACACGGCCACATCACCCCAACCAGTGTCGCACGGTTACATCATCCAGTTAACATCAAATTGTGCTGCTCGGCACCGGGAGACGTCAACGTTGGGAGGTGGGCCAAGCCCAGAGGACGAGCAGTGGAAGAGAGGGGGCAGCAGAAGCAGGTAGATGAACCCAGACATCAAAAGGGGGCCAGGTTCAAGCGTGTGGACCGCCCACGGAGCCACAGAGCGATTCCCACACTGCCTCGCGAAGGCGCTCTTACCGGCATTGAGCCCCCCTGGGTTATCTGCCGTAGTGAGGGCTGGAATTCAAGCGCTCACTCCCGGAACCTCGGTCCCTTTCCACAAAGATCTAGAACCTGCACGCTCCACTCCTTTTAGACATTGGAACACTAAACGAGACGAAACCGAATCGCAGGCTTAGACTTAAATCCAGCTCTGTCATGATGGCCGTGCAGGTAGATGGGAGGCCAAACAGAAGCCTCCTGAACCCTATGGGGAACCCTGAACCCTACGGGGAAACTGAGACTCAGACCTGTCACACATCTTGCTGGGATTCCTGTCCAACAGTCAGCTAGCTAGGGGTCAGGCACAGAAAGACATCCAACTCCAGATCTTTCCATCATTCCAGCTGTCAGAAACGCAACCCAGTAAGAGAATACTCTGGAGAAAAACCTGTGCATTCGTGAACACAAGATGCCACCATTATCACCAGTAAAAGGACGGCGGGTGACTGTGGAGCCAAATCCAGGTGCCCATTCGCCAGGACAGGACGGGCACCCCATTCGCCAGGGCAAGTCCAGGCGCCCATTCACCAGGACAGATGGCGGCATTTGGACTGGCTATCGTCAGCCCAGAGAGAGGCTCGTACCCCAGACGGAAGGGCCGCTCCTACATACGCGAGGCGAGCACGAGAAGGGAATTCCAGCAGCCTGACGCCGGCCACACCCCCACCCTGCTCTCACGGAGGGCTACGTCTCCTGCTGTGCTCACAGGCACATCTCAGCCTTTCCCGTGACAGCTTTCTCCTCCATCCCTTCAAATCAAGAGAACATGGGTTTCACAACCAAAGAGTCCTTTCCACCGAAGACTAAGTCTCAAGGAGACGAGAATTCCATTGCAGTATTAAACCTGGGCCAACCCGTCACGTACATTAATTCGTGTATCCTCGGAGCGGTGAAACGCTGTAAGAACCGCCATTAACCTCATCGTGCAGATGAGGACAAACAGATTTCGCAGCATCCGCAGCCACGGACTCATTGTGTGACAGGAGAGGGGCTCTAAGGGGCTGTCTGCCTCCAGGGCTCTGCAGAATGGCTTTTGATTAGCTGTGAAGAACTCCATACCTCGGCCAGGAGCTGGTTGAGGAGGACTGCCAAGGCAGAACAGGTAATTAAACAGGATGCGCCGAGGGTAAGACCCACCCTGGTTAAATGGCTTAGTCTTTTCATTAGAAGTTTGCAGCGGTTTGGTCCTGTGAGGTTTCTTTCTTATCTATGACAAAAGCCATCTTGCTCATTGCTAACCACATGCCAGAGCTTGGACGAATTCTGCAGTCTACATTCTGAGTGGGATTTTCCTGGGTTACTTAAAATATTTGACTCGCCCATAGAGTTAGTAATAACACTATGATTTTAAAGTCCTATTTGCATGCAGACTACTTCTTCACATATCATTTTAATAAGGGTTAAAAAATGCCCACCTGAACTACCTAAGTCATAGGGTTCTCTTGGTGAGGCTGCCTGTGTGGTATCTGCCAGCACTGCCCCCCCATTATGCCCTGAGGCAGGTGTGGTATCTACCATCATTTGCCTTCCTGACATGGGCTCCAGAGGAGCGAAGCAATTCCTGAATTTTTTATCATCACTTTATATTTCCATCCACACAATAGTGGTTAAATAACTTAATACATATTCTACCATGTGTCCTTAAAATAAAAAATGTGGCAAGCAAGATCATATATATTCACTGGAGAAATTCTCGGCACACATTGCCAAAATGTAAAGACTTGTGAAGAATTACTACTTTAACTTTACACTTGTATATACACAAGAGTGTGTGTGTGTAAAGACAGAGAGAGAAAGGAAGGAGAGAGAGAGAGAGAGAGAGAGAGAGAGAGAGAAGGGGAACGCTGGAAGTTACAGCCGTAGGCTCACAGGGAAAGACAGGAGCCACAAGCCCAGTGTCGGTGCTTTGTGCAGGGTCAGGCCGGGGCCACCTTTCCTGCCGCGCTTCCTCCATCGCTGTGTGAGCGCAGGCAGACAGGCCGCGGCAGACGGCAGCCTGGGGCAGGATCGCGGGTGTGAAGGAAGGTCTAGGGGCTGGAGCATCGAAATGGCCTCTGCGTGGCCAACTAACCTCAGATACGAAACTTCCTCCCATCTCAGCGGCCCAGCCTGTGAGCTCACTGCCCGTGGGATCTCAGCTCCAGGCCCCCTCTAGCTCACATTATCATTACATCCTCCTTAGCCCCCCAAGTCCTCCACTGTCCAATGAAGCAAGCATTGGCCCCTCCTCTTCCTCATGACAGCACTCTTCCCATTCACAGCACCAAATCCACCGCTGGCAAGCTGACCCAGAAATCAAGTCACAGGACACGCAGATGAAGCTCTTTCAACGCACCGTTGACTCAGGCGGCCGACAGCCTAGAGGGAATCCAAATAACTTCGGAGAGAGCTAGTTCTGTGTCCAACCTGGTCGAGGCGGATCCTTACAGAACTGCCCATGAGCCTCTGCGGGACCCACAGCGCTGGCTGGAGTCAGGCCTTCAAGAGTGAAGACGGCGAGACCGACTGGACACCAGGCGACAGGACGAGCTGTCTGCTGTGGGAGAGGGGCCGGGTGCCCCACTCGCCCGCAGTCTCAGCACCTTACAGAGCTGCTTCACGTGGTCAAAGGAAAAGGGAGAACAAGGGAGAGCCTGCCCCAGACTTCCCTGACCCAGGCCCACGTGCCTGCTTTACACGCAGAGACAGGCTCCCGCGCAGCGCGGGTCGGCCTCGAACACTGTGAGCCAAGAATGACCGTGGACTCCTGATCCTCCTGCCGGGTCTACAGTTAGCGCCACAGCCAGCGTAACAAGCTGCTGGGCGTCCCACCAGGCCGCCAGCCACGCGAGGCAAGCGCTCCACCAACTGTGCATCCCCATCCCAGAGCACTGGCCGCTTATGACCTACGCTGCGACCAGGTGTCCTGGACGGTGGGGGACTGGATGGTGATGGACTGGACGGTGGGGACTGGACGGTGGGGACTGGACGGTGGGGACTGGATGGTGGGGACTGGATGGTGATGGATTGGATGGTGGGGACTGGACGGTGGGGACTGGACAGTGATGGCCTGGACAGTGGTGTCCTGAACGGTGGTGTCTTGCATGGTGGTGTCCTGAACGGTGGTGTCTTGCATGGTGGTGTCCTGGACAGTGGGGGCCTGGATGTGGTGGACATGCCACCTATGGCCACCATAACGCCACATGATCTGCCCTTAAGATCTCATCCTCGTGCTGGGGAAACGACGCAGTGGTTAAATCCTTTGCCTCACAAGGGAAAGGACAGGGTTGGGTCCCCAGATCCTACGTAAAAATGCTGGCAGAGGGTGTTGGCTTGTAATTCTGGCCTTGGAAAGTGCACCTGCAAAACCCCAGAGCTAAGCAATAAGGAAGATTCCTGATGTCACCCTTTGGCCTCCACAGACACATACATTCAAGTGTCCTGTGGTACACACGCACACACACACGCACACACACATCTCCCCCTGCCCCACTCATTCTTTTTATTCTGTGGCCACCTTGGAAAAAGCACAAAACTGATGATCAGGACACAGAAATAATCTCCAAAGAGGTGACCTCGAAGGCATGATGGTGTCAGGTGAGTCCCAGCCCAGCCACACCCACCTCACCCCGGAAGAAGAGGCTGTGGTCAATGCCAGCGCCCCGAGAGCCCATCCTCCCCGAGCAGGAGCAGCGACCACGGCCCGTGTCCTGAGGGTGGCCCATCACAGCTGGGAACGGTCACACGACCTGCCACACAAGGCCAGAACCACCCACGCATTTGAAGAAACCCAAAGCCAGGAGCTAAAACAGGCTCCAAGAGTTTCCTGCCAGATAATCAAAAACTCTGATTTAACAGAGCAAATCATTCTGAAAACACATCAGTGGCCTGCGTGGACCACTGCTTCCCATGGTGCCTAGCGCTGAGGTACCTGGCCGGAAACAGAGGCCACTTCAGAGCAAATATGGTTCATTCTGTTGATGACACTGTGAAATCAGCTTCTTGCAGAGAAAACAAGAACAGGCCTCCAGGTGTGATTTATTCTGATCACACACACACGCACACACACACGCTCACACACTCACACACAACACGCCAACTCACACATACGCAAACTTACATACCCACACACACAAATACACACATTCACGCACACACACACACTCACATACACACAATCACATTCATATGTGATTACATTCATACATGTACTCTCACACATGCACAAATACATGCATTCACACACACATATACACACACGCACACACTCACTCATATACATGCACACTCACACAATCCCGCTGTCACACACACACACTGACACACCAACTCATGCGTACACGTATACCATCTCACATACCCACACTCACACACACATACACACAATCACACACACTCACACATATACTCACACACACACATACACACATGCACATATATATACATTCACATACTCTCACACATAAACACATGCACACACATATACATTCACATACTCTCACACATAAACACATGCACACACATATACATTCACATATTCTCACACATAAACATATGCACACACATATACATTCACACTCATACACACACACTCATACACATACACACTCACACACCAACTCATGCATACACGTATACAAACTCACATGCCCATACTCACACACACACATACACACAATCACACACATTTACACATATACTCACACACTCACACATACACACACGCACATATATATATATACATTCACACTCACACTTACACATACATGCACACACATATACATTCACACTCACACTCTCACACATACACACACTCGTACACATACATACTCACATACAAATCTCACTGTCACACACACACTCATCTGGAAGACCAGACACATAGCTTTATCAGCCCACGTTTCCTTTTATGGTAACAAGGTTGTTGTTCTGTTGTTGCTGAAAGCAAGCTGTGGATTTATTACACTCAGCTCCCACTAAATGAGCCAAGGGGAGATTTATCAAGCAAATAAACAGCAAGATTTACGGTTTCTTCCTCACGGCAGCTTAAAAATTATGGAAAAAATCATTGACCTTTCAAAAGAAGAGATCCACTCAGCCAACCAGAAACTAAGAGCCTCCTGGCAGGGTTTCAAATTAATCCTTCTGTTCAAATCCTGTGTCTTTCTCTGGTAAATATGCTGCTGGGGCTGGAGGGGCGCGATGGACCCCTCACTCCTTCTGAAGCATCGATACCTGTGGCCATTACAGACAGTGTACTAAGCGCTGAGTATCAATAACGTTGATCATAATTAGAAATGAAGGTCTGCAGGTTGGAATAAGGCAGGAAGCCCAATGACCCAGAAAGAGAAAAAAGGAGAAGCAGACGCTTGGTCTTAAAGAGAGGTGGAAGGTAAGCAGATGGAGTGTTCTGGAAGGTTCTGCCATGAAGGGCTCCAGACGGCACAGCGTGGGAAGGCGCTAGGGCAACATGTCTGAATCCGTACCAGACCTCTCTTACCTGCTCGGACCCAAGGTTGCTTCCTATCTCTAATATCAAATTACGCCCCCCTGAGGGCCCCTCCAGAGGCCCGAGTAAAAGCAGAGCGAATGCCTCTCGATGGCTCCATAAGAATTTCATCTCCAGGTTCTTGTTCGGTTTTGTTTTTCACAGAGACAAATAGGGCTTTGGACTAGAATTGCAGGTATTCCATTTGTTGACAGCGTAACCTTGGGCAAATCATTAATCTTCTCAAAGCCTCGGTTTTATAGGGATAACAGTAATAGCTAGCTTGTATAATTGGGAGAATTAAGTGAAATCAGGAATATAAAATGCTTATCACAGTGACTAGCGATGAGCAGAAGCCAGGAATATTAATTGTCACCGCCTGTCACGACGCGTCAACCCGAGTCCACCACGGGCCTGAGCAAGGCCCGGAGCACTAACACGCGTTGGCATAGAAACAGCCATCGGGATGCGGGGATCTCTGGCAAAGCTGAGACTCGGAATCAGAGACAGCACCGCTCAGCGACCGGAGCAGCCCACCCACGCGCCGATCCCGCTCGGATCTCCCTCCGGACCACAGGACCCGCGCTGGCTTTAGGGCAGCGAGGGAAGCAGGCGACTCACACAATACACGTAAGACGTGCGGCGAAATGTTATAAGAGCAGCGCTTCAGGATTCGTTCACCGCCGGCACTCACGGCTACTGATGAAGCGAAGCGGCAGCGTGCAGGCAAGGACGGAAGGGACTCGCCAGCGAGCGAGGCACGCGGACCCCGCAGCGGCCTACAGCCTGGTGCTTTTGCTCAGTAGAAGAGGGCCACGCGGACGCCAGAGTGTCCTAAGCATTTCAAGGACGTTTGAAGGACAGGACGGCCCTGACAGAGCCCCGAGCCCAGGGTGGATTCAGTTCGCCCGGGGCAGAGACCTGGCTCTGAGCTGTGGGCATGTCACCACCTCTCCAGGCCTCAGTTTACCCATCTATAGAAGATACCACGAGTGACAGCCAGACCATAGAAAAGGAAAGAAACAAGACACCCTAAGCAGCTCGTAGACTGAAGCATATTGTACAAGCGTTTGACCATTATCATGTCAATTTCACCTGTACACGTGTTAATGACCTTGTTGGCAGCAACATCACGTTCAAACCTCACCAAAAGAGGAAATCAAAAGAACTGACCTTTCTCTTCTTAATCATCAGTTTTCTAAGTAATTAAATTTGCAAGACCCAACTTGGTCAAATTAGGGAACTATTGGCTTCTCAGGAACTTAAATTAGAGAAAGTTAATTAAATGTTTTTACCTCATCAGAGTTCTCATAGAAAATGCTGGCATTTCTCACGGAACTATCCAGAGACATCTGAGAAATGTGGACTGTGATTTTCAACGAGAAGAGCCCAGCATCCAGAGCCTGGGAGAGACACGGTCCACAGCTCAATCCTCGGTACCCGGGGGAGAAGCGCAGGGCGCAGCTGGGTGAGAGGCACAGCAGACTGTGGGCCCTGCCCACAGCCAGAGGAAGTGTACGGCGCTCCGGACACTCACTGCCCATGTGGACAGTCGTCTCATCTCCTCTAAACTTTACAGAAGGTATGTGTCAAAATGAAAATTATATAAATTACATATAAAAGCATAGTATTATATAATTATACATTACCTGATATTATGTTATGTAGTGCATAGTGTGTACACATTACTAATACACTGAAACAGTATATAAGCACTTGTGCTATAAATTTGAATGTGTGTCTATATACCATATTAGTACACTGTATATAATACGTATTATATACACTATACATACTGTATATTGTGTATGTGCTATAAATATATACAGTGTATGTTCCATTTTTGGAGCTGCAGCAGAACCACCCCCACACTCAGCAGCTGCCCTCTGCCGCATCCTGAGGAAGAGCTACACGCTGCCGTCTGTCTGGGATGAAGGACGGCTGCTGACCAAGAATGCTAGATGCGTCACGGATGCCCGTCGCTTTCAGTCCTGTCACAGCTAGGTACAGGTGCCGACCTGACAGTGGACGGTTCAAGCTCCGGGCACATTTGTAGAGATTAGTAGCTAAGCCCAGAACGAATCTGCAGGAGATTTTCTAGTGGACGGGGCAGGCCAGCCCGTGGTGGTGGGACTAGGTCCTGGGCAAGTGAATACGACAGGGAGCTGGTTGAGAGCTGCATCCTTGTGCACACGTGGGCAGACGTGCTGCAAGGACCGTGCCTCCCTCAGCCGTTATGTGGAGATGGTGTGGCCAGTTCCCTCGGCCTGGTGCTGGTGCGAGCTCCCCTGCAAGCTGGACTGGGAACTGTGGCAATCGTAGGAGAAAATAAACCCCTTGTGCTTTAAGCAGATCATCAGCGACCAGCAGGGCACTGCAACAATTACCTACCAGGACTGCGTCTGTGAAGAACCAATCATTCACTACAAATCTGGTGCAATGCATCTCCTGGATTGAAGGGGTGAAAAATCCACATTTTTGAGATGCTGGGTATGGAAAAGATACTAAAATCATTTGTCTTTCAACTCTTGAAACATTTCAAACTTACCATGTAAACAGATTCCCTGTGAGCTTCCACAGCCCACCCCCACTGCTCTGGACACCCTGTCTGAGAAATCTCCTGACCTGCCCCAGATTCCCCATGGGAACACCCCGGAAGGGAGCAAAGGGCTCAGGGGGCTCCCAAGATGACTTTCTCCCTGGCGGGTCTGCGGCTATTCATCCTGCACATGGTGCAGCAGATGCGCAAACGTGTCCTCGGAGAAAGTCACTTCTGAGTCAGACACGTGCCGGGGTCAAAGGCTGGAGAGTCAGGCACGGCGCGGACGCGTCCTGCATATAAACAGGCGTCCTGGGACTTGCTGTCGTCCTTCCTCTACCTCACGGCTCTCAGTGGCGCATTATCAGCTGGACGCTTGGGAGGGGAATTGTCTCAGGAATTGTCCAGGCTGAGGCCAGTGTCCCACAACGTATGTGAGCGATTGTCTTGGTGTGAGCGGATGCGGAAGACCCCTGAGCACTGTGGTGGGACCACTCCTGGGCTGTCAGGCAGGGGAGGACAAGCGTGTGCTGTCACCCTCTGACGCTGTAGGAAAAGAAACCACACAGACCTAAGGGGAGCATGTTACAGCCCAACAGCACGGTGCTGATCTTGGCTTAGGACCGAGTTAAGGCAGCAAGTGGGTTGATCTAGCGAGCGCACGGCACAGATATTAGTCTGCCGCTCCACTCAGGACAAGAAACTCCATTAAGCATGTGGGAATCGCCCAGCACCACCAGTCACTATCCATAAACACCGAGCACCCAGGCTTTACCAAGCACTGAAGGTTCCAGAGACCAACAATCGCAGTCCTTCCAGAACAGCCTGGCGTTTGCACAGAGATGTTCGTGTCCATTTGTTTCTTGGAAATGTAACGCGCTGACTGCTCGTGGAGCCGAGCATAACTGCAGAATGCCAGGCGTCGAATACATGGTGTCTCGCAGGCCAGGCCCCCTGGAGCTCGGCTCGCAAGCTCCCCGCCTGCATTGTGAAGAGCCAGGTGAGTGCGCATCGGAAGATGAAGTCCTGCCATTGCACAGAGACAGACGCGGGAGAGCACGAGACGTCCCCGCGTCTCTGCGGCAGCTCTGGAGAAGCTGACGGTGGGCACTGAAGTCCCTGGAGTCCTTGAATCGTGAAGGGAGGAGTAAGTTCTTAAAGCGGTCTAAGTCATAATTTCGGGACATTTCGCAGTGGCTTTTCTGCCTCCAGATTGGGAAGGAAACGAACATGTGCGCTGTATGTTAGGGGACAGTGGGCTCGTCCACGCGGCCTCTCTTCGGGGTGCTCCAGTCCCTTCCCAGCAGCCATCTTGAGGGTCTACTGTTCTGCAGAAAGCGCGCTGGGAGTCACCGCTGCTCTGCAGGTCCTTGGCAGGTGTCAGCACAGGAAGATGGATCTGCAGAGGCCTGATCGTCATAGCCCAGAGCTTGGGAAATACATAGAAAAAGAACAAAGACCCTGTGCGATTTACACCTTAATCGTTAAGGAGGAAGCCATCGGATGAAACAGCCCAGACCAAACGGACAGAGGACTGACCGGACCTCGTCCAGTCCACCCCTCACATCCAGAGTCTCGGCCGGCTCTGCCCAGCTCACCCGCGATCACTGCTGCACTTTCCAGACTGACGGCTGGTGCGTCTGACCAGTTGTTACAGTCAGAATCATTTTTCAACAACTACAGATTGAATCTTGTTGCAATGTTTGAACAACATCCTGCCGCTACATTAGGATCCAACTTTCACCTGCAGGGCCTCTGTCCTGCACCCCTGCGCCCGCCACCTCTGAGCTCTTGGAGATTCAGCTCAGCAGGCACACAGCTTGCCCAGCAGACTCAAGATCCCGGGTTCAATCCCCAGCACTGGAAAACACACCAAACAGACCAAATGCTCTTTGCTCGAGACTCTGCTCCCCAGACATCACCCATCTCCCACAACCTTCCCACCGCTTCACTGAATACTTCAACTCGCACTGCCCAGGGTGCCGGCCCGGCACTGCACCCTGAGAGAATGACTATCTGACCCCAGCATCTTAGGGAGAAACGGCTTCCTTGGCTTCCAGTCCCAGGTTACAGTCCATGAAACAGGGAGCTGTGTAGCAGGAAAGAGAACTAGTCACGTGCCAACATGGTCAAGACAAAAAGTAACAAACGCACACGTGCTCACGGCGTTGATGAAGGTAACGGAACTGCAAGCGAGAACCGACTCCTTATTCCCTTAAGTTGCTAAGTCCTGCATTTGTTCCGCATCGGGAGGAGGTAACTGGCATGTCTGGTGCCAGAAGAGCTGAGCGTTGCTGAGAAACTGACATGACACACGTGTGAACCAGCCTGCAAACCTCCTCGTAAGACAATGTGTGTGACATGCCTGTGTGAGCGCATGCGTGTGCCGAGGCACGGGGAGCCCGGGGTCAGCACCTGGCATGTCCTTTGTCACAATCCACCGCTTTGCTCCATTCATCCTTTGTGGCGTGGTGTTTCAAATGGGGTCGTTCCTCTCGCTGCAGACCTGACCGCCGCGCGGCTCAGAACGAGACAAGAGTCTTCAGGTCTGACTCAAGTGCAGCTGAGGAGCGGGCCGCTGCTTTGTCGTATCTGATGATGTAAGTCCAAGCCGCTAGGCCTGGCTTCCCAGGTAAAGAAGGGTCGCAATGAGGGAAGGGTAGGGGCAGGTGCTCTAGCCGAGAGCCTGGAAGCAGCAGAGATCGCTAAGGCGGGGCAGGGCGAGCCCACGGCAGCTCTGTGGTGGGCAACAGCCTAGGCTTGCCATGGCAAAGCCAAGGCCAGAGATCTCACCTCACGAACAGGTGGGCTCCACGGCCACGTGGTGACAGGGCGTCTCTCTGAGCCACGCAGACTAGAGAGAAGCAGGGAAACCCCCTACGCCGTTCACCTCAAGCCTTCTGAAGCCCTGCAGATGAGCAGGGTCCAGGCGGGGCCTCAACGTGCCCTCGATGGCTGGTGCCCACCTGGGGCCAAGGCAGGACTTCCAGGGACAAGTGCCCAGACCTGGCAGCACAATCAGGGCTGTGCGGGTCTTAGGGACAACCGTGTTGTGGTCAGGAAAACACTTCAAAGCACGCCGGCATGCGACTCACACAAAGTTACCAAGGAGGTTTTGATAATTAGTGTAATCAAGCGCGCCAGTCCAGTAATTCTAGCATCGGAATGAAGCATCTCTCCACTGTCAGCAGCTCTGCAGACCACCTCCCGCCTGAACTCTGGCTCTCACTGCCGAAAGGTCACCCCTTCCACCGCCCCTCTTGGTCACGTGCAAGGGAGCAAAACCGCCCCCAGATCAGTTGCTGAGCGGCGCCTGCACCTGCACCTCCTGTGTGACGCGACTAGGGTCCTGCCCATGCGGGCGATCTCGCTTCCTAAATAACTGCTTGACTACACCTCCAGCTGCGTCTTTCCACAGAAGACGAGTTCAACTCTGCAAGTGAGCACGGCCGGTACCGTCCCCTGGCAGGATCCGGTCCTTCCATCCCAAGCCGTTCTCCAGGTCAGTGCAGCTGGCTGGAAGGTTGCGGGAAGGGAAGCCCAGATCGCAAACCTCCAAGACCCTGGGGAGTCTTGGGGTTATTAACTGCTCTGCCCTGTGCGATCGTTAGTGAATCCTGGGCAGTTTACTAACTGTTGGCATGCGTTAGCTCATCAGCGTGGGAAGCAGGACATCCAATCTCCTGAGCTGGATGCAGCCTAGGGAAATACTACCTACACTGCAACCCACAAAAATTCTATTGCCTGGCCTCGAGGCCAGAGCTGAGCTGACAGCCAACGATTCTGACGGTTTCTCCTTCCTTTGGGGACTCTCCAGACAGCTCTAGTGAACTCTGCTTTGGGGTACAAATTCCTCTGACTCCAAAGGTTTTAAAGTCACTTCTTGGGGTGGGCATGTCAGTAACTTCGCTTAGGTGTAGAAAGGTAATGACCCCACCTCGCCACCTAAATCTATCTCTCTCAGTGATGTGTGATTATTCACCAAACGTGCCACATACCTCTCCATTACCTGCTACATGCCCCTGCTACATGCCCCCTGCTACATGCCCCCTGCTACATGCCCCCTGCTACATGCCCCCTGCTACATGCCCCCTGCTACATGCCCCCTGCTACATGCCCCCTGCTACATGCCCCCTGCTACATGCCACCTGACGTGCCCCCTGCTACATGCCCCCTGCTACATGCCACCTGCTACATGCCCCCTGCTACGTGCCATGTTCCTGGAATCCTCGCTGGAGGGAAAGCCCCGGGCTGGTCCATTGCCAGGTAACAGAGAGAAGATGGGGGTGTCTGCTAGAGCTCTCAGCGCCTCCACTCTGAAATACGCTGATGTTCTTTCGCCAAGCTGCACGTGGGCAGGCTGAGGGGAGGCAGCGGCAGATAAACTGTTACTAAACACTAGTAACAGCGCACACAGATAAACTGATAGCTACTGAATACTAGTAACAGCACACACAGAGCCGTGGGCGTGTCAGGAACACTAAAAGCAGTGTAAGCCGGGGTCTCCAGGAGAAATGGAATAGGGCAGAGCTGAGTCTTTACTGGATTTCTCAGAATCTTATGTTTGCGCGTGTTAAATGGAGTGATCAACGGCCAGAGGTAACATCTCTGCAAGCGTAATGCGCATGCACTGCCGAGCACAGAGTATCCTGCACAAACAAGGCCGGGCTGCTCAGTGTTAACTACACTCTCGTTATGTCATACTTACATACAGGTGATACCTGAAAACTGGGGGTTCGAGCTCTGGGCAAACCCACGTGAAGCTGCTAAAGATCGTTCAACTGCTAAGGAAGACAAAGTCCCTGGGGGACTAGACCAGGGCAGGTGAATAAGATGGAGGGAGCTGGTTAAAGAAACTGACATCCTTTGTCATATTTGGCCAGACATGCTGGTCTCGCAAGTAGGGCGTCCCGTGGAGTGGCGTGGCCAGTTCCCTCGGCCCCTGGTATCAGTGTGAGCTCTTCTGCCAACTGGACAAGGAACTAAGAATCATAAGCCACACATAAACCCCTTGCTCCCTTAAGCTGCTTGGTTGGGAATGTATTGCTAACAATGCAGGCCAACTGCAACGCATATCTGCGGGACGTTATCTGACCTCACATGGCTCCCGATTCTCCCAAACAACGTGCGTGCGTGTGTGCGTGTGCGTGTGTGTATGCGCGCACAGGGGACACTTGAGCGTGCGTGCCTGTGGAGTCCCACGGCTGACAGCAGGAATCACCCTGGATTCCTCCACCTTCCTATTGTTTTGTTCTGGGATTTCCCGATTCCACCTTCCAAGGCCAGAATGATGCCGCCACATCTGCCAGGCATTTCACGTGAAATCTTGAGCATCTGAACTCACATCCTTTTGCTGACAAGGCGAAGGTTTTGACCACTGTGCCATCCCGCAGCCCCATTTCTGTCTCCAGGAGGAGACACTGTGTGAGATCCTATTACAGACCCCAACCTCGATAGATGAGGCAGGACCCCAGGAGCAGCAGCCTCCTGAAACACTGTCTAATCAGCACCAATGCATCAGAGGACCGGAAACACCATTGCAAAGGGGGTGAGCTCTGACCCGCCGGTGCGAGAACCTGGAACCCTGATTTCCACTGCAGCATCTCTCTAGGCGCAGAACGTGCCTGCGAGTCTCAGGAAGCCGAATGAAGCCGCCTTGAGAGTGGCTTCCTACCTCCCAGTGGCCGGCCCGCAGTTCCGATACCCTCTCGGCAGTTCTGCCACCTCCACGAGCGGGTCCTCCACACACCTCGGCTCCGCTCCTGCCACAGAGAGCCAAGACACCTGCCAGCCATCGGCCTCCGCCCACTGAAGGGCTGGGCAGCGTGGGCAGTAGATACTCTGTTTTAATTCACAAGCTGTCTTGCTCACTGCGGCTTCATGATACAGGGCCACTTTTTCTGTCGGCTCGGGGTTAAAAACAACCCGCCTGCAGTCGGGAAGTATCCGGTTGTCACCAGGCCAGAGTAAAATGAGGACTCTCGAGTGCCCCCCCAAGCGGAGCCCAGAGGGAAATACCAAGTGAACGCTCACAAGATGCCCGAGAGCCATGCCACCCAAGATGCCCGAGAGCCATGCCACCCAAGAAACAAGAACTCCAGCCACTTTCTCACCCTGCGGGAGCCAAAGGACCAAGCTCCATCGGCGCCAAGGTTCCACTCCAGCTCTAGAGATGAGCACAAACCCCCCAAACAGTAGCATCTCCTTCCCCCCCAAATACTGGTCCAGGTGGTGTTTTAGTTTTTTGGTGGGGAGGTGGTAATCGAGCCCTGGAAGGTAGTTCGCGTCATGGCACCGCTCACGCAGGACGTGCTGGAGCCCAGCCGGGCCCGTGTGTGCTGGAGGAGGAGAGGCTGCCGTGAGCACTGAGCGCCAGGCCTGCGAGGGCTGTTGGCATAGGGCAGGAGGGGTCGGGCCTCTGTGGGACGCGCTCAGCCACACTTGATGCGTGTCAGTCTGTGTGCCAAGTCACGCGTCCGGACCAATCTTGGTAAAGACCAGTGAGTGACACCATGTCATCAGCCATCAGAGACCTCAACTTTAACACGTTCTGGCCTGGGCAAGAATGTGCTAGATACAGGTGTCAACTTGGCATGAGGGGGCTGAGGGCTTTGGGCACATCTGTGGTGAATGCTTTAGTTCAGGCAAACCCCCAGGAAGCCTGCAGGAGCATATGTAACTGATGGAAAGCCCCAGCCCACGGCGGGTAGGCACAGTCCCCGGGCAGGTGGGAAGGCGGAGCTGGTTCAGTCTGTGAGCAGACAGCAGCGCCGCAGCACGGCCCCTCGGCTGCCCCTGCGGATAGGCAGGACCAGTGTCCTTGGCCCTGATGGTACGAACTCTCCTGCCCTGCTCAGGCTCTGCAGCAGAACCACAGGCTGGGATAAGCCCTCCGCCCCCAAGCTGTCTCTGAACTCACAGCAGCAGTAAGAACACCCGCTTCAGTAAGCGAATCTGACGGCTGTGCCTACACTGGATAGACACTTTGCATTCGCGAAGACAACTCACATCCACGACTTTGGAAATGACCGGCTCATCAAGTAATTAAACAGGTAATTACGTACTCATGTCTGTTGGATGGGGGTGTCCAGGGGGACATGGCACGTTCCTGGGAAGATCTTGTTCTGATGTTCAGTGGTGTGGACAACCAGAGCAGGTTACCTTGCTCCTGCGTCCAGCAGGTGCCCACGTGCCCCAGGCACCTGCCTCGCGCCCTCATCGGCACCTTACCTTCGCAGTAGGCGGAGTCTCCTTGGACAGAGATGTAGCCGCTCTTGCACTCACACGTGGCTTTCGTGTTCCAGTTTTTACACTCCGAGTTCTCTCCACACTTGGGCGCTTCTGCACAGAAGTTGTGACCTGGAAGACGGACAGCACGTTCCGTCAGGCACCAAAGGGGAGCAGGACCTCCGCATACGCGCACCGTGCAGACTGACTGCACAAAGCAGTCGCGACCCAAGCACTTGGGGAACAAGGGCTCGCAGTCTGGCTTCGCAGGGGAGCTCCTACCAACATCGGAAGCCAAGGGAACTGTCACCCATATCCACAGGGATTCCGGAGGGAGCCGCGAACCTCACCCACCAGCCTGTGCGTCTGCCAGTCTGCCGAACGTGCCAGACGACTGAACCAGCTCATCTTATTCACCTGCCAGGGACGAGCCCACCCCCTCGGGTGGTCTGCTCTCAATTAGACAGTGCTCGGAGGTGCCTGAACATTAATTCTTCTTCCGTGTCAGGAGCTCAACCTTCAGCTGTCACAGTGACGCCTGTATCTAACTAGTGCACTACACTAGGCGGCCTTTTGTAGACGGATCAGCACATGTGCGATACACCTTGGCGATGTGCTAGAGGGAACCAGGCAGGGAATTGGAGCGTAGCAGCAAGAAACTTTGCCCCGCCCATGCTCGAAATGACTCTTTCCTGATACTCAGATTCGTAAAGGTTTTTCCTGCAGAAAGTCTTAGCCAATGCCAACCCTGAAGGGTCTTCCTATGGCTTCTTTGGGAACTGACACTTTTTACTTATTTTCTATTGGAAAATGAATGACATATAGAAAAGAATATCGAACAGAAATTTATGAAGATGTAAGTTGAAATTAATCTAAAGAGAAGATTCTCAGCCTCCTTGACTATCCACAGAGACGTCCCCACCCAGACATCTCTTCTCTGTGTATTCATAATTTTATTATATTTTGTTGCTTCTTCCTAAACAAATATTCATTTTGTCCATTCTAGTGCTCACGTAAATGAAATCATGTTGCGTGTGAATCTGTGCAATGCATCTTCTCTATACTTTCTAAAACCATATTGGGGCATGGGTGTTCATTTGTCCACACTCTATACTATTTCACGGCAGATACAGTCTGTCACTCGCTTTTACCAACTTCACTACAAATCTACATCAGGGTTATGTGCATGTTTGAACTACAAGCCAGGGCGCCAAGACACTTCTCGATATGTTCCCTGGGCGTGGTTTTAACCACAACTTTGCTGGGTTTTGCTCAGCGCTCCTGCCTGGGTCCTTGCTGGTCCTTTCAGGATGATTCTTCCTGTCTAGTGTCTCTCACACCTCCTTTAGTGAAAATCTGCAGACGGTGAGGGAACTCTAATTTATTTAAAAATGTCAAGTTGGGGTACTAGTGCATACGTTAAGGCTGAGCACACAGAAGTCTGAGGTGTGGGGATGCAAGGTCAATACTAGTGACAGCAAAACTCGGTGTAATAAAGATTGTCTTCATACTTGAAAAATGGTTTCTTATGTGCAGTTTTTCTAGCTCAACATTTTGAAGACTAGATTCCAATGTCATAATTTTTCTTATTGTTACTGAGTAGTAGATTGTTAACACAGAAATCCTTCCTTCCTTATATGGTAAACTTCTTTCTTCTTCTTCTTCAGTGTGTATTTCTTAAGATCTACCTGGCTGGCTGGTGGTTGGTTGGTGTAGTTTCTGGTTGACCTTGGCCAGAAGGCCAAGGCGTGACATTTGGTCTGTTTTCCTATCTTCATCTCTACTCTAAGGTTCCTGTGAGGTCGTTCTTACTTAGGACCCCCTTGAGATGCAGGAAAGGCAAGGCCTGGGAAGCCTTTTTTCACACTGAACTTCCTTCCAGAACTGTCTCTTCCTCCCCCTCCCTGCTGTTCGCAGAGCTCTCGCTGGACATTGGGACAGGCCCTGTCTGCAGCTTGCAGATTTGCGCTTGCGTGACCTTTGCCCTCTGTGCTGAGATCCAGCGACTTCTTCCTGCTGCCTGACTCAACTGCCCTGATTCTCTCTTGAGCGGCTTCCACCCGCTGCCTTCGCCCACGGCGCTTACATTTCCTCAAGGGCTTTGTTGTCTAGAATCCAAGTGATTCTCTTTGGAGCTGCTTGGACATGTGACCGTCCCTGACTTGTTCTTCTTTTGGTTTTAATGGTTATTATTCCTTGGAGTCTGCTTCTCTTCTTTGGATTAAATTTATAAGAATTCTAACACATGCAGATTCATGTTGCTGCCACCAGAATCAGAATATGGAATAACCATCACTGAACAGATCTTTCAGTGCCCCCCTTTATGAAGAACATTGCTACCCTCCCCTCTTCACCCCCACTCTATAAGAACATTGCTGCCCTCCCCCCACGCACTAAGCCCACCATCCCAAGAGCGGTAAGGTCCCTTCTCACATGATTAAGCAGTGGTCAGTTGGCAGTGAGAAAGACCCACTAGCCCAATGCTAAGCATTGGATCCCTTAGGACAGCTTTTCACAGTCCTGAGAGTGGGCTCCAAGGACACGTGGTTCAGTTTCAGTCTCGGGTCAACGTGGAAGACATAGAGCTGCAGCCTCAGCCACGAGTCCACAGGAACTGCTTAGCCCAGGTCAGTGTCTGCATTATGCCACCTAAGAGCTCAGAACTTGGGCTGGGGGTATGTGGCTAAATTCAATTCCCCAGACGCCCCCCCAAAAAAAATCTTTTGGCAGAGGCTGTTCTCATGCTCTGTTAAGTTCCCTGGTCTCGGGGCTGGAGAGGTGGCTCAGGGGTTAAGCCTCTCTCTGCCTTGCAGGCGGAAGGTCCTGAGTTCGGATCCTAGACCCCACGTATAGACGCCGGGTGGAAGCGGGGGCGGCCTGCGTTTCTGGTCCTGGTAGGGCGGAGCCTGTGAATCCCGGGGCAGAGTAAACAGGAGAAGGTGGAGGCGTCCATGGTGGTTCCCGAATTCACCCGTGGTTCTACACACACACACACACACACACACACACACACACACACACACACGCACAATTGAATAAATAATAAAAAAAAATTTTAAAAAGTTCCCTGGTCTCCCACTCTGAGTTCTCTGGGTCACATGGGAGACATGAGCAGAGGGGGAGAAATGAATAAAAAGTATGATTTCATCTCAATGTTAGAGAACCGGTCGACCCAGCACTGCTTAGTCCAGGAAACCAGCCGCCTCAGGGTAAGAGGAACATATAATTCAGACCCACTGAAAAGCTGAAGAAAGTAGAGCTGACCACAGCTCTATGTATTCAAAAGAAGCAGAAGAATGGAATCCAGCACCACCCAGTAGCTTGGGGAGTGTAGAATAGCTAGAAGAAGGAAGATGGTCAGCTCACAGGAGGCCTCTTCTTCCAGAGTGTCCATCCACTGCTAGCTGACCACAGGCTGCAGCTAGCAACGGATGCACATGGTCCACAGGCTGCAGCTAGCAACGGATGCACACGGTCCACAGGCTGCAGCTAGCAATGGATGCACAGTGCCCACAGGCAGCAGCTAGCAACGGATGCACACTATCTGCGAGACAGAAAATAGCAACAGATGCACACTTCCGCAGGCAGCGGCTAGCAGTGGATGGACACGGTCCGCAGGCAGCGGCTAGCAGTGGATGGACACTCTGGAAGAAGAGGCCTCCTGTGAGCTGACCATCTTCCTTCTTCTAGCTATTCTACACTCCCCAAGCTACTGGGTGGTGCTGGATTCCATTCTTCTGCTTCTTTTGAATACATAGCATGTGCCTATTAAGTGCATCTAATTTTGCAGTTTGCTATTTATGCTCAGTATCATACCTGATGGCCTATTTTCCTGTAAGTGATTCCTTTCTTTAGAAAGTTCATATTGCTTGAAATGTAGTTGATGGGAATTTTTTGGGTTTGAGGTTTAAAAACTGCAGCAGGAAAGAAGGGACATATTCTCGCCCCAAGCTTCTGAGAATGCAAACTTTGCCCCTAGACCCGACAGGAGCAAGACCCACAGGCGAGCCTTTCCCAGGGGCTTCCGTTGTTCAGCTCGGGGGCGTAAACCTTCCTCTTCTTACTTCAGCAGCTGACACGAGCCCCAGGCTGGCTCCTGTCTTTCCACAGTGTCCATCAGAAGCCAAACCCAGGCAGATCTCTACTGGGGCAAACACAGTCCCAGCACACTGAATTCCAGGGGCACCGCGCCCCCTCCACATGGGTTCCGGGGACACGGCGCCCTCTCCCCATGGATTCTGGGGGCACCGCGCCTTCTCCATGTGGCTGCTCCTGAATTTTTCCTGCATACTCTACTGCCAGCTCTTAATAAAATTTAAAAAGCAGTTCATCTCTTACACAGCATGCGGTGAACTTGGAGGGCCAGGTTACCCGCACAGGCTAAGTATGAAGGCGCCCCATTGCCCTTGAAGGAGAACGCGTCTGTGAGTCATGGTTACAAAGCCACGTAGCACAGCACCACTTGGAACCAGGATCTATCAAAGCCTGCATGTCCTTGGGCTGCGTGGCGTGGGCACTGGAAGCAGACAGCAGCGACCTGCGAACCGTGGCCGGGATCCCCATGGTGGTCTCGGATTCAGGTCCTGCCCCTTCCCAAGTAGAATAAAACAGAAAGTCTCCATCCTCAGTCTTTTGCAGATGGCTTGTGGGAACAGCCACCTCCAACTTAAAAATTAAGGAAATCCCAGAGTAGACAAACTCCCTTCGCTGAGGACATTGTAGAACTGCCTTTCTTTGAAATGGGTTTGAAACCAGCGCCTTGCAGCCTGTGCTTAGTCTGAAGGCACTGAGTGTTGGGGTGAGGTTCCCACACCTGTATTAGCCTGGCCGACTCAGATGTTTTAAACAGAGGTCGCTCCATCACGCGCCTTACACGCACTGCCAGGAGCAACGACTGATCCACGCAGTGCCGAGAGCAGCTCAGGTGCAAAGCGAGCGTCACAAGACAGTAACCAAAAGGAGGATGAAGGCGATGATGATGCTGATGACGATGATGACAGTGACATTGACAGCGATAATGACAGTGACGTCACAATAATTACATTTGAAAATAACTGAAGTCTTTGTAATACTCGGCTGCAAGAAAGGAAGAGAAAAGCTAAACTCACGCAGCCCCACAAGCAATGGGAGCCTGGACGGGGCCATTCTGCCGTCCATACTGTAGGAGAGAAACTGCAAGCGCGTCATGGGCGCGTCCCACACGCTGCCGAGGCTCGTTCCTTCTGACTTAACTCTTGCCCAGGTGGACGAGCTCAGGGTGTCACCGGACGAGCTCAGGGTGGCACCAGCCGATGCCGACTCAACTCGGTGACCAAGAAGTGCCTGAGCCCTGACATCAGAGGCAGAGGGAAGAATGTCAGAGGTGACGAGAGACACCCCAACATCACGAGTCTCACCCCCCACCAGAGAGGCGACCAGTGCTTTCGGCCCTGCCCATCACGCCTGCTGCTGCTGCAGAGAAGCCTGGAAGTTTGTTCACCAGGGCGCGCAGCCCACTGCCCGCCTCGAGCCGCTGACCTGGTGCACGAAGCACGAGGTAGCGGCTCAGCCCCTGCCTCTGCTCTGGGCACCTGGGCGACGACAGACAGAAAGCTCCAGTATCCGTCTACACACCTGAGGACATCGAGGAACCCAGCGAGGTCTAGCGACTTCAGCACCCCCAAGCTGCCCGACACCCCACATGCCTCTGCGAAGGAAAGGTCTAAAAAAAGCAAAAGGTGCGGCACACCATGGATGTCGAGAAGAGACGTGTACCCCTGAGTGCAGTATACTCCATGAGCGTGATGGACCCCATAAGCATGGTGTACCCTGAGCGTGCTGTACCCCCTGAGTGTGCTGTACCCCTGAGCGTGCTGTACCCCTGAGCGTGCTGTACCCCTGAGCGTGCTGTACCCCTGAGCGTGGTGTACCCCGCGAGCGTGCTGTACCCCGTGAGCGTGCTGTACCCCTGAGCGTGCTGTACCCCTGAGCGTGCTGTACCCCCTGAGTGTGCTGTGCCCCTGAGCGTGCTGTACCCCTGAGCGTGCTGTACCCCTGAGCGTGCTGTACCCCTGAGCATGGTGTACCCCGAGCGTGCTGTACCCCCTGAGCGTGCTGTACCCCCTGAGCGTGCTGTACCCCTGAGCGTGGTGTACCCCTGAGCGTGGTGTACCCCACGAGCGTGCTGTACCCCTGAGCGTGCTGTACCCGTGAGCGTGCTGTACCCGTGAGCGTGTTGTACCCCTGAGCGTGCTGTACCCCTGAGCGTGGTGTACCCTGAGCGTGCTGTACCCCGAGTGTGCTGTGCCCCCTGAGTGTGCTGTACCCCATGAGCATGCTGTACCCCCCGAGCATACTGTACACCATGAGCATGGTGTACCCCATGAGTGTGCTGTACCTTGTGAGCGTGATGTACCTCCAAGTATGGTGTACCCCCTGAGCATGCTGTACCCCATGAGCCACGGTTATACCCCATGAGCATGGTGTACCTCCTGAGCATGGTGTACCCCGTGAGCATGGTGTACCCCATGAGCATGCTGTACCCCTGAGCATGCTATACCCCTGATCGTGCTGTACCCCCTGAGCGTGCTGTACCCCGTGAGCAGTGCTGTACCCCCTGAGCGAGGTCTGACATCCAGCCTCGCCACCTACATCCCACCATCTGGGACAACTAAAGCAGAGCAGCTAGAAACTGAAGCCACTGGCGGCTGAGGCCATTCTGTATACACAATCATCTTACAGCTGCAAGAACCCGGTGCTTTTACTGCCAAAGAGAGTCTAGCACCGCGGCTCTGTGCATTAGAGAAAGAATCTGAACTTCATTCCTTGTGTCAGGATTGATCCAGAACTTCATTGCCACAATGCACTTCTAAGTGAAGCTCCGTCGGAATCACACATTCATGCTTACAGTGTAAAGAAATATGCCGTAGTATTAGGCCAGAGACTACAAAAACCCTAGTTGAAAGGATAGGGAACTCCCTCGAGCTGATTGGACCAGGCCAACGGATCCGAAACAGAAATCCAATCGTGCAGGCACTAGAACCAACACTCAACAAATGGGATCTTATGAAATTAAAGAGCTTCTGTTAAGATAAAGAGATTGTATACCAAGCAAAAAGGCAACCCACAGAATGGGAGAAACTCTTCACTAACCACATATCTGATGGAGCTCTATTATCCAGAGTGCACAAGGAACTTAGAAAACTAAACACCAAGGAGATAAATGGCCCAATTAGAAAATGGACCTGGGGGGTTGGAGAGGTGGCTCAGGGGTTAAGCCTCTGCCTTGCAGGCAGAAGGTCCTGAGTTCGGATCCCAGATCCCATGTATAGACGCCAGGTGGAAGCGGGGGCGGCCTGCGCTTCTGGTCCTGGTAGGGCGGAGCCTGTGAATCCCGGGGCAGAAGGAGGTGGAGGTGTCCATGGTGGTTCGCGAATTCATCCGTGGTTCTACACATACACAGACACACACGCGCGTGCACATACACATGCACATGCGCACAGTTGAATAAATAACAATAAAAAATTTTTTTAAATTAAAAAAAAAAAAAGAAAATGGACCTGGGAACTCAAAAGAAACTTTTCCAGGGACACAATCTAAGTGTTTAACAAATATTTTTAAAAATGCTCCATATCCCTAACCATCAGGGAAATGCAAATCAAAGCTACTCTGAGATATCATCTCACCCTGGTCAGGATGGCAAAAATCCACAATACAAACAACACCGAATGCTGGAGAGGATGTGGCGAGAAGGGAACTCTCCTACACTGCTGGCAGGAATGCAGCTCACACAGCCACTCTGGCGACTGGTATGGCAATTTCTAAAAAAGATTGAAATTCCATACAACCCTGCTATACCACCACTGGGAATAATCCTCCATAACGCAGAAATTTACTGCAGTGACAAGAGCACAACCATGTTCACAGAAGCACTATCTACAATTCCAAAGCCATGGAATCAGCCCAAATGCCCAACAGTTGACGAGTGGATAAGGAAAATGTGCTATATTTATACAATGGAATACTGCTCAGCCATCAAAAAGATGAATTAATGAAATTTGCCAGGAAATGGATGGAATTAGAAAAAATTATATTGAGTGAAATATCCCAGACCCAGAAAGTTAGACACTTTGGATCTTAACCCACTTAATTACATATTCAAAGGTAAATCTCTGTAATACCTACTGTAATCACAAAGGATTACAAATAGTACGCTAGGGGAAAGAGGACCTCAAAAAAAAGGAGATAGGGGATCACACCTCAGAGAGAAAATAGGCCATGGTCATGTATTATATGTAAGTAGTGAGACATCTGGTGCAGCTCAGCCTCACTTCCTTGCCTGGTCACTTGTGACTGAACAGATTTGATCTCACCAATCAGGAAGGATATAGGGACTGGCAGATAGATGGTAATCATCCCGCAAAGGGGACACTGACCCCCCCACACACACACATATTCCTATTCTTCCATCTACCTTTGAGTCTCTTCCTATATTAAGATCTTCATTTAAACAGTCTTTTATCTTCGGTTAGTAGGTAACCTTGATACCAATCAGGATGCAGCCAAGGGCAGTGCAGGAAAAGCAAAAGTGAAAACAACAACAAACCATAATTCAGAACACCAGAGACCCTACATTATTCACCGGGAACCAGACCAGCCAAATCTCTCCCCATCCTAAAGCTCAGGGAACCTTGCGGAAGAGGGGGCGGCAAGATTGTAAGAGCCGAAAGATGAGGAGGACCAATGATATGCAAGATACTCCACGCAAGTTAGGGCTGCAGCAGCCATAATCGGACTTTGTCTGACCTACACAATAGCTGACATGTCAACAACGCCCCAAAGTCTAGCACGGATCACAGAAGAGAAGGCTCCAGACAGTAACATCCTTAGAGGCAAGGGATTAACAGTCATAAGAGAGATCCCAGACTAACAGGAAGCCCAAGAAGGGGCTCCGGGTTATACCACTGAGTTCTTACCCCTCGCTAGGGTGGAGGACTCAGAGGGAGGTTTGGTGTTCATGAAGGAATGTTCCACGGGATGAGTGGGAGGAAGGGGGAGGGGCCGGGAGGGAGTAGGGTGAAAGGAAGGGGGAGGGGGGAGAGTGCATTACTGGGGAGTAATGGGGAAGGGAGAGGATGGGGGTCCTATTGGCTTGTATGATTAGGAAAAAAATAAAACGTGGGTGAAAAAAGAAGCGTGCGCCCACCTGTGTACTTGTGCACACACGCGAGTCTGCACACATTCGCATGAAGGTCAGAGGTAGACGTGGGCGTCGGACCACACTTTTCACTACACTGAACTCTGGGGATCTGCCTGTCTCTGCCGTCCCAGTGTACACGCTCCCCATCCGACTTTCCAGGCTCCTGGGATCTGAACCCGGATCCCCAAGCCTGCAGGGCAGGCCCCTTGATCACTAAGCCTGTTGTAGTTCCCCTGCATGTTGCTGATAAATGACCATCAAATGGCTTAAGGGAACAAGGGGTTTATTCTCTCTTTCAATTACTGCTTACAGTCTGTCCAGCCTGACGGGAGAGCAGCACCGACACCAGGCCGAGGGAGTTGGCCACACCATCTCCACGTAATGGCTGAGAGAGGAACAATCCTTACTTGCCAGACCAGCATGTCTGGCCAAGTGAACAGAAGGATGCCGACGCTCTTAACCAGCTCTCCGTGATTTATTCCAGGGTCTAGTCCCACCCTCCATGGGCTGGGCCTTCTCCAGCAGCCAGACAATCTCCTGCAGGTTTGCTCTGGGCTTAACTCAACCACTAATTCTCTACAAATGTGCCCAGAGCTCAAGTTGATACCTGTGTCTGATTATGACAAAGCCATTTCCCCAGACCATGTGCTTATGAATTATCTCCTGTATCCTATCTGTACTTCTTTTCTCTTTCTCTCTGGGAAACTTTAATTCTCCTTTTCTTTCTGTATGCAGTTGAAATGCACTCTTCTAACACTATTGTAAATAACCTACCCGCAGTGTACGCAATCATCATCAATTGACTAATTGTAGCACTTTACAAATAACTAAATCAGTGGCAAGGAGAATAAATAATTTTGCAGGCATTCCTTGCAGGTAACCCCAAAATACTGTTGTATTTTGATCACTCCCACTTCTTTAAGTTAGGGTCTGTGTCTGATTTGCCTGCACCCATCCAAAGCTACCTGAGAGCTGGGGGTGTGGGGCGGTTGGCACCGTGCATGCAGCCTGGGTGGGGTCTCCAACCTACCTAAACTGGAGTGTGGGTGGGTGTTGTCCCAGTGCTGTGCAGGTAGAGGCCAGAGGTCAGAGGTCAGAGCTGTCCTCAGCCAAGTCTCTCTCTCTCTCTCTCTCACACACACACACACACACACACACACACACACACCCTGGCCTGCAGGCTGCTAAGATCCAGTGCTGAGCAAACAAGAAAAGCAAGAAAAGACAATATAGCTGTCTGGATTCCACACAGGGAATGCAGATGTGTAGAGCACCACTGAGCAGGCGTGTACATGGGTAATGAGAGAGAGAGAGAGAGGGAGAGGGGAGAGGAGGGGGGGGAGCGGGGAGGGAGAGAGAGAGAGAGAAGGAGAGGGAGCGAGAGAAGAGGGGAGGAGAGGGAAAAGGAGAGAGGGAAGAGAGGGAAAAAGGAGAGGGAGGAAGGGGAGACGGAGAGAGAGAAAGGGACAGATAGAGGCGCGAGAGGGAGAGAGAGGGAGATTAGACGAGAGAGGGAGGGCGAGGGAGAGAGGGAGAGAGGGAGAGGGAGATGGAGAGCGGGCGACGAGGGAGAGGAGAGAGAGAGGGAGAGAGGAGCGAGAGAGAGGGAGAGGGAGAGAGGGGGGAGAGGGAGACAGAGGGGAGAGGGAGAGAGAGAGAGAGGGAGAGAGAGAGAGGGAGAGAGAGAGGGAGAGAGAGAGGGAGAGAGAGGGAGAGAGAGAGGGAGAGGGAGAGGGAGAGGGGGAGACAGAGAGAGAGGGAGAGGGAGAGAGAAAGGCAGTTCCCAGCCATGAACAACTGGAAGGCAATTTTGACTTAATTAGTAGGCATCAAATTCCTCTCTTTAACCATTTTTATTGAGGTATTTCCATCCCATAAACTCCCCCTCCCTTGTACGTGGATAGTTTGATGAGCGCTTCACAAATGTCCACTGTGGCGTGGCCACGTCACCACCAGCTTGGCAGCACGCTTCTCCCCAGCTGCGCACCCGGTATCTCAGCAGAAGCTCGTAAATCCCCCATTAATTCTGTCTTGGACACGCTTTGTCCTTCTTGTCCACGTGTCTGAACCACTTGCCATTGAGATGCGCAGCCTTCTTCTCTGGTTGTTCGCGGTCAGTGCGGCCCACCCCGTGCTCTCCCTCCTCCTGTGCCCTCCCTTCTCCCGTGCCCTCTCTGCCTTCCCTCCCTTGCCTCCTGGTCCAACTAGATTTCAGTACATTATTTTCTTCAGCTGCTAATCAAAGCAGCTGGATAGTTGGGTGCATGAGATGCTAAATTTATCTTAACCATCAATTTCATTCTTTCACATTTATATAGAATTAATAGCCATGACCAGGTCACAGAATGCACACTCATGGGTGAGCGCTAGGGCATCTTCAAGACAGAGGAACAGAGGGAGGATGAAAGGGAGAGCACAGAGACAGAGAGAGATGCAGAGAGGGGGGAGAAAGAGAGAGATGCAGAGACGGGGAGAAAGAGACAGAAAGAGCGAGAGAGAGTGACAGAGAGTGAGGTCACACACTACCGAGTACCGTGGAAGCCAGGAGACACTCTCACAAGTCAGTTTTCTCCTCCCACCATGTGGGCTCCAGAGACTGAACTCAGGGCCTCACATTTGCGCACAGGCACCTTTACCCACTGAACGGCCTGCTGGCCTCCGGCTATTTCTAGTAATTGACTCGTGAGTCCTGAGCATTAGCAGCACATGGTAACATCATCTGTGTGGCCTGGCCCTAGTGTCAGGCCACCTTAACTGTGTAAGCTGCTGCCTAGCGACGGCTGGTCTGGGCTTCGATAAAGGGCTCGGCTGCTACCCACAGCGCTGCTCACACGCTACTGGGGTCTCTCAAGTGGACATCACCTCCTAACCCATTTTACACAGAAGTGACTCTTTAAAACAGATTCGACCCTGTACCTCCTTCCTCCCCTTTTAGAAACCCGCCAAAAGCTTTTGGCCTCCAAGAAAAACACAAAATCCTTAACTTCAACTCCAGACAACTCTGCGCGTTCGTCCTGAGGGTCAGCAGGATCGAATCTGGAGCGCACTGACCAGCCTTCTGAGGAAGACTGTGGTGGGCCGTCCCAGAAAGCAGCCGCGCCCAGCAGGGCCGGAATGAAGACGCCCCAGGCGATGCCCTGCCGCCCGCCTTGGCTCTAGCTGGTGGGCACATCGTCCACCCCTTGCCGCCGCTGTCCTCGCTGACATCACAAGCCGGCTTCTTTGCCTTCCACTGAGGACCAGTGACATTCCAGGAACATTCCAGATGCTCAGCACCAGGCTGGAAATCCTCGTGCATTCACCTGCCTGGTCCAAGAAGCTACTGGGTTCTCAGTCCCTCCAGGGTACAGACAGCCATGGTCAGACCACCCAGCACTTCTCGAGAAGGCCATTTAGCAAGTCCTGTCCTGCGACAGACTCGTTCTGTCAGTCCTTTCCCCTAGAGAACGCTGACAGACGCAACATCAAATACTCTTTTCCTTCCCTTCTTCTAGAATTCTTGTTTGCTTCTCAGATACTGGAGCCCAGAATGGCCTCTAACTGGCCTTGCAGCTGAGGGTGACCTTGAATTTCCGACCCCTGCTTGATCCCAAAGCTCTGGGATCCTGTGTGTGCACGACCACCTCTATGTGGCGCTGGAGAGAACCCGGTTTGCTCTGGGTGCCGGACAAGTTCTCCACCCGAGCTGCATCTCTGCACCATCCTATGTCATTTAAAGGTCTGCAAAGGCCAGAGTGGATTCATTACAGCCTCCGCCCTAGGCGGGACCCAGAGCAGGTGAGGGGACCAAGATCTTGGTTCAGCAGGAAGAGCCGGCTCTGAGCTGGAGAACTTCCAGGGTCCATCGCCAGGGGTCCTGGGACGCCACCTGGACAGCAGATCTAAATGTCCTCACTGAGCACACAGAACAAAGCACGTAAGGGGCATGCCACACACATTATACATGTCACACGCATGTCAAAACATCACACTGTAGCTGAGAGACAAAGCTTTCATCTGTCAATTACATCTTAATAAGTGGAAAATGAGTTTTTAAGAAGACACAGCAACGAATACATGCACTCTACATCTATCCAGGAAGAGTCCTTTCTTCCCAGTCTGCATGATATCTGCTACCTCTCTCATATTACTGGCTTGATCTTGTTTCTAGACTAGTTATAGACTTATTTCTCTTGATGAGATGACGTCTGTCTTCCCACCATTACTCACACTGTAAAAAACCTTCTCGCTGTGTGTCTAGGAGGATACGCCACTGTGCGCACACTGTGTCCACTCCATCAGCCATGCACAGACCACGCCCAACTTAGAATGAGCAGCATCTGAAAGGCAAATACGCTGGGTCTGAAGGGTTGACTATTTGTCAATGAATGTGCAACTAGTAGATGATGAGAGAGGCAGAGGTAGAGACCTGAGCGTGACTCCTGGTCTCCACCACGCACGCACCTGCCCCGCCACAGCTTTAATTAGACAGGAAGCTCGAGCAACGCAGAGCCTGACCTAGGAGACCAGGGCTCTTTCCTGACCATGGCCGGCCCGGGACCCCAGGGCTGCATCCGTCACTGGCTCTGGCCAGCGCAGGAAAGGCCTGCACCATCCCCGGAAACAGACCTGCTTCCTGCTCCAAGCACCACTCCGCCATGTTGTCATTACCTGGAGACTCGACCTCAGGAGACAAGTCTTTGGTCAACAGAACACACCCGTGGATGAGGTACGGATGCGGAAGACACAAGCTGGACACTTGTCACTTCTCCCAGTGGTTAGGTGAGCGGGTGCAGAGAGAGACAATCCACCAAATGGAGCCCTGGCGTTCCACGGACATACACCTAATTTCGCTTCCTGGCAAAGCACAGTCCATTCATCCAGCAAACTCAGATACGCCAGCCCCTATGCTGGCCGGTGGGAACGGAATGCCAGGACCGTGAACACGTTCATGTGGTCCGGGGATGGGGTGGCGATGTGATGGAGGGGAGGCACGCTGAGAATGTGTCGGCGTGTGAAGATGTGTGAGGCTGGCAGACAACACACGCATGCCCAGAGCAGCAAGCATTGGCGATATCTCCAGGAACGCTATGGGAGAAACACAAATGCTGGGGTGGGGGAGAAATGAAATGTGGGCTCCGCCTCAGGGTCCTGGGTCTGGGAGCACGTGGGTTTCTTTAACCCCATCGTGTCCATCACAGTGAAGCTCCTATACAACACTGGGAAACTCTCTCCGCCATCTACGTTGTGGGGAAGCGGCTCTGACGTCCTGCGTCATCTCTGGCTTCCAGAGCCAATGACCGACACCTGTCTATAATGTCTGCTCCCGTGACTTCCTCCACAGCAGGGGATGAATAGCCCAAGACCCCTGGAGGACTCAGCGTTGCTAAGACAGTTCAAGAAGTGGCACCCCATTGTGTCCTCAGCCCCCCCCCCCGTGTCCCCCAGCAGGCAGACCAGCCTAGCTTCCAGAGTGTGCACTTGGTCGTTCAGCAAGTAATCTGCAAATCCCCCACTAGGTCAAAGCCAGGCGGCTCAAGGCCCGTCCATGCATCACTTGCAGTTCTTGCAAGGAGCCAGGGCAGAGAACAGAGTTAGCTCCGCCCAGTAGCTGCTCGAGAGAGCTGCCGTCTGAAGGGGCGACGAGAGGACCCCTTTCGTCTTTTGTGACGGTTGGACCAGCATGTCAGGCCTGCTGAATGCTCACGCCCACGTTCTCAGAGATTCTACCCCGGAAGCAATCACTGTCTTCCACCACAGTCAGCACGTAGGTCTTGCTGTTGCAGCTGCTGGCTCGAGTCCCAAGCCCACCTGTGCATGGAATCCACACCTTGTGGGGTTCCCCAGACTCCACCCACTGAAGGCCACTGCAGCACGTCTGCTCTACCCTTGCTATCCCAGGATGCCCGGCTCTCGGCCTCGCAGCCCGACCTCCAGCCTTCCTAGTCTGAGCTCCCAGGCATTAGGACCCCACGGGACACCCCTGTCAGCGTGCACAGGACTGACATCTCCCCACCCCCCTCCCGCACACAACCAGCTCTCTGTGCGCCCACACCTCCACGTTCTCACGTAAGCACTTTCCTTCCACGACTCTCCTCACCTTAGGCGCCCTGAGATTCTCCCCCAAAAATCGTGTCAGTGATCAGCCCCCCGGGATGGAGAGGAGGAGCTGGAGGAAGCTCACGTGACACCAGGATTCCACAGTGGATGTAATTGAAGAGCATCAAATCTTAAATAGTGCGAATGAGCTCCGCCAGATGAGAAGCCGCGCGAGCGTGGGGTACGATCACAGAGAAACGCACTGGAGCAGATGTCGGGGAAGAACTGGCTCCAACGCGGAGAGTCGTAACCGTCAGCCAGACCGTCCAGAGTCGCAGCAATGAGGATACAATTGGAGCTGATTGGGAGGAGCACGTGAAGGATGCCGGGAGGGCGGGTGACGGGCAGGCCCATCACTACGAGGAGCTTTGTGCTTTTCGGGCTTGATGAAGAGCATCTCTGCCCCGTCTACACGTGGACCTCATTACTTCTTTCTGAGAAAGAGTGGAGAGGGGTGTCTACCCTGCCTAGTGACCGCACGCCGAGGGGTACAGAGTCCATGTTGCCAGCACATCGCTAGGAGGCATCAGAAAAAGGCCTCCAGGGTTGGGGTATCCTGGGTGGTACTGTGGGGGGGCTCAGCCCCAAACAGGTTGGTCACCTTTATTCTCTCCAAAGCACGAGTCTTTTCTCCTTTCTGCTGCCTTCTGTTTCAGTGTTTCAGGCCTGGGGCGGGGGGGGGGGGTGATGTACTGGGATAAAAACGGATCATCTGCATTCCTAGTCTTAGAGCAGTAACTGCCCAGGTCTCACTCCTCTGGCAAGACCTGAACCAGGAAACAGTGATGTCAAGCGAAGGATTAATAACGACAAAGCCAAACAGCTGAACATCAAGAAAACAAACAGCCCAATTTAAAAACAAAACAAAACAAAACAAAAAACCAGCCTTCGAAACTAAAAAGGGACTTTTCACAAGAAGAAATTCAAATGTCAAAGAAATATCATTACGTGTTCAACACCCCTGGCCATGAGGAAATACATGTTAAAGCCGGTCTGAGATCTCACAGGGGTTGTCCTATCAGCACCACGGGCGGGGAAAGATCCAAAGAGGTACCGACCTTCTGAGAGACTGTGGGGTGCTGACCTCAGCGGCCGGCTCACTGACATGACTCATGCTCCAGCAAGGCTCAGCACCTGTCACCCAAGGCCACCAGATGGAACCAGGGGCCACCAAGACGTGAAAGCAGGAGGGAAACTGGTGGGAAGAGGGAGATCGCAACAGGAAGGGGTGGAACTGGGGATAAGGTGAGGAAATCCAGCGCAGCCTATTCACGCATGGACCGCTCAGAGAATACAAGAAATGGGAAAGGAGTTCAAGGCTGGGGGATGGCTCAGCGCGCGGGTGGGGCACGCACACGAGCCTGGGCCCCAAGTTCATATCCCCAGAACCCACTTCAGGGCAGCTGTGGCTACAGCTCTGTGACCCCAGCTCCCCTCAGATGAAATGGGAAGAAGAGAGAATCGAACCCCAAAGACTCGTGGGCCAGTCCGCTAGCGCACACAGCAGAGAAGCACAGGCAGAGGGCGAGACCAGCCCCTTAGCGTGTCCTCTGACCTCCACACAGGTGACACGTGGCACGCGTGTCCTCACATGCGCACACACACATACACTTCCTACACACACGTGCACACATGTATTTTCTCCAAAACTGCAAGGGGTCATTAGGCCACCCTTTGAAGATGCCTTGGGAAATAACTTGGAACCTAAACAAATGAAGGAACATTCGTAGAGCATCGCTCAAGACTAGAGGACACGGAGCTCATCCGGACTGATACGCTGTTCATCATTATCTAAGCTACAGGATTTCATGAGGACGGCCTCCTGCCCAGAGGCTTCTGATTGGCTGGGTATGATCAGGGCCCACCACACAGTGATGGGCTCGCATTCTGTCCTGCGAGGAGACAGTGATGGGAGAACGTGCTAGAAAAAGTCCTTGGTCAACAACAACCGCTCAGTTCATGCATTATAAAGAATTCTATAGCACCTAACTAGAAAAACACTAGGATTTAAAAAATGGTGAACGTGAGACTCCCTGAGTTAACCTGTTCCACGGCAGACCGCCTTAGGACGCATCGTAGTTCAGCCTGAAAGAAGCCGTCTCGCTGGGCATTTGAGATGTGAAGTACAGGCACCATTTTGAAATAACTGCTACGATTTCATTGACTTTTTAAGATTCTGTATGCATCCTGAGTTCTCCTGATTCATCTCGTTCTCCCTGGGTGAGAACTACAGAGAAGCAGCTACACACAGCCAAGATGTCACGGGAAGGAGGAGGAACACATTTAGCAATGAGGGGAATCCAGAAAGGGGAGGCCAAGCGAGGGGCCAAGTGACGTCCGGAGACTTAACGAGCACTCGGCATTGCATAATGGAAGCTTTGAGCTTCAAATAAGGTTGAGCATAGACCTATTCCACAACGCTTGATGACAAAGGACTCAGAGCCATTATCTGTACGTTAGGGCATCAATCCATGGCATTCCGAGAGGGACAGACTGTCTGGAGAGCCCAGGAGTTGGAGGATCGACTAACCACAGCTCCTGAGAATGTCCACGGCCCTGGCATCTCTTCTGAACTCATGCTCTGCGTCTTATCAGAACTTCAGGACAGCAAAGGGCACGGCGCAAGCTCGCGGGCGGACACATGTATCTATAAATCATCGGCCCGGCTGCACGAGCAGTCTCTGTCTGAGGAGGAAACACGCGTGGCGAGGAGAACTACCCTAGTACCAGACTGGCCAGGCGGAGAGAGAGTCTGCGGAGGCCAACTCCTCCTCCTCCCACCTTATCACGGGACAGCGAAGACTTCCCCTTCAAGGACAAGGGGATTTAAATCTAAAAAAAAATAAAGACACTAAAATAGTTCAAAAATATAAAGTAGTAAGTTAAAAACTCCAAAGGCTTTGAAATGTCTTTATTATTTCTATCTGGGAGATTCATGAGTAACCCTACCTGGAATATCTTGTTTATGGAATTTTATATACACATATATGTGTGTGTATATATGTATATATGCATATATCTGTTATATAGATTTCTTCTGTATGCAAGTGTAAAGCTAAAATAGTAATTCTCTGCAACATTTTAAATTCTGACAGTATGTGGCGAGTGTCTCCCCAATGAAGATAAGATTTATTACTATGCTTTATTATTTTTTATTTTAAGGGTACGGGGTAGAAATGCATCAAAGTTATTTAACCTTTATTGTATGGATGGAGACATAAAATGATAATAAAAGAATTCGAAAGCATAATAACCAGGTTATTACGAGGTGGGGGTCCTGTGGCAGCTGCATCCCCTGAGGCCTGGCGTTTCCCAGGACACATGTCTGTGGGCAGAGTGGGCACAGGCAGTAGTTATGGGCTGCACTGCGTCAGAAGAGGACAATTCCTCTTGGGCGTCTGCGAAGTGCCCAGTGCGTCGGCTGTGACGAAGCCGTGAGACAGAGCGGCAGGAGACAGCTAGTGGAGAACTCTGCCTTCAACTTTGAGGCCTGCCCGACCACTCTGTGGGCTCCAGTAACGCTCCTGATGAAAATCCCACTGGGTACTTAGGGATTCCCAAGACCCTCTGCAGACTGGCTTGCGGCTGCCTCTGAATCTGAGCACACACATCTCCTGAGAGGAAACTCACAAGACTCCAGGAGAAAACTCAGTTCCCAAGGTAAGAAGCTCCCCAGACTTAACGGGTTGGGACGGATCAGAAAGTCACGTGACTCACACCCCCCCCCATTGGCTGGAAGCACTAAGCAATCGCTGAGGAATCTTTTCCACGCAGTCGCCATCAGCTGGGCAGAGAGCTGGGGCTGCAGCTTCCCAAGTCACCTGCCCGTCATGGGGCGGGTTTTGCTGATGTGGCTGCCTCTGATTTGCCCACGCTTCTGTCAGTAACGCCCCTCACCTTGCTTCTGAAGTCACTGCAATGAACCTGCTGATTTGTCCAGCTGGCCTGGTCCCAGGTGTCTGACCTGTGGTAACTTCACATTTATTCACATCTCCCCAGGGAGTAGTGGTCCCTTGGGCTAGTAATCTGACAGCATGGCTGGCCTGTCACTCACTCTAAAAAGCCATCCCTTGCTGGAGCAGAATTCTCTCCCCACCAGGCTCCCAGAGAAAGAAACCACAGCCCTGTAAAAACCCATCACCACAAATTGTACCTTTACATATCAGAAGGTGGCAGTTAGAATCCCCCAGTCAGGACCCTCTACAAGCTTCTGTAAATAGAGCTTGATTGGAACACAGCCCTGCCCAGTTGCAGACCTGCACTCAAGATTGTCTTTATGCATCGATAGTAGGAGTTAGTAGTTGTAACAGAAACCTGGCCACAAACGCTAAAATATTCCCTTGGTGGCAATTCAAAAGATCTTGCTAACCTCTGTGACAGAAAAGAGATAGGGAAGATTCCACTCGAGGAAGCTACAGGAACTGACGGCTCCACCCTGGGTCTCCTCGGGGAATATCGGAGCTCAGTCCCAAGGGACTCGGGTCACTGGGTATTTGAGGATGTGAGGGGCTGGACTGGGTACAGCTTCGAGTAATAGCTCTGGTTGTGGGGATTCGCTCTTTAAGATTCCGACAAGTCTACATTTCCTGGGGTCCATCTCATCCTCTCTGGGCGAGAGCTTGAGACGCAGCCACAGCCGGGATGTCTCGAGAAGAAAGAAGAACCCGTTGCTCAGGAGGGGAGGGCAGGAGGAGAGAAGCATCTTGTTGCTCAGGAGGGGAGGGCAGGAGGAGAGAAGCATCTTTCTGCTGGGAATTAGCCAGCCGCCAATTTACTCATCGGAAGCTTATTGTCCGCACAGGCGGCGAGATGTTAGAGTTCTGGTGCGTGGCAAATGTCAACCTGACGACCAGGAGACCCAGGCAAACCCGAGGAGGACGCTCCAGGTTGAGGATGGCTTCCAGCCGTGCCTGAGGGACCGTAGGGCCTTTATATTACCATGGGGGAAGAGCCCTGCACAGGGGCAGGGCCATCCTCTAGGCAGGGGTCTGGTGGGCATAACGACGCGGGGCGGGGGTTGGGGGGAGTCTAGCTGCACACTGGCAAACCATTCAGCACGTGCTGCTTCATCCCTTGCTTCTGCCCTTGCTGTGGTTGTACCGGGACCAATTCCCGAGGCTGCTGCTGCTGTGACTCTTGTGCCACAAAGCACTGTGGCCCGAGACTGTGACATGTGATGCGCATGTGATCCACACCCAACCCAGCCCAGCCCCGCCCACCCCCCAGCAGCCCAGCCCAGCCCCGCCCACTCCCCCCACCCCCAGCAGCCCAGCCCAGCCCCGCCCACCCCCAGCAGCCCCGCCCAGCCCCGCCCACTCCCCCCACCCCCCAGCAGCCCAGCCCCGCCCACCCCCCCAGCAGCCAGCCCAGCCCCGCCCCACCCCCCCAGCAACCCAGCCCCGCCCACCCCCCAGCAGCCCAGCCCCACCCACCCCCCAGCAGCCAGCCCAGCCCCGCCCACCCCCCAGCAGCCCAGCCCCACCCACCCCCCAGCAGCCCAGCCCAGCCCAGCCCCGCCCACCCCCCAGCAGCCAGCCCAGCCCCGCCCACTCCCCCAACCCCCCAGCAGCCCAGCCCAGCCCACCCCCCAGCAGCCCAGCCCAGCCCCCAGCAGCCAGCCCAGCCCCGCTCACCTCTGCAGACCCTGCAGCACTGGTTCTCGGGGAGAATATGGTCCTTTGCCGAGCAGTTCAGAGGAGGACACGTTTCCGTGACTTTGACCAGAACTCCATTCTGCAAGCCAAGCATCAGAGGAAACGAAGAGATCACGTCTTTAGCCAGTGAGAGAAACTTGCGATGTTGTTTGCTGACAGCTGCTAGGGATCACTGCCACATGACTGACAGCCGTCTGGAAAATTCCACCTGGCATGAAAGACAAACTGCCAAGGCTCCTGGAGAGGCAAGCGCCTCCCTGAACCACAACAGCCTCCCTCGCGGCCACTTCTTTCAGGAGCTTGCGTAGAGCAAAGGGATATTCCCGATGATCATAATGGCGCATCTCGAACTCATGACTCCTGAGAGGAGAGGCCTAATGTGAGGAGTCTGCTGATGTCTGTGGTGTAAAACGCAGAAGCTCACTGCATGCCACCCACATGACTGGTAACATGCCCAGGGGTGTGCGCGAGCCTTTGTGAGTCCATTCCAGCCCCTGCTAGATACAGCGATGTCACAGATACAAGATGTCAGCCCAGCTCTCAAAGAATCAGAAAATCAGATTCCTACCCTGGAACCTAAGTACAGCACAGCGATTCCTTCAGAGAATGCAAATGCCCTGGCCAGAGAGACGCAGGGACCAAGCGTTTGAAGGGCCTGGGTCAATGTCACTTCCCATGTAAAAATGTCAGGTGGACATGACCGTAATCCCTACCCTGGCCCCGGAAGACAGATCCTGGGAAACTGCAGAACAAAGCAAAAAGGAGGCAGGGTAATCCAGGGTGATTCCCTGTATAGGCACCAACAGCGTCCTCTTCTACACCTACATGCACTTACACACGCCTATGCACACCCACACAACATAGAGTGAAAATATGCCATGGGAGACGATCAATTCTGTCCAGGAGGGGAGAAATGATAGAGATGCCAATCTGAGGGAACATGAATAGAGAGACCCAGTGGTGAAGAGAGTGATCTGGGAGTCAAGTCACAACATGTGGGACCCCCAAGAGGGGAGGGCTGAAGCTGTTTCTTTTTTTTATTATTCAATTTGTGTGTGTGTGTGTGTGTGTGTGTAGAACCAAGGGTGAATTTGAGAATTATCCTGGACTGCTTCTACCTCCTTTTTGCTCCGAACCGGAATTCACAGGCTCCGCCCACCAGGGCCAGAAGCTCAGGCTGTCCCTACTTCCGCCTGGTGTTTGTTTTTTTTTTATAAATATATTTTTTAAACTTTTTAAAATTATTTATTCAGTTGTGCATTTTGTGCGTATGTATGTGCACGCGTGTGTATGTGTGTCTGTGTGTGTGTAGAACCACGGACGAATTCGGGAACCACCATGGACGCCTCCACATCCTCCTTGTTTACTCTGCCCCGGGATTCACAGGTTCCGCCCACCAGGACTAGAAACGCAGGCCGCCCCTGCTTCTGCCTGGCATCTATACGTGGGATCTGGGATCCGAACTCAGGACCTTCTGCCTGCAAGGCAGAGGCTTAACCCCTGAACCACCTCTCCAGCCCTCTGCCCGGTGTTTGTGCGTGGGATCTAGGATCCAAACTCAGGACCCTCTACCTGCAAGGCAGAGGCTTAATCCCTGAGCCATCTCTCCAGCCCTAGAAGCTGTTTCATCTATAACCCACTGTGGTAAATTTCAGGAGAGCTTGTACTCCACTCAGCTCCGCTGTGGATGGGAGCCACAGCGGGGAGGTGGGAGGGGGGATGGGAGGGATAGCCACGTCACACACACGGGAGGGATGGCAGGGGGCAAGCCAGTCACCCGACGCCAGCAGGCAGAGGGCCATCTGCACGTGCGTGCTCCCCTCCCAGCCTTCCAGCCCGTCAAATGCCCAGCCAGCTCTCCTCACCTTGCCCCCCTGCCTGGAATGGTCCCGCTCCCTAGGGGCTGGGACGCAAACAGTCTCCTGTAGACTAATGCAGAGGCCTATGGGAACTGAGTAACTCACAGGTGGGTTCCAAAGCCCCTCTCTCAAATGTCCTTAGGACAACTGAGATCAACCATCACAGATGAATATGGGATTTCATCCCCCTCAACAAATAAAATTGTTCATTCTTAGGTGGCCAGTGTCTTAGGATATGGACCACAGAAACCATACTGGGCCAGTTAGATGCAGAGGTGCCAACTTGACAACTGACGACTGATCTCTGGGCACAACTGTAGTCGTTAAGGTAAGCCCTTGAGCAAGCCTGCAAGAGACCATCTGACTGATGTGGGAAGACCCCGCCCACAGAGGGCGGAGCCCTTCTCTGGGCAAGTAGCTAAGATGAGGAAAGTGACCAGCAGGTAGCATCTCAGATACTTGGGCAGACTTGCCACCTGGCAAGTGAGGCGTGCCCCCTCTCGGCCATCCTGTGGATATGGTGTGGCCAGTTCTCTCGGCTCCTGGCGTTGGCTTGAGCTCTCCTGCCCAGCTGGACTAAGAACTGTAATCAAGAATTGTAGAGAGACTAAAAGCCCTTCATCCCCTAGCTCTTAGGTCGTGAGTTTACTGGCAGCATGTGGGCGAAGTGCAACGCACATGAAATGCACAATATAAGCAGCAAGTGTGAATTTGCTTCCAGCGAAGGCAGCCGAGATCTGGTCTCGGGCATTGGCTGCCGAAGAAGGCAGGTTCTCGGCGCCTCGCCCTCTCTCCGGCCCCCTTGGTGCCCCGCCCTTTCTCAATCCCCCTCGGTGCCCAGCCCTCTCTCCGTCCTCCTCGGTGCCCAGCCCTCTCTCCATGCCCCTCGGAGCCCAGCCCTCTCTCCGTCCTCCTCCGAGCCCAGCCCTCTCTCCGTCCTCCTCGGTGCCCAGCCCTCTCTCCGTCCTCCCAATCTGTAGCTTGCAGTGATTACCCCTCTTTACCATCTTTTCTTCTCTTGCCCTCCTTCCCAAACCTTCACTTTCATCCCGACTCTCTCTCTGGACCAACCCAAGGGTTCAACAAGGGACCATGTAGCTCAGTCCTCCTCTCTAACCACACTCCACCCCATTCGTCACCCCAGGCTGCACCTCCACAGACAGCACCCATCCTAAGACAATGTCCACATCTTGGTTCCACCACTACCACGGCAGCAGCTCACCACTGTCAGGAGCCCACCCTCCACGGAAGGAGAACACTAGATGTTCTAGTGCCACTAGAGCTCTAATCCCCCCCCCCATCAACACGACGTGCTCATTCTGTGTGCGTTGCAATAAGAGCTGGTAAATCCCTTCTGTCCGCTGTATGTGCCCATGCCAAGTACCAGATCCCTTCTAACACCAGCTGTCGCCGATACCCTCGGAGGGTGTCTACTGAGCACAGAAACCACTCGCCCGGCGGGCAGCAGGAAGTCACCTGCAGGTTACCAAGGCCCCGGCTGGAGATGGACACTGAGCGATGCCCTTTGCCTAGAGGAGGGACACCTCTAGGCCACGATTGATGGCCCAAAGCCACAGTGGGCTCCATCTGACTTTTCACCCGACAAGTTCCCCAGCTCGTCTGAGATGCCCACAGCCTGGGCACACTCCCCTGGGCAAACGGTCTGCATTGAAGACCCACGCACAAGGCTGCCTCCAGGTGAACTAAACGAACATAAAATGAATTTCAATGTTTTACTACAAGTTGGTCATAGTCCAAGCTGCTAACCAAACACGCCTTGAGGGGATGGGCTTCTATTTACCTCTCTGTTCTTTTCCCTCTAAATTCTAAATTTTCCAACATGGACACATACTCGTTTTGTAAGACAATACTGAAATTGCCAAAGAAGATTATCTTCTGAAACAATCATCATTGATAAGTTTTATTTTTACAGAAAAGGACTTGATTTGACTACTGATTCCATCAGCCAACAATTCTAATCAACCTTTAGTGAATTTCATAAGAACTGAATTCCAATTGTTTAGACAAGAGCAAACCTTTCTGCATGAATTTCAGAATAATACAAGCCGTGATTACACTTGCGTGAGTGTCACTGGCTCCACTTATCCCAGGAAGGAGCCTTAACAAGGAACAATTGGTGACTGTCCCTTCTACAGCGTCTGCATCATGGTGCATTGCGCACTCGTACTGAGCTCTGTGCTCTTGGAAAAAGACAGTCCTCTGTTTCTTTTCCCCACGGAGCGTCTCCAGGCCTTTGGTCAACTGTCAGGACTTCCAAGTTCGGTGCTAATGACTGCACTTCAGCTGGAGTTTCTAAATACATGCTCTTCAAGTCCACGGTTACTATGCTAGAGATGTGTTACAGAGAAGCGATAATTGGACAAGATTAAACAACGCTGCTAATACCGCGGAAATACTTGGTGAAAATACTTAGAAGCTGTTTCCTGTTTAATCCCAGAAAATGGCAGCTCGCAGGGCAACCTTTGTCAATGAGATCTCCAGCTGAACCAAAGAGCACAGGTAATTACTTGAAGGAGCATTTGCTGCCCTCTCTGAAGGAGAGGACATTCTGGGAAATGTCCTTTGCTTAGGAGAAAACTGAGCCATTTCCTACATAGCAGCCACACGGTGTTGGGGTTCAGATGTTGAGACAAGCTGCCTGGGGTGGACCATGCCCAGTGCCCCCCTCGCTTTCTCTGCTGACCACATCCATTAAACATGCCCCAAAACTCCTGCGTACTCTATACATGCTTCCCTGTAACAGAGGAAGACCCCCTTTGCCTAAGCAACCCACTCTGATATGTAATTCCCTATGGAGGACAGCGTGGGTGGAATGGAGGGCTCGCCTAAGCCAGCCACCTTGCATAAAGGCTTCTCTGCACCTGAGGGGTCAGCAACCCCCTTGCTTGAGTCATGCAACGTCCTGGGGTGCATTGAAAACTAAGCCTTCGACTCCTCTAAATTCACCTGTGAGACTGAAAAGCAGGAAGTATTCCAAATTAGTCAAGCTACAGGAGAAGCAAGAGGAACAATATAGAGCCAGAACCCGAGATTCTGACCCAGCGGCTCGCTCACTCCCACATCTCTAGAGGACCTGAGTCCTGGGTGCTCCTCAGCCTAAATGTGGTGCTACGTCTAAAAGCCCCCAGCAGTACTCAGGAAGCTGGACGTACTCAAGCAATGTTAAGTTCTGCTCTGCGGAGAAATCTCTGTGAAGAAAGTAATTCATAGATACCCGTGGGAAGACAATCGGACGCAGAGAAAGCGTGCACGTGTACTCTTACCACTCTCTCTCTCTGTGCGACAGCATCAGAGCCAGGCAGAAAGGGAGCCGGGCCATTTGTTGGGCTTATGGTCCCAGAGGGGACATAGGCTAATACAGGGGATCACTGGCTGGAGGGAGAAGGTAGTAGAGTCACCACAGCCATCGCAGAGAGGACGCAGGGCGGGGCTCCCAGGCCTCGAGGCCCCGCCCCCGTGCCATGCTCCTCCAGCAGCGCTGTCCTCCTAAGCAGGTCCCGACCCTCCGAGCACCAACATCAGCCGCAGAAACATAGGCCTGTGGGGGTCTCACATCCAGCCCACAGCGTGTCCCATCCCAGCCCGCAGCATGTTGCATCCCAGCCCACAGCATGTTCCATCCCAGCCCACAGCATGTTCCATCCCAGCCCACAGCGTGTTCCATACACACATGCGTGCTCCATACACACATGCGTGCTCCATACACACATGCGTGTTCCGTACACACATGCATGTTCCGTACACACATGCATGTTCCGTACACACATGCATGTCCCGTACACACATGCATGCTCCGTACACACATGCATGTTCCGTACACACATGCATGTTCCATACACACATACATGTCCCGTACACACATGCATGTTCCATACACACATACATGTCCCATACACACATGCATGTCCCGTACACACATACATGTTCCATACACACATGCATGTTCCGTACGCACATGCATGTACACGCTGCTTGTGGACTGAGTGTTCTACTCCAGTCTCCTTCTAAGCTGCGAATATTCAGCAAGCAGGACACGAGCCCAAGCACGAAGGACTCCCACGCCGCGCCGACAGCAGGGCGCTCGAGGAGGCACCAAGTTGGTCCACACCCTTGTGTTCTGCACGACTCGTGGCCATGTTTGCTCAGGCCACCTCCGAGGATGGCGGAGATCCCAGCATGACGCCCACCCTGCGACCCCGCGAGAGTCACGCTGCCTCCCTCACAATGCAGGTGGGGCTGGAGCCGTGAGTGACAGGCCGGCACTCATGTGAGCCCGCAGCAGAGCCCACAGAAAGGCCTTCCGCCACCCCCACTTTTGCAGAGGTAGAAGAGAAAGGCAAGAGGCTGGAGGGTCCGAATCAATTCCCCTGCCCTGGAAGAGTCCCCAGAGGACGCCCCACCTGACGCTGGCCCCAGACGAGCTGGGTCGCGTGAGCTAGAACTCTCATTGCCTGAGGACTCGCTGCACACCGAGCACAAGCCGGAGTCCGTGAGCTGGACCTCGTTCAGTCCGCCCCGTGCCCTGCACAGGGACAGGCGTCAGCCCGCTCCCAGGCACGGCTCCGCTTGGTGGAGACGAGGGACTCAGAGCCTCAGGCAGCGCCCGCTGGCGCAGGCCCCCAGGCCTGCGCTCCCCAAACTGCTGGACCACCGGCATCTTGACCTTCCTGCTGCCAGAAATGAGGGGGTCAGTCAGCATTAGGAGACCTCCAGGGGATCCCCTACCACCCCCAGGGCCAGGACGCCGGGAAGAGCCCTTCCTTCCGAGGCAGAAGCCCTTCTTCCCTCCTCCTGGAATACTCGGCACTTTCTGTCCTCTAAACGCTGGTTCTGACCGTCTCTAAAGCACGTCTCTTCCTTTCTCCCCCAACCCCCCGGGAAGATGCTGTGACGGCTCCCACAGCCTCCTCCTCCTGTCTGCCAAGCTCCGGCTGGCTGTTCCGGGCCTGGGCCTTTGGACTTGCCTTCTGCCTTTCTGTCTGCATGTCTGTCTGTTCCTCCCTCCCCTCCCTTCTGTCTCCCCTCCCCTCCCCCCATCCCATCAAGAAAATGTGAGTTAAAGCATCCACACCGCATCATGCTTCCGCTCTCTTTCCAGAGTCCTGATTACATGGTAATTTCCCTGCTTTTCCTGTCTTCAGTTTGCTCAGCTGCCGCTGGGCGGGACAGGGGCGTCTGGCAGGGCAGCTCAGCTCAGGGACTGGTGATCCCCTCTCCTTGAAGTTGGCCCCCTCGGCATTTCTCCAAGAGGACTGTCCTCCCTGGCTGCTGTGGGCGTGGTGGGGAGGGGAACTGGAATCGTGGAGGAGGCAAAGCTCACCGCGGCTCCCTGGGGGGCTGCGCTCTGCCCAGGCTCCTGCTAGACCCTGTGGCAGAAACCGCGTGGGAGCTGAGCTTCACAAACAGCTGGGTCGCAGGGGTTCGCCTGCATGGTGGCTGTTACAATCACCCTCAAATGGCTTAAGGGAACACGAGCTTTATATTCTCTTATGATTCCTGGTTATAGTTATTTGTCCAACTTGGCAGGAGAGCTCACAACACCACCAAGGCCGAGGCAACTGACTACGTATATCCACTTTAACAGCTGAGAAAGGGACGGTCCTCACTTGCCAGACCATCCGTCTGGCCAAGGGCACACAAGGATGCCAACTTCCTCAACCAACTCTCTGTATTTCATTCACCTGCCTGGGGACTAGTCCCACCCACCATGGGCTGGGCTTTTCCCATCAGCTAGACAATCTCCTGCAGGTTCACTCTGGGCTTAACCACTAATTCTCTACAAATTTCCCAGAGCTCCAACCCTCAGCCATCAAGTTGACACTGTGCCTAACTGTGATGTGGGTGACGTCCTAGGATTTAAGCTTAAGTCTACTTAGCTGTAGACGCACAGAAAGAGGAAACAGATTCACCGTCACCCTCGTGAGGGTGTGACAGCTCTGAGTGGAGCTCATGGCCTTGTTCCGATACTACGTTCTCAGGAAAGTCTTTCCAGACCACCCTCGTCCACCCCAAGTCTCTGTGTCTCCGACCTACTGCATACTTGTAAATGAAGCTGGCCATTTGATTGGACGTCGCCCATTTCCTGTGTCTTTTGTGAGTTCAGTGGAGATGAGGACTTGTTCACTGAAGCAAACTCCACACCCCACGCAGGGCTGGACGCGGATTTGCTTCATATGCGCCTGCTGCACAAACAACGGCAAACGTGTGCAATACTTCGGGGGTGTCATGAGACGTAATGGGGGTGCGTCTACCATTACGGCAGCCGTGAAGGAAGGAAGCGGAGGAGGCTCTCTCAGAACTCCACGGCAGCCACTCAACGTCTTTCTGAGGACCACCCAGCACCCCCAGCTCAGGGCAGCCCCAGCTCTCTGTTCCCTTCACACCCTCTCCACTGGCTGCCTCCACCTGACCACCAGCTGGCCACGCCCAGCAGTGCCCGTGTCCTCGCATCCCCCACCGTTGCCCACCAGACAGGTCTGCCCTTCAGCCACCTGCCCCGCCAACGTCCCCCACCCCGGGCCCCACGCGCCTGTCCACCCGAGCCCAGGCCTCGAGGACGGACACTCACTCGACATTCCCGGCAGCTCTTGGTCAGCATTCGCTGGCCTTCACCAAGAACTTTTCCTCCGTAGATACATTTTGCTGTAATAAGACAGAAAAGTGAGTCAGATAGTCGTGCCGGGTTACACATGACCTCAGAGGGCCCCCCAAACTGGCAGATTCCCCCCAAACACAGAGTTCTGCTTTCAGACAACACAACTGTGTCTCTTTGTCGGAAGCGAGACCAGAGAGTCGACAGGGGTCGTGCACGAGGCTCCGAAGGCGCCTCGTGGCCGGGTCGGTCTTGTCTTCACACCAAGCACGAGCAGTTGCTCCAATCCTGCAGCCGCCAAAGGAGCTAAAGGATGAACTGAGGTCCCAAGAGGCAGAAACCAGGGGAACCAGTTGGCTTCACACAGCCGCAGACGAGTGTGTGCAAGTGTGTGCACGCAAGCACGCGTAGTGGACCGTGTGCAGGTCAGGGGTGCACAGTTCCTCGGATATCTCCACGATATTCATGAGGTGAACTGAGCCGGGGGCCTGCTGAGTTACTAAATTAGCCACAAGCTCCAGAGACCCACCTGGGGTCTCCCAAAGTGGGGTCACGACACTCGAAGCTGCCTGGCTTTTCACACCAGTGCTGGGGATCCGAACTCGGGTCTCAAGCTTGCACCGCAAGCACTTCGCTGAATGTGTCTTCAGCTGGCAGGGGTTTCGATGTGGACGCCCCAGCTGGGAGGGGCCTTCAAGTAGAGGGGGTCGGATACCTGATCATCAGAGTGTCGCCACGGGCTTGAGGCACCTCTGGTTTTGCCGTGGTTATGAGGAGAGGAAACCTGAGTCTCTTTAAGCACGTGGATGGCTGAGGAGTCCAATGCAGCAGATTGAGATGCCAACCCACTGGAGGCGCAAGGGGCAAGGTGAGCTGCAGGTCTAACGAGAGGGCAGGAGGAACGAGTCGGCCTTGAAGCAAATGTCAGAGAGAAACAAATACAGCCTCCACTTAACTCCCCCGAGACTGAGTCCTTGGCCTCATTTGCTGGCTCACTTGAAGCGAGCGCAGAGTGTGTCAATTTGGTGTGACCCCAAGCCGGCTCCATCCAGTTCTTCAGCCGCTTCAAGAGGCCCAGGGAAGCAAGGGCCTGATTGATCCCGCGTCTGCCCGGCCGCGACCCCTGCAGCCCCTGCTCTCTGGAGAACAAAGCTCCGGCAGATCTTTCCCACTAACTCGCTGTTGGCCTCCAAAGTCACCTCACCCAGTGTCTCCATTTGCAGATCCGGAGCGCGACAGTCTCATGTCCTCATCTCCTGTGCGCAGCGTTCAAGAGTCTCCAGTGGAAGGTCTGGCCCTGCCTTCTCTTTTCTAGGCGTGGGAAAAGGAAAGCCGGCGTCTGGCTTGCCTGGTGTCACCCCTCCCTGTGGAGGGGGCTGCGGGATGGTACTCAGAGCCGCCCCGTGCCAGCTGAGCACTGTACCACCCAGTCAGTATCCGGTGGCACTCAGCTGGCTGCTTGCCAAGCATCTGTCCTGGGCTGTGGACACTGACCTCGCCCAAGGTCACGTCCCTTCCTGGGGCCTGGCCTAGCCATGGAGGGTGATGAGATGCTACGAAGTCTTGGCTTTTCTGCCCAATGCAGCACGGCTCTGCCAGTCATTCCGGCCTCTGGAGTCCTCGGGCAGTGGTGAAGCTCAGCTCCATGTCTCCTTCCAGCGGACCCTGCCTCGCTCATCACCCACTTCCAGCCCAGTCGAGCCCGCGTGCGTCTCCTAACACGGTGCACACAAGCAACTGAGCCTGCGTGTGTCTAACACGGTGCACGCGAGCACTGAGCCCGCGTGCGTCTAACATGGTGCACACAAGCAACCACTGCAGACCCCCAGCACCCGCCTGCAGCAGCCACGCAGAGCAGCTACACTCTGGTTCTCCTGGAAGGGAACATGAACCTTGGAACTCTCAACCTGGCTCCGGGCCCTGCCAACTCCTCTCACTTAGTCCATGTCCAGCAAGCACTCAGACCCCCGCCAAGCGTCCTCCTCTGGTTTCTCAAGACAAGTCACTCTGCCCCATTCCCAAATGCTGTTGTCATTCACCCCGAGCCATCCTGCCCCTCCCGGCCCTAGGCTCGTCTCTCCCGGTCCCTTCCAGAAAAGTCCACGCTCCGCATTGCAGCACCGAGAGCAGTAGATGGACTTGCACCCAGACCCAAACATCCACACCTCCCTGGACAGTGTGGTCACGCTCTCTTCCCGAAGCTTCGCATAAGCGTCTGTCTTCAAGAGGAATGCTGGACTTTCATCATTTTCCACAACACCCTCGAACATACGCACCACGTGTATCTACCTCCAGCACATACACCACATGTATACACCATCCAAATATAGACACTGCCTGTATACACCATCAAACACAGACACTGCCTGTATACACCATCCAAACACAGACACTGCATGTATACACCATCCAAACATAGACACTGCATGTATACACCATCCAAACATAGTCACCACCTGTATACACCATCCAAGCATAGACACTACCTATTTTTGCATCCCAGCACACACATCACCCACTTGCACCCTCTAACGTACACAGCACCTACGTCTACCCTCCAGCATATTCACACCTGCGTGCACTCTCCCAGAATATATGCCATCTGTGGACACTCTGCAGCACAGACATCATCTGTATCCACCTTTCAGCACACAAACATCAAGGCGCTGAATCTGCAGACAAGTCCACACACACCTGTATGCACCTCCAGCATACACACCAACACATGCACTCTCTCATCACATCGACGATCCGCTGCAGCGTGGACACAAAGCTGTTCTCCATCCCAAACACACAGAACTGCCTGTGTTCAGCTTAAGGGAGCATGTGTCACATGTCATCTAATATGTCACATGCCATGCAATGTGTCACACACCATGTAATGTGTCACATGCCATCTAATGTGTCACATGCCATTTAATGTGTCACACGCCATCTAACTGTTTAATCTCTGTCTCTCTCTCACACACACATACACATACAGATATAAAGCATGGGAAGAAGGAGAAAAGGAGCGAGGGAGGGAGGGGGGAAGGGAAGGAGGGGGGAAGGGAGGGAGGGAGAAAAAAGGACCATAGGCCAGGAGACAGCTCATTTGGGTGAAAGTTCTTTGCCACTCAAGTCTGACAACCTGAGTTCAGACCCCAGAACCCAGGTGAAGCCAGACACACCCATAATCGCCGTGGTTCTAGTCGAATTGGCAGGAGGTCACAGAAACAGCTGGGCGCTGTGCGGCTTGCAGCTGAGCTGGCTGTAGAATAGAAAGCTGAAGCCGGAAGTCGCTGTGAGAAGCACCACACTGAGCGTGCCCAGCACAGCGACACAAAGCGGGCACATGACAGAACCCTCTCACCATGCTGAGTCCTGTCCTGCCTTCGTTCACTGCTTCTGTGGAAGGGAACCTTCACCACACAGATTTTGGTCCTAAATGTGCTTATTCGGCTTTAGGACATGGAAACACACGAACGCGGCAGTCCTACTTCATGCACCAAGTGCAGCCAGGTGTTTGAGTCTAGACTAATAACTTGGTCCCTCTTCAGCTGACGTAGGTGTCGACGATGATGACTGGGTGGGAGGGGAATCCTTCAGCAGGCATATTTGTGAAGAGTTTAGCTAAGGCAGGTTTTGAGCAAGTGTGTGGGATGTCGTCTAACTGACCCACCCGTCCTTAGGGGGGGAGGGAGCTGGTTCCGTGCTGTGTAGATTTGCAAATGAGAATGCGTACTGCACTTTCTGTCGATGTGGAGGCCAGTTCCCTTGGCTCCTGGGGACGGGACCATCCTGAGTTCCTCGGTCTTGCGTCCGTGTCGGCAACAGAAGTGGGAGATACAGACACACTCTCCTCATAGAAGACACAGCACTGGAGGTGGGTGGGAGTGGCTGGGAGGGCGTCCCTGCCTCCCACAGTGAGGCTGAGACCGCGGAGCCTTCTACACCGATGGTGGTCACACTAGCTGCCGCTGCTCCTTCACCAGCATCAGAAACAGCATTGCGGTAACCCCAGGCACCCCGCCCCGTGGGGACTTACGACGGCTCCCCGCCCCGTGGGTACTTACGACGGCAGACCTTGCAGCACTGGCCCGCGATGTGCACGGGGAGCGAGTCTGGGGGGCAGCTGAGGGGGGGGCAAGACATCCGCCGACACTCCACGGCGCCGCTCTGTGGGAGGAAGAGCAGAAGAGGATCTCAGGGCTGCCCTGGGCGCTCCTCCTGCACAGCGCGTGCACCCCATCCCCAGAGCCAGGGGACTTCCCAGTCAATGGGTGACCACGAATGGAGACTGTTCTCCAGCCAGATTGAACCGCGTCACCTCAATTACTTTCCTGATATACATCGCTGGCTTTGCCCCACCTGCCCATGTGCGCTAAGCAGATTAGGCCGAAAACAAAAGGCTATTTTCGCAAGAACATAAATAGCACCTTGTGGACCCTGCCAATCATTTTTAAGGCACTAACAATCCATTTTGTATTTTCCTGGACAAACAAAGGCATTCTTCAGATACTTATCAAGTAATTTCAAGAAGACAGGATGCACATACTAATTTTTGGATGGAGCTCTTCTCTGAAACAGATGAAGGGGGCTATATACATGTAGGGTCTTCTGAGAGGCACTGGGTGGAGAAAGTGTCTCCCAACCCTCAGAGGCAGAAGTAGACACCCCAGAAAACAGTAACACGAGCACGTAGAGACCAATGGAAGCATTTTAAGATGCCTCCAGATTCTAGAAAGAGACTAGAGGATAAGGTGAACCATTAATCAGGCTGCTTGAAATCACAGGCAGCTCCCCCCTCCCGCCATGCCCCAGCTTTGCAATTCTAAAAGTGAGTGCACCCACAAATCATTAAATGAGCTCAGATGAGGCTGAGCGCAGGAGAAACAGGCGTTGGCTTCCCAGGCTGGGAAACTTCAGCCTGTGATAGGTGCAGGCATACAGAGCTAGCCTCTGCTCATATACGAAGGACTCCCCGCACGCTGTAATTAGCAAACCTGTTGCCGGGGCTTGAAGGGGCGTGGTTTCCTTAGCTGCGTGTTTGTATCCTTAGCTGGTGTTAAAGTGTGGGGTGTGGGAAGACTGGCCCCTTAGGAGGTGGAGCCCTGCCGGAGGAAAGCATGCCACAGCGGTGGACCTTGAGTCTGGGGCCGGCCCTGCTTCCTCTCACTCTTGCTCTCTCTGCCTGCTGCTGGCTGCTCCGGCATGAACCAGCCTCTGTTATTTTCTCCTTCCCGCGGTGAGATTTCCGCCATGATGCACTAGCTCCTCTCCGGAACCACAAGCCAGCCCCTTCCCCCTCTCTTGTGCCACAGTGTTGTCTCACAGCAGAAACGAAGACCACTGAGGCCCCGGCCTGAAGACCCGCCTGCACGAGGGGCTTACTTGGCACGTGCAGTTCCTGCAGTGATCCCCGTCCACCCAGGAGTCCTGGTCCCGGTACAGCAGGCCGCCCACTTGGCACGTCTTCTCACAGTGGCAGTTTTCCAGTTGACTAAGTCTCGTCTCTGCATAATTAAGCTGCAAAGAAATTTTAAGATGGATTTACTGGGTATCATTTGTGCAATTCAGCTGCACCTACCTAGCAAAGCTAACGTAACAAGAAGAGAAACCCAAGTGGCCAAGGAAAACCATCGCTCCAGGTAGGGGCTGGTGGCGGCCTCTGTTGCCTGGTTGCGTGTTTTCTTCCACAGGTGAAATCACTCTCAGTTGAAGACCTGTTGGCTCCCGTGGGCTAAGGAACACCCGATGAGACATTAAACTACATCTAGCGAGCCTCACAGGTATCTGGAAACCTGAGCGCTTTCAGCTCGGGCCCACACAGACAGGCTGGCAGGGAAGGTGTTCTAAGGAGCAGTGCAATGCTCAGCGAGGGCTAATGGAAGCGGCTCGCCCGCATCTGTCCCCTCCATCCAGCGCCCGTGGCTCACAGGTGAGGGAGCTGTGCCAACCTCTCCAGGAAACTGGGAGAAAACAGTATCATGAGGGGTCCAGCTTCTCCCTTGTGTGCTGCGCACGGTGCCCAGGAATTCATCCACGTTGGCGTTCAGAGAGCCAGGGTGGGTAAGAAACCCCCCTATGTCAGCACGTTACTTCACATTAAAACGATGCTAATAACCTCAGAGCCGGGGAGACAGCTCATCCGGTAACGTGCTTGCCGACAGGTGTGAGCAATAAGGATCTAAGCGGCGGCCCCAGGGCTCATACAAACATCTAAGCCGTCTAAGCACGACGGTGCATGTCTGTACCCCACGCTGGGGGCAGAGACAGCTGGATCCCCGGACCTTGCTGAGTAGCCAGGCTGGCGGAATTGATGGGCTCCAGGTGCAACAAGGAGACCCTGTCAACGACGATGTGGCCAGCACCAGACGACACTGGTGTTAACACATGCACGCAGCACGCACCAGACGACACTGGTGTTACCCATGCACGCAGCACGCACCAGAAGACACTGGTGTTACCCATGCACGCAGCACGCACCAGAAGACACTGGTGTTACCCATGCACGCAGCACGCACACATCCACGCAGACATGTACAAACCCTGCAAGCACAGGGGAAATACTGGACAATGTTCTAGGCTACACTATCATTCCCATTAACCACAGAGTTCAGCACCGGTAAATTTAAAAATTTTTATTATTATTTATTCAATTGTGCGTGTATGCATGTGTATGCATGTGTGTGTGTGTGTACAACCACAGACAAATTCGGGAACCACCATGGATGCCTCCACCTCCTCCTCGTTTACTCTGCCCCGGGATTCACAGGCTCTGCCCTACCAGGACCAGAAGCGCAGGCCGCCCCCGCTTCTGCCCGGCGTCTATACGTGGGGTCTAGGATTCGAACTCAGGACCTTCCGCCTGCAAGGCAGAGGCTTAACCCCTGAGCCACCTCTCTAGCCCCAGCATCTGTAAATTTAACAGAAATATAGACGTTGACCATCCTCACAAGAAACCCCTTCAAACAGCTCTGCTCCTATCTACTAGTGGGGAAGGAGGTGCTCAGAATCTTCCACACTGTTGTTAGCTCAAGATATTTGAAATGTTGCTGTTAATCTGGGCTATGAAATCTCGCTCCCTTTCTCCTGCTGGGCCAAGGTACAGCTTAGACCTATTCTGAGGGAGCCCAGACTTCAGACATCCAAAGTCCTCCTGTTTCCCTCGTGCCTGTCCTGACCACAGTCAGCATCACCCGTCCTCTCCCGGCTCCTTCCCACAGGGCTCCAATCCCCTTTCCTGGGCACTCTGCCTCCACCCAAAGCAGCATCTCTTCTCTTTCTTCCCCTCACAAGAACACTGGCCTCAAGGCTTGTCTCCTAACTGCTCTTGTGTCTGACCGCGCCCATGCCAGCTGAGGGTTCAAGAGCTGGGCTCATTTGCAGAGAAGGGTCCTTGAGATGCGAGGGTCCTGCGGGAGTGTCTAGCTGATGGGAAGGCCCAGCCCATCATGGAACTGACGCTGGGCAGATGAAGAAGATGGCAACTGGTTGAGGAAGTCCGCATCCTTCTGTACAGTTGGCCGGACAGCCGGCCTGGCAAGTAAGGACCGTGCCTCTCTCAGCCATTATATGGATGTGGTGTGGGTGTGGCCTCTCCTGCCAAGCAGGACAAGGAGCTAACTGGCTATGGTGAGCCAAATGTAATCCCTTCTTCCCATAAGCCCTTGGTTGTTCATTTCTGCATCCGCACAGAGTAACTGGACGAGCCTTCCGCGCGTTTCCAGCGCACATCAAATCAACCTTGATCCAGCAAAGAAACCGCAAGCTGAGGTCTCACAGTGGCTGAGCCTGGGAAAGCAGCCCACCCGGCTCTCACGCTAGCTAGGGCTGCACTGCACACTGTCCCGGCTCCGGCCTCGGCCTCCTTCGGCTGTCCTCTGGACGCGACCCCGCGTGTTATTTCTCCCCGAGATGTGTCTTGTTAATCGTGTCCCCGTCCTCTAAGCTTCAGGGTCTTCTGGGGAAATCACGTCTTGTTGCTCTCATGGAATTCAGCGAAGGGCAGAGAATACGGCAAACATGACTCTCAACAAGCCCCTGCCCAGTGCCTCCCCTGCCAGGGCTGACTCCGCCCCGTGCCCCCTGCCCAGGGCTGACTCCACCCCGTGCCCCCCTGCCCAGGGCTGACTCCGCCCCGTGCCCCCTGCCCAGGGCTGACTCCGCCCCGTGCCCCCTGCCCAGGGCTGACTCTGCCCCGTGCCCCCCTGCCCAGGGCTGACTCCGCCCCGTGCTCCCCTGCCCAGGGCTGACTCCGCCCCATGCTCCCCCTGCCCAGTGCCTCCCCTGCCAGGGCTCCCCCTGCCCAGGGCTGACTCCGCCCCGTGCCCCCTGCCCAGGGCTGACTCCTCCCCGTGCCCCCTGCCCAGGGCTGACTCCTCCCCGTGCTCCCCTGCCCAGGGCTGACTCCGCCCCGTGCCCCCGTGCCCCCCTGCCCAGGGCTGACTCCGCCCCGTGCCCCCTGCCCAGGGCTGACTCCTCCCCGTGCCCCCTGCCCAGGGCTGACTCCGCCCCGTGCTCCCCCTGCCCAGTGCTGACTCCTCCCCATGCCCCCTGCCCAGGGCTGACTCCGCCCCGTGCCCCCGTGACCCCCTGCCCAGGGCTGACTCCGCCCCGTGCTCCCCCTGCCCAGTGCTGACTCCTCCCCATGCTCCCCTGCCCAGGGCTGACTCCGCCCCGTGCCCCCATGCCCCCCTGCCCAGGGCTGACCCCGCCCCGTGCTCCCCTGCCCAGGGCTGACTCCGCCCCGTGCTCCCCCTGCCCAGTGCCTCACCTGCCAGGGCTCCCCCTGCCCAGGGCTGACTCCGCCCCGTGCTCCCCTGCCCAGGGCTGACTCCGCCCCATGCTCCCCCTGCCCAGTGCCTCCCCTGCCAGGGCTCCCCCTGCCCAGGGCTGACTCCGCCCCGTGCCCCCTGCCCAGGGCTGACTCCTCCCTGTGCCCCCCTGCCCAGGGCTGACTCCGCCCCGTGCCCCCCTGCCCAGGGCTGACTCCGCCCCGTGCCCCCCTGCCCAGGGCTCCCTCTGACCACCAGCTTTCTATGACCCTTCTCATACACATCATCATCCAGAATTTCAGGTGTCATTTAAAACTCCAGCCTAATTACAGAGCCTCTGGGACCTGAGATAGTTGAGATCTTTGGGATGCTTGAGAAAACACAAATAATCGACCCTGGAGTTTGCCCAGTGACGTCGACAAACAGCTGCAGCAGCGACAGTAGATGGAAGCAGCAGCTGAACTGACCGCTTGGCGCGTCGGTGAACTTCCAGAAGCCCCGGCGGCGTCTGCACCACTGAGTGATTAACTCGGGGTCACGGGTCACAGGTCACGGTCACCTGTGCTCAGGGCTCGACTGCAGGCTCGCGTGAGCGCAGACCAGCCGGCCTCGCTCTGAAAGCCTGCAGGAGCCCCCGAGGCCAGAGGAGGCCGCGGGCGAAACTCCTTCATGATGCCTGAGCTGGAGCCCCGTGCTTGAGCTCCGCCCCCTCGGGAGGGAGGAGCGCCCACGGCCCCTGCGTGGAGCCCCGCCCAGCCGCCACCTCCATCCTCAGCAGAACGTTTAAACATGATGGATTTTGTTTCCCTTCTGAACTCTGGTTTTACTTTTAATATATTTAGCCTTCTCCGACAACACCGAAAACCCCTAGTCTCTATAATAACAGTGCATCAGACAGATAACAAAGGCAAAGGGATATTAAGGCAAAAAAAAATACACCAAATTTCTCAAAGGCATTTAATATGTAATCTTGCCTTCTTTCTCTCCTGCTAAATCCTGTAACAGCCACAAAAGACACAAACAACATTGAGTCCAAAACGTGAATTACACTATCTGTCTCTGGGCAGGCCGACCGGATGATCAGAAATTCATCTTCAAAAGCTGTTTCTGCATAACCTGCCTTTCTCTTGAATGCCTGAGACTCCGAAGAGATGTGGGATCAGAGCAACGTGTCCAGAGCGCTTCACATCTGCACCGGCGCTATCTGAGCAAACGCGAGCTGAGCATCTATTCTTAACTCCACGCATTGCAAGACAGACCCCGGGGGGCTTCTACAGGGTGGGGGGTCAGCGAATGGATCTGAGGTGCCTCCTGCCTGCCATTCGTTCTCTGGCAGGGGAAGACAAGGAAAACCTCCCACTGCTAAACCTTTCAGAGTGACTGAAAATCATTTCTGAGTTCAAACAAGAGAAGTCTCCAAGCTAAGGACGTCACAACCTAAGGTGCCAGCCCAAGTGTGGCTTGATGTGTTCAACATATTTGTTAATAACATAACCAAAAATTAATCAACAGATTTATGACTTCATAAAATCTTTGCCACCACTACATGTGACAGAGGATTAGTATCCAGAATATACAAAGAACTGAAAGGCAAAAGCAAAGCAAACTAACCGAGTGAGCTAACGAAATAAAGAGACGAATCTCAGGGATGAAGCACTGACGTCTGAAAACACCCGGTGATCAAGCTCGTAGCCAAACTGAAGCTGACTGAAAAACAATCTACAGTGAGATTCCATCTCACACCAGCCGACCAGCAACATCAAGAACACAAACAAGAAATTCTGCTGGGGTGCGTGTGAACGGGAGCCTTAAACACTGCTGCCTGTGGGCGCGAGTCACTCCAGCCGCTAACAGAAATCACTACGGAGATTTCTTATGAAACTGTAAACGGAAAAAAAAGGCAGGACTAGCATAGACCCAGCTACGTGACTCCTCAGTGCTTCTGTCGAAGACCCCAAGCCAAACGACACACATGTGCACAGTGACTGCGACACTGCCCGAGACTGTAGGTGAGGGAGGGATCGAGAAACAGCTCGAGAAAACGCAGTTTCTCCACACGTGGAACCTTCTCCACCACTGCTGGCTGATAAACCCACCATCAAACAGCTTAAGGGAACGAGGGGTTTACTCTCTTATGATTGTCCAGTTACAGCTCTCAGTCCAGCTTGGCAGGAGAGCAGCACCAACACCAGGGCTGAGGAAACTGGCCGCACCATCTCAACATAACAGCTGAGAGAGGGACGGTCCTCACTTGCCAGACCAGCGTGTCTGGCCACGTGCACACAAGGACGCCGACTTTCTCAAATAGTTCCCTCCATCTTATTCACCTGCCCAGGGCCTAGTCCCACCCAACATGGGCTACAATCTCCTACAAGTTCACTCTGAGCCTAACTCATTCTCTACAAATGTGCCTAGAACTCAAACCCTCAACCATCAAGTTGACACCTGTATGTAACTATGACAGCAATTAAGAATGAAATTAGGTCGTTTGCAAGAGTATTGGTGCAACTGGAGAAAATCATGCCCCCCCAACCCCTCAGTCTCAGAAGGATAAGTAGCACATGTTTTTTCTCATTTGTGGGTTCAGATTTCTCGGGCACATGTCACACCTGTACTGGGAGAATGAATGCAGCACGTGCCACATCTGGAGAATGAAAGAGAGTGGCAGGAGGACCCGAGGGGGCAGAGGGCACGGGGCGCTCAGAAAATGTACTGTCTACTTGCATGGAAAGGACCCTGTATAAGTCCTATGTGATGAAAGAAAGGAAAGGAAGAGGAACAGAGAGGGAAGGGAGGGGTGAAAAAAATGCAGGAGAGGAAGCGGAAGGACAGGAAGTGACTAGGACCGAAGTGTGAGGTTTCGGCTTCCATTACCCCTTATCCTTCCTTCCCTTTTCCTCCTTTCCTCCTTCCGTCCCTCCTTCCTTTCCTTCCCCCCTTCCTTCCTGTCACCACTCCTTCCCTTCCCGCTCCTTCCTTCCCGACCGCCCCTGCTCTCCCCTTGCCTTCTTCCGCCTTCCGTCCGTCACCCGGCCCCCTGCCTCCTTCCTCCTTCCTCCTCTCCCGCCTTCCGCCTGTCCCTCGTCCTCCGCCCGCTCCCTCCTATCCTCTTCGTCCCCCTGTTCCTTCCCCTTGCTCCCCCTTCCCCTTCCACCCCGTCTTCCTTCCCCCCTTCCTGTCCTCTTCCCCTTCCTTCTCCCCTTCCTGCCTCCTTCCCCCGTCCTCCCTCCGTCCTTCCTTCCTTCCTCCTCCTTCCTTCCCCCTCTCCCCTTCCGTCCTTCCTCCGCCCTCACTCCCTGTCCGCCCTTCCGCCGTCTGTACCGGTCTTAACTGTCCTTGCTCCCCTCGTCCTCCCCGCCTGGTGTCTGCCTCCGTTCTTTCTTTCGGCCAGCCTTCCCGCCTCCCTCGTCCTCCTGCACCGCGTTCTGTCCCTTCCTGCCCCCCCCGATCTCCCCCCCCCTTGCCGCCCCGGCCCCTATCCTGCCTCCCTGCCGTTCCTTCCTTCCTCAGGCCTGCACCTCCTTCCATCTTGAATGCAAGGAGGATCCTATCCCCGGACCGTGCTGTGGTCGGAGCCAACACTGGCCAAGCAGGCAGAGGCTCCATGGGCTCTTACTGCTCACAGAACCTCCGTCGGAGCCGGGGGGAGCCGGGGGGAGCCGGGGGCAGCGGATGCTTGTCGGTCGCGGACAACGTCGAGGAGCAACAAGAAGAGGATCATTTCCTTAGGTCGCTGCCCTCGTCCTGGACGGAAGGCGTGAGGTTCTGTCGTGCTCCGACCTCTGGCCAGAGGCCAGTGGACACAGCTGCCATCCTGCTCTGCCCGTCTCTAGCGGGGGCACCTGCAGCGGCTCAGCCTCCCATCCTCGCAGGACAGACGGCAGGAGAGCTCAGCGCACCGCGGGCCGCCTGGTTTCTCTGGCTTCGGCTCCTCGAGCCCGTCAGCCTGGGCACTGCGCTTGCCCTGCAAGAGGCTCCAGGCTGCATTGAGATCCACGCACAGAAGGTCTTTCCAGGTCCTCTGTGCCTTGTGCACCAAGGCCCGACAGCACCTACGTCTCGGCTGCTCTTTGCGAGCCAAGCTGCACGGAAGGTGCACATTTGTTAGTGACCACAGCTCCTCCTGATGTACCGGTGCGTGCAGCAGCCGCGCTTGCTGAATGCACTGTTCATTCTGCTTCACCTGTCTGACCTCAGGACATTTGTCTGTGCTCTACAGCTGGAAGAACAGCAGGAACCACAGGCCCGACTCCTGCACGCAGAGCAGCGGCAAGAGACCCTGCGCGTCCAGCTCTGCTCTCTGCAAACCCCTTCTCCGTCGCCACCAGAGACAGAGGCGCCTTCTTCGCCGCGCCGCCGAGTAGCCTAGCTCCCCCCTGTGCTGGCTAGACGTAGACTGACAGCGAAGACTGCGCTCTGAGCATATGTGTAAGACTCGGTAGGTAAGCCCTCAGCAAGAAGGAAGAACATTATAATCAGTCCAAGGAAGATGTACAGCAAGATAGCTCAGCAGGGAAGGTCCCCACTCGCACACTGGCGACCTGAGTTCAATCCCCAGAAGGGTGGAAGGAGAGAACTGAATTCCTACAGCTGTCCTGTGAGCCCCTCCGTGGCCCATGGACCCTCCTTGCTAATAAATACATTTTAAAAAATTGAGAAAGACACTCAGTGTTGATCTCTGACTCTCACATGATCATGCGTGGGTACGCAACTGTACACACAGACATGCCTGCACACACACACACACACACACACACACACACAGAATTCAGCAATCTAGTTTGACACACAAATGTTTTCTCTGATGTTTCGATCTTTGGACCTGCAATGTTTCCCGCACCGCATGACTGAAGGCTGGGAGCAATCAGACACAGGTGCGGTGGGATTAATGTCTGTTTCTCCCTGTTATTAAAATTCTTCCTTCCACAGAGCATCATGTCTCTTTGGCCCAACCTAATTCTTTCTTTGCCCTAGGCCAGCATCCACATCCGGGGCTGATTGGAACCATAACAATGCCTCTTTCTGATGTGCTTGGTGGCCTCTCTGCAAGGTGCGTTATGAAGCCACACGTCATGAATATGCATGAGGTCTCCTAATTGTTTACATTTGGAACTCAGCTACTCGAGACAAATATTTCTCCCAGCAGAAATCTCCCTGTATTTATCATTGCCTTTTCGTGGTTCACACGTGTCCACACACATCCGGTGGTGCGTGGAGGAAGAAGAGGAAGAGATGTGTCTCAAACTCAAGATGTGGGAAGACCAACTCTGCCTCCATCCTTCTTTAATGCAGGCCTGCTCAGAAAGAATCATGCATTAGAAGCCGGACACAGTGGCTGCCGTGACGGTCATCTGTGGTTGCCGATAGCTACGTTGTCCTCCTGATCCACAGCAGTTATCCTGGCATCCAAAACGCATTAGCTCAGCAGCGACTGCCCGTCATCATCCTTCAGTGCTGCGGGGCCAATGGCCACCGGGTGAGTCCCTTCTCCACTCCCAAGGGAATGCTCGCTGCATCTTGCTTACAAACATTTTTCAAGAAAAGACATTTTGACGCAGCCAAAGAGCATCAAAGACCTCCATGGTTGCACTTACTGCAGACGCAACTCTTTCAAATGCAAGAATGAAACATCTTTGTGGTGGCATAATGAAGATGCTACGCTAAAGATGTTCCGTTATAACACAGCACTCCAAACCCACGTGACCAGGCATACGAACGTCACTCATGACTCGAGACACCCACCTTTGCCGTCATCTTGGCCAGAAGCTCCTGTAAATCCATTATTCCTTGCACCAGGCTTAAGAAATCACTGCAGGTCGGGCAAGCTCGATGAAGAAAACACAAGATATACATTGACCTCGTGCCAAGAGAAGAAGAAAAGCCAAAAATAATAGCTGCTCCATTGTAAATGGGTTTTGCTTTTTGTGGCTAAAACTGGAGGGAAACAACCCAGGATTCTGAATCCTGATGGATTTGTTTCCATTTTATTAATAAGAAAAAACAAATAATAAAAGGGGCAATTAACTCAAAAGAAAGGCAATATGACATTGCTAGATTTAGCTCTCATTTCTGTAGAGAGTTGGCTGGAGAACAAACATTACAAGAAAAGTAAACATGGCAAAGTTAAGTTTACAGAAAAGCTAGCATGTGTGAATGTGTGTGCATGCATGTATGTGTGTGTGCATGCATGTGTGTGTGTGCATATGTGTGAGTGTGTGTGCATGTGTCTGTGAGAGAATGTATATTTGTGGTGTATAGGTATTTGTATGTATATATGTGAGTATGTGTGTGAATGCGTGTGTTGTGCATATGCACATGTGTATATGTGTGTACGCTGTGTGTGAGTGTATATTTATGTATGTATGTATGAGTGTGTGATTGTATGTGTAATTGTGTGTGTATGTGTGTGCATGTATGTGACTATGTGTGATTCTGTGTGTGTATTGTGAGTGTGTGTGCATGTCTGTGTATATACTGTGAGTGTGCATGTGTATATGAGTGTGTACATGAGTGTGCATGTATATGTGTGGCATGCCCGTGTGTGTGCAAGAGTGCATGTGTATGTGTTGTAAGCCTGAATGTGTGTGAGTGTATATGTGTGTGACTGCGTTTTGAGTATGCATGCATGCGTACATTGTGTATGAGTGTGTATTTATGTATATGTGTAAGTGTGAAGGTTAATGTGTGATTGTGTGACATGATCGTGTGTATGTGTGTGAGTGGGTGTGATTCTGTGTGTATGTGAATGTGTATATCAGTGTGTATGTACATGCGTGGTGTGCCCGTATGTAAGAGTGCATGTGTGTGTATGTGTCAGTCTAAATGTGTGCATTTGAGTGTGCATATTTGGGTGTGTGAGTGTGTATGTGCACTGTGTATGAGAGTATACGAGTATGTGTATATTTGTGGTGTATGTGTATTTGCAATGTATGTGTGCATGTTTGTATGTGTGTATTTGTATGTGTGCACATTTACATTAAATATATATTTCTATAATTGTATTAAACACATCATTGGTTCCAACAGAAGGAATCTACTATGTAATCCCTTTCTTAACACTCAAATTTTAATTGTGCAAATAACACAGTCTTTTCAAATTGGAAAGGTGCAGAGATCTATACTGACTGATTCTTTCACCCCCACAATCAGAAAGTGCAGAAAGCTAGGTAGCTCGTTCACTGCCACGGCCAGAAGCCAGCATCTGAGAAGTTCTCACGCGTCCTTCCCAGCGGCCTCTCTCAGCGCTATGAACCAGTTACACAAAGCCAGACACCCGAGCTACTGTACGTGCTGCTTACTGCGGTTCAGGTTGGGACACTGTGCAATGTATCCGTTCGGCATGAAGATGATTTTTCCATCTTGGATGAGCCCCTTGGCAAAGAAAAGACAAGCAGAAGTCAGTCAGTCACTCATCTCAGGGACCACGTGCCACACTCAGTCATGCCAGGCTCTCATGCCAAAGGTCAGCCAACCTTTGTGGGTACCACATTGCTGCAACTCACCTGCACCTGGAAGCGGTGGGCGCACTCAACTTGCAAAAAAACATGCATCCCTAAGAATACCAATGAGATCACAGCACCAAAGAGGCATTCATAGGTGTTCTTAGCCTCCCAAACTGAAAAACCATGATGCAAACTCTCGTTGAGCTAATTATCCTATAATAGAAATATTGCTGGGTTTTGCAACTCACATTTTCCTTGGTATGCAGGTATGTATGCATGTTGCTGTGATGCATGATCATGTGCATGCATGTTTGAGTATGCGTGCTTGTGGGCATGGAAATGCTTGTGTCTGCATGGTTGCATACATACATGCATGCTTCCCATTTTTGTGCATGTATGTTTGTCTGAACATGGCTATTGGTGTGGAAATGTTTATATATGCATGGTGGTATGTATGCATGCTTCTGCATTCCCACTTTTTGTGCATGCATGTTTCTCTGAACATGGTTGTGGGCATGGGGATGTTCATATATGCTTGGTTGTGTGTATGCATGTTTGTGCATTCCCATTTATGGGAATACATGTTTGTGTGTATAGGGGTGCACACGAGACCAGAGGGCAACCTTAAGGGTCCTCATCCTTTGAAACAGTGTCTCGTGCATCCCTGTGCACCCCAGCAAGCCACTACACCCAGGACCTTATGGGGTCAAACTCAGTCCCTGGTGCTCGCAACCCAAGAATGTCACAGACTGAGCTATCACTTCAGCTTCTCCATGACTTTTCCTAAAATGAGAACAGAGCCTGGGAGATGGCTCAAGGGTAAATATTTGTTGTGCACCAGAGATCGATTCCTGAGACCTACATGAAGCCACATGCATGTGCCTACTAGTCCAGCACTTCTTCTATAGTGAGATGGAGATGGAGAGGGAGACGAGATGGAGATGAGATGGAGACGGAGACGAGATGGAGATGAGATGGAGATGGAGACGAGATGGAGACGGAGATGAGATGGAGACGGAGATGAGATGGAGATGGAGACGAGATGGAGATGAGATGGAGATGGAGGGGATGTGGAGATGGATGAGATGCTGAGTGGAGGAGATGGAGATGAGATGAGCGGCGACTGAGCTGGCGTGCGATGTGCGCTGGAGCTGAGCTGCGCAGAGCGCCCTGCTTTCGCATTCGCTGGCTCGTGCGCTGCTCTGGCGCTTAGCTCGCTCCGCTCTGGCGCTTCGCTGGCGCTGGCAGTTGCCTTCGCTGGCTGCGCGATGCGCTGGCTTGCGCTGGCGCCGCGCTGGCGCTGGACGCTGCTGCGTCACTGGCGCCACTCTCTGCGCGCTCGTGCGCGCGCTCTCTTGCGCTGCGCTCGGAGCCTGCTGCTGCTGGCTCGGCGCTGCCTGGCGCTGGCGCTGCTGCGATGGCCTGGCTGCGTTGCGCTGGCGCTGCGCCCGCGTGGCGGCCTGGCAGCTGCGCTGGGGCTGCGCTGGGGGCTGCCGCTGCTCATGGCTGCTCTGGCGCGGCGCTGCTCTGCGGCTGCGGCGTGGCGCTGTGGCGGCGCTGTGCTGCGCTGGCATGGTGGCCAGCGCTGGCGCTGGCGCTTGTCGCGCAGCTTGGGCGGCGCCTGCGCTGGAGCTGGCAGTGCCGCTGGCGCTGGCGCTGCGCTTGCGCTTGCGTGTCCTGCTATTGCTCGGCTGCTCTGGCGCCGTGCGCAGCTGCAGCTGGGTGGATGGTGGCGCTGGTGGCCTGCGTGGGGGCGTGGCATGCGCTGGGTTGTGGAGCGGCGCTGGCTGGCGATGGTGGCGCTGGGCGTGGAGGGCGGGGCGTGCGTGGTGCGCTGGAGCGGGGGGCCGCGGCGGTGGGGAGGGAGCAGATGATCATGGAGTTGGAGACGAGATGAGACGTATGGTGGAGATGGGTGTGGAGACCAGAGATGAGATGGAGTGGGACAGGTGAGATGGAGATGGAGACGGAGACTGAGAAGGACAGAGTCGCAGACAGAAATTCATCATCGCCACTTCGCCACCTCCACTTGACTCAGCAACACAAGTTTTGCTGCTGAGTCTAAAACCTGGTCAACATCTACAAGAAACACAGGCCATTCTGCTGCTGCGTCGTTCAGTCTAAAGAACCCCAAATCCAGAGGCTCCTCACAGGCAGCGTCTCTCGGTAAAAATGTTGACTTGGGTTCTGGATACTTTTTTCAGGTTAAATTTAAGATTCTGTTTTTAGGGTTTTTTTTTTTTCCAGATCTGTTGGAAGAGCCACCGCAGAGCAGATGGAGGACATGAAGCTGGTTTGGAATACTGAGCGTCATCTATAAATAAAATATAGGCTGGAGAGCACACGGCAGGCCCCTCCGAGGAAGCGCATCCAACATTCATGTGCGCATCCTCCACACACAGGCAATCAGCCCACGCTGTCTGCTGCTTATTACGCCGAGATACAGTGTAATTGGAAATATTAAAAGGATGCTGAAATATAAAAGAAATAGCAGGGCACAGCACCTCCTTAGCAGAACTGGAACTTTCACTGACCAAGTCCTCTGGGAGGACAAAGTCGCATTTGTGATCAGGGAAAGAGGCGCCTCGCCATGGAGAGAAAAGCCCGCCATAGCTCCTGGATATCAACTCCCCTCTCAGCAGTGGGGTCCGGAGGACAATGAACGCTGAGGCTCTGGGGCAGCATCTCCCGGGAAGGGTCGCTCCACCTTTCAGAGGTGGTCAGCTGCTTCGAGAGGCAGGGCCACCCCACGCTTACTGGCACTTAGGAAAATACATGAGGAATCAGGGGCCTGAGTTCAAGGTCTGGACTTGGCTCTGGCTCACCACATGGGCTTATCCGTAAGTGACCCCTCTGACCACGGGCTACCCCATCTGCAGAGGGGATGCTGGGCTGAAGAGCTAAAGATCCTTCCAGGGCAAGGGTGGGGCCGACTTGACGGATGTCTGCATTGATCTCAGGCCTGCACGATGCACACAGACACACACGCGCATACAGACTCCCACACACAACACACGTATGAATGCATGTACACATACACATTCACGCAGGCACACACATACCTGCAGACACACGTACATACTTCCACACGCACACATACACACATGCATATGCAAACAAACACATATGCGCATATATACATAGATGAATGCACACACATGCACACATACCTATACATGTATGTATTAGTAATCACAAATGCATCCATACATGCACATAAGTACACACACGTCTGTATGCACACTCACTGGTACACACATGTATATGTACATACACATGTGTACATTATGCACACACACAGACACCCTCAAATATGTGAAAGCAGAAGAGACTACCGGAAGCAGGAAGGTGACCAGAAGCACAGGAAGATGTGAGAGGGGAACGAGAGAGGGAGACGGGGTGGCTGCGAACGAAGCAAAATGTTCACGTGTGAAGCGTCATGAAGAAACCCGTCATCTTGTGCTTACTAGAAAAATTAACTCAAGCATTTTAAACTTTGTTTTAAAAAAGAAAATACCTGTCTCACTGGGTTAATTACAGATGGCTGCAAATAAGCAACCACCTGGAGGCCCCGGGCTCTGGGGCTTCCGGGGCCACAGGAAATTCCACTGCAACCCAGGAGATGCCGAGGTGAGCCAGGCGTCTTGGTGATAACGGAAGTGATGGAAGCGATGAAGGACAGCAGAGCTGGGGGGGGGCCCTCGCTCTCCATGGGTGGGCATCCAGAGGAAGGGCTCCCGGAAATCTGTACGATTCTGGTCAAGATCTTAATCCCCCCAAAATGGAGCTGTCTTGGGACAGTGCCCCCCGCCCACCTGTCCCGCAGCAACGTAGCCCTGAACTCGGCAGCTTCTCCTCCTCTCTCTCGTGACCCATCCTTCCAGGACAAAGCCGCGTTGCTCCTGGCTTCCTTCTCGCTTTCCTCTGCCCGCCTCCACTCTGCATCTCAGCGAGAGCCGTGTGTGACGCACATGGCTTCCTCGGGTGAAGGTCAATGGTGCGACGAGAGCGGAACCCGAAATCAACGCAGACAGCCTCCCCGCGCTCATTAGCACAAAACCCCACAGCACTTGGTCTTTCTTGCCGAGAAGAAGTCGGGGGTCAGCCACCCGCCAGCGGAAAACTTGTTCTTGCCAAATGAGTCAAGATGGGAATGTTAATTTGAGGCTGAACGGACCCAGATCCATGCTGGATTCAAAGCAAGCTGGCGACCCGGCAGCCTGCGGAGGGCCGGGCGCACCGCGTGCTCTGGACACCAGCCGTGAGCGCGTGCCCGCCGCAGCAAGGACGGCGGCCCGTGGGCTCCGTGGACTACACTCTGGAGACCAGCACACTTGCTGCTCAAAGGGCACTTTATGTGATATGAAAACAAGCAGGGAAGAAATGATCTGTGGGAACCCACACAGTTCCTCCCGCCCCTCATCCCGCCCCTCAGCCTTCCCCTGGCGTTCCTGCCATCTCTCCCGTTTGAGTGTTTGAAATGCCTTTTCTTAAACCTGGGATTGCAGTTTGGTCGGCACTGGGCAACTAGCTTTAAGTCTCAAATCGACACTTAAGAACTGAGCCTTTAGACACACCTGTAAAGACTTAGTTAAGGCAAGCTCTGTGACGCCTGTTACCTAAGTGATGTGGGAAGACTCAGCTGGTAGGCAAGACCGTCCCTGGCCTGAGTGCATGAGATAAGAGGGAGCTCGTTGGCTCTGGCTTTGGTCTCTGCTCCTCGCTCAGTTCTTCCTGTGGATACAATGTGACCAGTGACAGCTACAGGGGCCTGGCCCATGCCTGTGACTGTCCACCAGGACAGACGCGTGACGGCTGAGCCCTGTGACTGTCCACCAGGACAGACCACGTGACGGCTGAGCCCTGTGACTGTCCACCAGGACAGACCACGTGACGGCTGAGCCCTGTGACTGTCCACCAGGACAGACCACATGAGCTGATCTCATGGTGTGGACTGCGTGACTGATCTCATGATGTGGATTGCGTGACTGATCCCATGATGTGGACTGCGTGACTGATCTCATGATGTGGACTGTGTGACTGATCCCATGATGGGGACTGCGTGACTGATCCCATGATGGGGACTGCGTGACTGATCCCATGATGGGGACTGCGTGACTGATCCCATGATGGGGACTCCATGACAGCCGATCTTGGTTGTCAACTTGGCTACCCCTGAGATTAACTAACAGATCACCTACAAGACCACCAAAAGAGATTATCTGGATTAAAATATTTGCAACAGAAAGGCCAACCCTAAATCTGGATGGAATCATGCCACAGAAGTTAGGGAGACCCTAGCCCCTCCCCTGCAGACTCTCCTTCCCTCTTGCCACTATGAGAACCCAGTTTCTTTGACTTAAGCTGCCCCCCGCTTCTTCTGCCCACCATGTCTTTCCTGCCATAATGGACGATGTCTCCCCTTCTGGAACCATAAGCCAAATAAATATTCCTTTTCTCCGCTTAAGTTGCTTGAGTTTGTGTAGCCTCATAGCAGAAGAAATTGTAACGTGCCAGACTGTACCCTGAAGCCATGCATTTGTCCTTGGGGTCTGGGTTCAGAGGACCAGCACAGGCATGCCTGGCTGTCCTTGGCTGATCTCATGCCTGTACCTCAGTCACACCTTCCACACTGGCAAAGCTCCTTAGCTGCTTAGTCCAAATGAACCTCGAGTGCTCGCTTAGCATTCAGAGGCCTGGACCAAACCCTACAACTGTCTCCGAGGGTCAAGAGAGGCCCAGGAACCCCTGTTGCCAAACACAGCCGATGATCATTCTGGTGAGCCCACGGGCGACGTCACCAGCCCCGGGATGAGCCCTCAGGAGACGTCACCATGAGCTCTGGTCTAGCATCAACCACTGGCATCTTTGGGAGCACAAACAATCATTCACTAAGCGCTCCGTGTCTGCAGCTCCACCTCACTCCTCCCTACAATCAAAACTCATGTCTTGGAATAGACAAGAAGCCAGTGGATGGCTAGAGCCCTGCGTTATGCGCCGAGATACCACCCGCAGTCTCCTGAACATCCCCTGAACACCCCCTGTTCAAGAGTACCCAAATCCCAGAGCCCACAGGGACACAGTGCTGACAGGCTGGATTGCACACAGCAGACACGCATACTCAGCCCCGTGCTTCATCAGAAGTCTCACAAGACGGGAAAGGCAGTTTTGGAAAAACTCCCAAGCGGTTTTGGCTCCACCCACAAGTGCTAATCTGAGGCCAGATCTTCTGCCCCTTTATGTGTGGGACCCTCAAGCCTGGCAGGTCTGGGGCATTCATGGGCTTAGGCAGGCCCTGCAAGAGTGGCTTTTCCTCACTGGTTAACTTTAGTTTCTTTCAATCTAATTGGGACGTTTGGTCTCCTCTGTGTCTGACTGGTCTGCTCATCCTGGCAGTTGGCATGACACACTCGTGGCCCGGCTGCCTCTTTGAGGACTTGGCTGATCTACATTTGAGCAGCTCATCTCTCCCTCCTTTCCAGAGGGTGGGGGAGTTGGTGAGCTTCTGTACTTCTTCAGTGATTTCAAACATCTTCCAAGATTTATTTTAGAATAAACCGCAGAATTGGGTATTTCCCCCTCTTAGGTGTGTGGGTGTGTGGGTGTGTGGGTGTGTGTGGAGTGTTTGTGGGTAGGGGGTCACAGTTACTCTGTCTGCTGCTAATGAAACAACTCTCGGATTCAAGCAACTTCTGGGGAGAAAAGGGAGATTTATTTGACTCATGGTCCCAGAGAGGGACACAGTCTGTTATGTTGAAACGTCTCTTATGGAGGTGGCACAAGCGGGTCACTGCAGACATCGGGGAGGCTGAGGCAGCAGCTGCGAGCGGCCGGGCGGCCTGCCAGGAGCAGGGCGGGGCTGCGCACCCTCAGGGCCCTGTGGTGGCCTTCCTCCAGCAAGGGTCCGCCTCCTGAAGGTTCCACGACCTTAGCAAACATCGGCACAGCTAAGAATGCCGACATGAGCCTGCGGGAGGACTCAGACCATGACGCCGGGCGCATATGGAGGCCACGGGTTGACACGCAGACTCATCCGCAATCGCTGCTGTCCTCTCAAGACAGGGTTTGAAACCCAGAGCTCACCTAATGGGCAGGTCTGGTGAGCCGGGTACCCCGAGGCTTCCCAGTCTCCTCCCTCCTGGACCAGCAGGACACGCAGGCCTCGTGCCCACCCGGCACTGCACTGGGACGGGAGCCGAGAATGCCAGCCTTGCTGCTGGCAGGTGCGGTGGGCATGGATGCCCTCAGGCAGCTTTATTACCAGCCACCTGAGTACCAACCAAACGCTGAAGGTCTCCTGACCCGGCACCAGAGCAGGACACTGCAGCGTGCAGAGCTGAAAACCGTCGCCTCGCAGAGCGTGGTGCGTGAGCGGCACAGTGCATGAGCAGCGAAGAGGATCCCGTGTCCAGGGGACGCTCAGGAATCCAGCATTACCCTTTTCTGTGTGTGTGTGTGTGTGTGTGTGTGTGCATGAACGCGTGTGCGTGCGTGTGTGTGCGTGTGTTCCTGTATGTGCGTGCATGTGTGTGTGTGTGCGTGAGTGTGCATGAGTGCATGTGCGTGTGTGTGCATGTGTGTGCATGTGTGAGTGCATGAGCGTGTGTGCATGTGTGTGTGCGTGCATGTGTGTGCATGTGTGTGCCTGTGTGTGTGCGTGTATATGTGCATGTGTGGAGCATGAGTGTGTGCGTGAGCGCGTGCATGCGTGTGTGTGTCCGAGAGGGCCCTCTGAGTGTGTCTCCCTGAGGCGGTCCAAGGGTGCCATGAGGAACCATCCTGGATTGCTCTGGGGTTTCCCAGGCTCCACCTCCAGAGCTGGAATTGCAGGTCACTGTGATATGCGCTGGGCATTTTTACTTGAGGCCTCAGGATCTGAACTCGCCTTAATCCCTGAGCCATCTCTCCAACCCAGACCAGCGTGTTCTCTTCAGTTAAAACGCGTGTGACAAATTGCATCTGATGCTAACAGTGTGACCAGAGAGCGGAGCTGCCTCAGGTAGCCTCTCACTCGCCCATCTAGCTGACACTCTCGATTTGCTTAATTTCCATTTTCTCACATAAATGTAAAGCCGGCCCTCAGCACATCTGGAGATGTGGAGGGAGAGAGAGGAGAGTCTCTACTAGGCGGCTTCAGAACAGGAATTAGTTTTTTCTAGAGAGTCTAGAATAGAGTAGCCAGGCTGGGAGGGTCCTTGCAGGGATTATCCTAAAGGAACACACCCTGCCAGTCACAGGAAGTGTGGTCCCCCATAGAGATAAGGTCACCAAGTTCCGCCCTCTGTGAAAGGCGGGACATGAGCTCCATGTAGATCAGCTAAGTCCTCAGAAGCAGCAGCCCAGCCATGAGTGGAGCCAGCAGCGGCCAGTGCGAACGGGCCAATCAGACAGAGGAGACCAAAACCAATCAGATTTAAAGAAACTAAAACTAACCCATAAGGAAAAGCCACTTTCCAGGACCTGCCTAACCCCGTAAACACCCCGGCCCCGCCGGCCATCAGAGGGCCCCTTGCAGACATGTCTGCCAGTGCCCTTCTTTTTCCCACTTGATAAATCTCACCTTAACCCTCTCCACGGGTTCTGGAGTCGTGCTTCCACCCGAGAACCCAAGAGCCTGGAAAGAAGCCCGGTGCCTTTTTTACACTCATCTTGAGCTTGGTAATTTCATCTCTGAGATATTCCCTCTCATTTTGTACTGTATCCAGAGATGATAAAAGCAACCAACCAGCATCATTATTTTCCTTAGGTTATCAAAAGTATATACAGAATCACTGACGTCATACTCCTCACAACAGGTGAATCTGGACTCATCCATCGCCCCCACTTTTATCAGTTCTTTGATAAGTTCACACAATGGAGTGTTGGTGATCTTCATATCACTAAGGCAGTCTTTAGTAGACACACTCAGAGTGCCCTCTTGGACACACACACGCATGCACGCACACACGTGCTCACGCACACACTCATGCTCACACACATGCACACACACGCACACACAATTAGGCAGTAGGCTTCACTATGTTGGAAAACCAGCTCCAGATAAGCTCAGGCTTACTAGAGAAATTCATCTTTATAATTCTGTTCCTCAGAACCACTCCCGGTTTTAGTGTTCCGTGGAACTAATATCCATTATTCTCCAAGTTCTTCTTCTGCAGGAAGAAGTATAGGAAAAAAGCAATTTTACAAAATCAGAAAAGTGCCTAAGATGCTCTTATCTGTGGAATGGCTGAGGCTGGGCGCCCTGGCAGACAGACCTCTGACAGGAGAACCATCTACCTGCCAAACAAATGCTAATTCTTCCTTAAAGCTCTTATTTCCCCATAGATCTCTGTTTACATTGAAGAAAATGGTTTCTCTTTTTGTAGTTGTTTTGGATGCTAAAACACTGAAACAAATTGCTTTGAAAGGGAAAGGGAAAAGGGGTGGGAGTCTCCTGCCAGGCATGTAAATATATGAATGGTGGCGGTGGCGGTTTGTTTACAGACTGGCAGAGCTCCAAGCTTGGGCATCAGGCATGCACACACTAAGGAGGACTTGGGAAGGGTTTTCAAGACGCGGCCCAGCTCATACTTCTACCCTGAGGACAGTAGAGAAAATATTCCTGCTTGTCTAAAAGCCAAGAAAGACACTTGTCAACTTCCATGATGAGCCATAAAACCCGTCAGTTCATTAGCATATCATTAACTGCCCTGCTGTTCCCAAAGTCTTAGCACACAGAAATATTAATCTACAAATGCATAGGACTTCCAGTGCACCGCTCGGGCTTTCTGCATGAAAGGAAAGACAGGAATGAAAGACGGGAGGAATCCAGCCTCCTCCATGTGCCATAAACACATGTTAACCATCTGCGGAACTACGCCACAGCAGCAGCTATTGTAGTAAAGGGCAAAAGTTGTGATCAATTTCATGTTGCGGCGACAGCCCCGCTGGTACGGGAGGGAGGGCTGTCCAGGTGAAGAAAAGGTTTGGGGACTAGAGACGTGGCTCGGCGTGTGCAAAACCTGGATTCTACCCCCAGCACCCCAGGAAACGGTGCTGTGGAACAGGCCTGTCACCCAGGCTGGAGGCAGGAGGGTCTGACGCTCCATTCAAGGTCATCCTCGGGGCCAGAGTAAGACCCTGGGGACTGGGGGGGGGCAGCTGAGAGAAAGGTCAAGGATTCCGGGGAAGAAAAGGAAGGGAGGAGTGGAGAGAGGGAGGGAAGGAAGGAGAAGATGGAGAGAAAGAGAGAGGGGAACATCAAGCAACAAAGATGCTTTGGGTAGCAGTCTCCCCGACCCTTGAGTTTTGGGGACACCTTGAACACATTCTACCTGAAGCACCCTTCACTTGCTGGCTCGCTGGGCTCAGCCCTTTTTTTTCCACATTCTGAAAGTAGAACAGCTTCATCAGTTTACATGCTCAGAAGGGAAGTGGAGCGGGCAGCCAACCGTCCAATCACGAAACCCCATGTCGTCGGGACACTCACGTACGCCGCGCACTGGCTGCCCCCCCCACAGATGCTGTTCCGAGGTGTAGAATCTCAGCCCGTGCCCAGGAAACCTGTGTGCCTAGCCCCAAGCACATGACCAGCACTAACGTCCCCAGCACAAATCTCATGCACAGAGACAAGCGTGTGCCCAGAGCTAAATGTGTGCCCGAGCCAAGCGCGCGTCCAGCACCAAGCGCGCGTCCAGCGCCAAGCGTGCGTCCACCTTGAGTTCTTAACCAGCAGCATTTTATTCCACCACAAGGACACCCCAAGGCACAGAAATGAAATCTGCCAAGCAAAGCGCTCTTGTTTACACTTTGCCTAAGAAGCGACATATTAATATTTTAAACTAGACAATCGGTTATCTTAGCCCGGAAGCATCGCATAAGCTTTTTAGTGCAAGAGCAATAAAGCAGGTGTGTGCGGAGACCCGGGGGGCAGCAGCCAGAGGAGAAATCTGCCGAGAAGCTGCTGCCTCCTTGGCTGCAGCGCTGGATTCATCAAGAGGAAGACAACTGCGGCACCAACTCTTCCCGCGTGTCTCACCTCGCCAGGGTGAGGCGGCGCCCCTGCCGCCCCGGACTCCAGGGGGAGCTTGGAGAAGTTCCCTAGGGACACACTCTCCAGAAGAACCATCTAGACTCCAACCAGGAAGCAAGGAAAACTTCCTGCCCCCCAGGAGATGGGGCTGAGGAGCAGCTGTTCTGTCTGCCTCCATCTCTTCCCACAGGACCAATGAGCCCTTTGGAAGCTCTGAAAAAGGCCCTAGTTCCACTCTGGAGTCACGTGATGTGTTCCAGTCAAGACTGAAGCCCACAGACGTGGAGCCCTTAATCTGTGCCAAATCTCTCCCCATCCTAAATCTCAGGGAACCTTGTGGAAGAGAGGGCGGCAAGATTGTAAGAGCCTACAGATGGGGAGGACCAATGACATGCAAGATACTCCACGCAAGTGAGGGCTGCAGGAGCCAGGATTAGACTTTGCCTGCCCTGCACAATGGCTGGCATGTCAACAACGCCCCAAAGTCTAGCACAGATCACAGGGGAGAAGGCTCTGGGCAGTAGGATCCTTAGAGGCAAGGGACTAAACTCTCATAATAGGGTTCCCATACTAGCGGGCAGCCCAAGAAGGGGCCCCAAAATATGCCACTGAATCCCGAACCCTCATTAGTGTGGATGACTCAGAGGGAAATTCAGCGCCCACATGAACAGATGTTCTGGAGGATGGAGGGAGAGAGCAGGAAGCACCAGGAGAGGAGGAGGGAAGGAAAGGGGTGAGAGGGAGGGGAGGGAGTGGGAAGGGGAGAGAGTGAAATGGGAGACAACAGGGAAGGGGGGGGGGAGAAGTGGGGTCCCCATTGAGTTTATATAACTAGGAAAAAAAATGTAATAAAACCAAAACACTTGTCACTTAAGCTATTTTAAATACATAATTCAGTTGCATGGCTGTGTCAACAATGTTAGTCGCCTCAAACAAACATTTTGTAACCATCCATTGACCATTCCTGTCATCTCCTGCCACCACACCTGTTAATGTCTAACCTACTTCCTGCCTCCACACATCTACCAGCTATGCCGCTGCATGGAAGTGGAATCATACAGCGTGTGATATAATCACTGCTGAATTACAGTCTGCTGTCGCTGTCAGGGTTTGAAATGTGTCCCCCCCAAGTCTCATGTGTTTAGGAAGGTCATGGCACCCTTGAGAGGTGGAGCCTTGCTGGAAGAAGGCAGTCCCAGGGGTGGGCCTTGAGGTGAACTGGTCCCACCCTACTTCCGGAGAGTCTCCTCTTGCAATTGGCAGGCTGGCAGCTCTCAGCCTCCCTGATAGATGTAACCTGCCCTGTTCCCAGCTTCTGCCACAGCCATGCCTTTTCCACCATGAAGGGCTGTGTCTCCCCTCTGGAACTGTACTCTGAATAAAACTCCCCTGCTTTAGGCTGCTTGACTTTGGGTGCTGTCTCACAGCAACACAAAGAGTAACCAGCACGTGTCTGCACACGCCATGCTTGGCTTATCCATTCCCACGTGGATGGATGGCTGGGTCGCCTCCATCTTCTGGATCCCGAGACCGACCCTGTCGCCGACACACGGGAATCTCTGTGTTCAATCTTCCTGAGGATGGGTCTAGGGGAGAGGGTTACTGGGACATAATCCTACTGAAACTTCCGGCAACCAGCAAATGTTTTCCCCAGCAGCCACGTCAACTAACATCCACGCAGCAAGGCAGGCGGCCCCACTGTCTAAGAAGGTCGTACCCGCCCCAGCGGGCATCGGGGATGAATCACAGTGCTACTGACGTATTTCTCAATTAATGACGCAATGCATCTCTCCACAGCTTGCTGGCACGTGGGCATCTTCCTGGAAGAAATGTCTGTCGGGGACTGAACACTTTGCTGATTTCTCCCTTCTCTTCTGTTGAGTCATGCATACTCTGCATACCCTGGATACACAAAGCTGCACATATGCATAAAGTGTTTACATATATATGTGAAGATTTATATCTATAAAAAGCATTTACAGATAGAAGTATATGTAGTATGAAGTTACATTATATGCAAGTATTTATATTATATTATACATTTACACATATAAATATTTATATGTAAGTATATGTAAAGTATATTAGCTCCTTATGGGATACACAACTTGAAAATATGTTCTCTCAGGTGAGTTTTTTTCTCATTTTCTCAAACATCTTTTGCTCTTCCTGCCCACGCCCTGCAGCCGGGAGCAGAGAGCCAAGCGTAACCTTCTTCTCCCCTAAGCTGTTGGGTCGGGCATTGTGTTACAGCAACAGTAGCCGATCTCTGCGTTTGCCCTACTTGTACTTAGCCGTCTCCAATGAAGCGATTCATGGATTCTGGAAGCTGCCAGGCACTGTCCATTCGCACTTTCTTGTTTCTCCTTTCTCGCCTCCTTCTGACCTCCCCAGTGCACACATCCGCCCACTTCATCATGAACCCCAGTCCCTGGAGCCCTATCTTTACTCACTTGCTTTTTTTTTTTGCTCCCCAGACTTGCTGGTTTTAACTGTCTGACTTTGAAGCTGTGCATCCTTCTTTTGCCTGTTCAACTCTGTGAAATCTCTCCAGTCACCTTTGACTTCAGCTGGTTCCGTTGCTGTGGGATTCTGACTCGTTCTCATGATTTCTGTCCACTTTGCCCACATTTCACTCCCAACCAACATCCTTAGGGTCTCGGGACACATTTAAAACCATGTGCTTTGCGTTCTTTCTGGTCCAAGCTTCCCTTTGCATTGTTCCCTAATGAGACCTTCCTGGTTCTTTCCTTGCCTTGTGGCTTGATTTGAATGTTTTATTAGACATATGAAAGTTATAATGTGGTGTCTCTGGAATAGGATTTTCCCACATCCTCTGAGCTTCCTGCCTTTTTTTTTCTTTTTCAATTGCTTTTTGGCCATTGCTTAGTAGCTGATACAAACCCAGAGACTGCATTTCTTGTTGTATGTGGTCTGTAAGACCCCTGCCCTGTTCCCACATGTGCAGATACTCTGCAAGCTGCTGATAAATTCACCACCGAACGGGTTGTTGGGGAACGAAGAGTTTCCTTGTCCAAGTTGGCAGGACAGCATGTAACAACACCAAGGACCAAGAGAACTGGCATGCCATGTCCGAGCATCCACAGAACCGCTGAGAGAGACAATCCCAAATCACTAGACCAGCATGTCTGGCCAAGTGCAGCAAAGGACGCCGGTTTTCCTTATCCAGCTCTGCTTGCTTAGTCTGTTTGGACTAGCCCCACCCACCATGGGTGGGGCCTTCCACATCAGACAATCTCCTGCAGGCCTGCTCAGGGCTTAACTCGACCATTGATTCTTTATAAATGTGCCCAGAGCTCAAAGCCTTCAACTGTCAAGCTGACATCTGTGTCTGTGACATCCTGTCAGTGTTGTGACAGAGACTCCCTTGAATACTAGACACAGAGACAAACACACAGAGAAATAGAAGAGACACAGAGATACACACTGAGTGATAGAGACAGAAAGAGACGCTGGGAGAAAAAGAGGAAAGAGAGACAGAGACCAAGAGAGAGAAAGAAACAAAAACATAGAGACAGACAGCAAGAGAGAGAGAGAAAGAGAAAGACATGCAGAGAAAGAGAGAGCAAGAGGAACAGAGGTTGAGAGAGAGAGAGAAACCCAGGAATCCCAGCTGACCATGGGGCCGGAGCTGCGGCAACCTGCACTGGGCCAGGCTGGTATGGACCCTAGGGACGGCTGAGGTGGAAGGGTCGGGTATTTTCAGATCATTCCTGACCAGGATGCAGCCCCGGGCATGCAGGAGACTGTCACCCACGCCAAATATACAGGTGCTTGGAACCCCTAACTACCCCAAGAAGCTCTCTCGTCTCCTCGTCCTTGCCCGGGCAGGCACTGCGAAAGCCAAAGCCCTTAATATGCCCCCTGTGCCTCCCCCAGGGACGTTCCTTTCGGTTCCTCTGCCCAGGGTCCCCGGACTTATGAGATGCTTTCCTGTTGACTCGAGGGACACAGGGGCGTACTCTGCGATCCTGCCGCCAAGCCCCGCCCCACAGCTTTGCACTGTGCCGCAGACCCACCGCTGCGTGACAACTTAGCCTTGCGTCTGACTTCAGGACTTCCACACGGACTACTGCAATGTCACTTAAAATAGGACTTCCCTCCCTTGAGACCACACAGACATGCCGCCATGCTGTCCCCTAAAACCAGACTTTAGCTTTAACACTCAACCGGGAATTCCATTGCAACTGCAGTTTTGTATACAATGTTCATACACACACACACACACACACACACACACACATGCACACACATCTTGTAATATTACACAAAAAAGCAAGAACACCAACTGCATGCATTTTTTGCACATATGCATGTGTGTGTGTTGTGTACCAGAGAACACGGGAGTGTGTTTCCCTGTGAAGACCTAAAGATGACATTGGGCATCAGCCTGGATTATTGTCCCTCTTTTTGCTTTACTCTATGGTTTCCCAGGCTCTGCCTTCCAGGGCCAGAAGTACAGATCAACGCCATTGCCAACCAGGGCTTTTACATGGAATTGGGATCTGAACTAGGGGCCTTCTGTTTGCGAGGCAGAGACTTTACACCTTGAACCATCTCCCCGGGGAACCCCCCTCCCCCCGCATCTCCCCCAAGCACCTCCCCCGGGCACCTCCCCTGGGCATCTCCCCTGGGCACCTCCTCAGCCCCTTGCTGATGTTTTTAATGAAGTTTTAAGTTGTTTCATGATCATCATGTTTCCATCATCTTTGACTTCTCATCTGAAACCATAAATGATGTATTGACAAGGCTGTGAGCTCGCTGCTGCCAGCCTAGCAACAGGACCGATCCTGCTTTTGGTTTTACATAGGCATTCTTTCTAAAGATCCTACAGAATCCCAATTTTAAAATCTCAGTATTTAAGCCAGAACTCTACTGGTTTATGAATATTTATTTTACATACTCTTTATTAGCTTAATGAAGCTTCCCTCTATTCCCAGTTTGCTTGGGATCTATTTACCATGAGTCAATATTGAATTTTATCTAGCTTCTTCTTGGCCTCTTGAAGTGACCATTGCATTTTTTCTCCTTTTGTCTGTTTAAGGAATGACATTAATATAATGACACATTTGTGATAGAAACAAATTTGCATTGTTGAAATAACTGCACAAACACACACACTCACACATGAATTCACAGACACATGTACACACACACTCACAGACACACGCACACACGCACGCGCACTAATATTCTGTTTAAAAATTTCTGAAATAATCAGTTCAAAAGTCGACCAGCTGACACACCCACATTTACATGGTCATGCCTTTGGACTCCTTAGATTTTTCTAGAGAATTAGACTGGAAGCATTCCCACGCACTTTTCATAAGAAGGGATGACAGTAAAGTTGCTCACGGAATGTGCTGGAACGGCCAACCAGGGAAGCTGAGCGTGGAGGTTCTGAGCAGGACAGACACACAGGCACATCCCTGCTGCTGCGCTCCGTCCGCGGCTGCTGGGAAGTTACTTCCCGGTAACTGCTCTAGAGTCCCGCTATTAAGTGGACTGCAAATCCCTTCTACTCTTCATGGATACTTGTGTTGCTTTACATTTTTTCTAGTATGAGGCTTACTGTTAAAACATTTGTGCGCATATCTTTTAGTGTTCCAGTGTGTATCTCTGCTGGGCTTATACCTAGCAGCATTCTTTTCTGGAGGTACAAATTACTTAACCCAGAGGCTTCCCCAGTGCGCGGGGCAGCGCACACTCGTCACAGCGATGAAGGCAGGTTGCCCCGCGTCCTCGCAGTGCCCTGTGCCGTCACACCTACCGCCAGGGCCCTGGGCAGGACGCAGCAGCTCCTTCCTGCATCCTGATCACATCGCCGCTTCTCCTGGGCTCTAGGACATCCATCCCCTGTGGTGTGTGTGCGTGCGTGTGCGCATGCATGTGGACAAGAGGACACTTGAGTGTGTGGAGGGCCAAGGGTGACATCAGGAATCATGCTGGATTGTTCTGCTCCTCATTGCTTTGCTCTGGGGTTTTCCAGGTTCCGCCTTCCAGGTCGACGCCATTTCTGCCCTGCATTTTTACGGAGGAGCCGAGGATATGAACTCAGATTCTTTTGCCTGCAAGGTAGAGGCTTTAACACAAAGCGTTTTCCCAGCATTTTACTTTGTTTTTAATTTCTTCTGTCTTTACACTTCGACTGGGGCTTTAAACAAGCTTCCTATTATTTGTATCTTATTTTAAAATCTTAACATGAAAACGTAAGACTCTAATTAGTCAATTTCTACATCCCTATTCTAACCAGCTCTTTATTTGAAAAAATTTATTACTTCAAAGAAAAACTTAAAATAGCAGTAGACTTCAAGATATTGTTTAGGAAACAAAATTCTCAGAAACACAACATCATAGTGCATTCCGCAACACAAAGACAGAAGTACAAAGGGACCCCCACACACCCCGCCAAAAAACCAAACCAACAAAACCACTGTAAATCAAGAAATCCAGTGGTATAATTTTATTCACGCTGAGATTTCTAACTTAATTTTCTAAAATTAAGTGTGATTGGTATTATTTACTTCAACCGTGGTTACTTGCACTTGTGAACACGCTCAGTATTTACTTGCTTATCAATTCGTCTGCTCAAAAACTGTGTGCATTTTCCAGAAAAGCTTTTCTTCCTTTTTCCTTTTCTTTTAATTATTTAATGAAGTTTGTTCTTTGACACTTGCATACATGCACTCGTGGGGACTCTGAAATGCGGAGCTATTTGTTGTGAACTGAGAGTCTTGTCTGGACGTGTTTCATCCAGCATCAAACTGTCATGCTACTTATACCAAGTCACTGTCTCTCCTGCAGAGAATCTTCTCTCGGACATTTAAAAATACTTCCTATCTTGCAGCCTCCGCTTTTGCGATTCAAAAGTTAGCTGTTTGAACTCTGTAATTCCTTTGTGAAACTGCCCTTCTCGCTGGCTACTTTTGAGATCTTTGGCACCTTTGGAACTCAGCCCTAGTGCCTGTGATCCGTGCTAGACTTTGAGGGGTCAATAGTTTCATTCCACTTTTGCAACGTAATATAACAGAGAGGCCCATGGACAGAAGAAATGTACTTCTTCACCCCTTAACTCCACATTTCACACGCAGGCTTCCTTTGAACGAGGAGCCATTTGCAAATGTGATCAAGTAAAGGGGGCTTTAGAAGCATAAGCACCTGGGCTCTGCCTGCCCCCCACTGCCCCACCTGGCAGCTCAGGAAGGGGAAGGTGCCGCACAGGGCGCTGGGAAATGTTTGAGGGTCCTTGCTCTCCGTAGCAGACATCGGGCGGCACTGGGGGGCTCCTAAACCTCATGAAGCTGCACATTTAGAAAACAAACTGCACTGCCTGTAAATTCAACCATAATTTTTAGAACAGAAAAGAGAAAACACTTAAGGCCCCATTTTTCTAGACTGGAATATACTCTTCTAATATTTTTTTCTCTCCTCCCATATTTGGTTCCCAAAGAACCAAATATATAAGAAATAAATATATACTTATTTATATAAATACATAAATTTTAGAAAGATCCCACTTGCATTTTACCCAGCATTTACAATTACTTTGCACCAGCAAGAGTGCCTTATGGCCAGAAGCCAAAGTCTGTCATTTTTCAATGGTTTTTCTCTTCATTTCTGTCAGGTATCTTCATGTTTCCACAAAGTACAAGGAGGTCTCTGCTCTACCACCCTCTCCCCAGATAAGAGACCCAAGCTCACAGACGCTACATCTTTTGAGGTCTCTGTCCCTAACTGAGTTGACACGAATGCTAAAGATTGCTTTGTCAGGTCCCTAAGAATGAAGAGGAGGAGATTCACCCCAAGGACCAGTACATTCTGTCTGTCGCCTGGGCTTTTCAATGAGCTGTTGACCCTTGGTAACCCACTTGGCTCCCTGTCTGGTTCTAAGTATCTACCGCATAAAATTAGCAAGTGAAAAAAAAATTAGCAAGTGAAGCAAGTCAATGCATGAAAAGCACATGGAATGTGATGAATGTTCCAGAAGCTTCAGTCATGGATATACCACTGCTACTCCCTCTAGTGTCGTTACATCCACACATGTAACATGAGCGCTTCCCCATCGGGATGACGTCAGCACTTACTTTGAACAAGCCGTGCTTTTGGTTGCGTTGGCCAAGCCACACTGTGCTCCCGGGAGGAAGGTTGGTCTCCGGAGGGTCTATCACGCGCTCGTAGATCCTGCAGGGGAGGCAGCAGTTAGCAACAGAGGCTCAAAGCAAAGGCCCGAGGTGCCCGGATGTCCGCACGCTCCTGCCCGGCCGCAGGAAGAGCCCACAATGTCGCCCATGACGTCCCCCACGGCGTCTCCCACGACGTCCCTCACAGCATCCCCCACGGCGTCCCCCACGATGTCCCCCATGATGTCTCCCACAGTGTCCCCCACGACGTCCCCACGACGTTCCCCACGATGTCCCCCCACTGCATCCCCCACGGCGTCCCCCACGATGTCCCCCACGACATCCTCACAATGTCCCCCACAATGTCCCCACGATGTCCCCCACAGCCCACCTGACGCCCATACGCTCCCCCCAGAGCTTGGCCACATCGTCCCACCCTCCTGCCTGTCTCCCCCCTCACCGCGGGTAAGGAAATAAGGGGCAAACATTTCGGGTGTCTGCTCTGAGCAGCGGGCCTCTTCTGCAAGCGCTGCAGGCAGAAAGCTGGAGCAGAGGATGCACACTGTTGACGGAGCAGACACGGCGCAGAGCGGCAGGACTGGTGCCCACCTCATCTGCCCGGCTCCAGTGCCCGCGCCCCCTAGGCATGGGTTCGGGTGCCCTGTGCCCCTGGGCATCTGCTGTGCACACTAAAGCTGACCTACTCGTTTCCACAGTAACCCAAGGGAACCCCCTTCACAACAGGAGTCAGCTGCCCAGACAATCACATGCTTGGCTCCTGAAACCGTCGCCAAAGTCATCCCCGTCAGACGCATTCACCGAACACATGGTCCAAACCTACAACACGTGATAAAGAAACACAGCCTCGAGGGACATCCGGTCCTCCCCTGGCAGAAGCCAGGGGATCAGCCGCAGTGCTTTAAGCATCCGCACTCCTTTAGAAGTGCCACGCCCACGGCCAGCCTGCACTGACCCCCCCAAGTATCTCTCATTCCCAGAAGCTCAGAGGAGTCTTGGTGGGATGGCGAGGTCTGCACACGTGGGTTCCACTCGAGACCTGAAGGCGGCCCAGCTATGGCCAGAGTGAAGCTGTTACCACGCATGCAGCACGTCACAGCCTCGTGTACCAGACATACAGCCTGCAGCTCTACGTCCCCTCCAAACACGCCGCTCCCAAGAGATGCATGAGGCATTGTTAGGAGACACACAGGCAGGACTCTGTCTGCTAGCGACCTTCCGTTGTGCATGGAGACGCAAGGCATGATTAAGGAGACACACACTACCACGAAGAAGACGGGCTGCGCTTCTTCACGGAAAGCCTGTGGGCCCTGGTTGGAATGAACCGTTTGGGACTCAGCGACCGGTTACAAGTGTTTCAACACAAGATCAGGGATATAGTTCCTCTTCCCAAGAGGGTTCTCTCCCACCCCCACACCACTCCCAATGACATCAGTGGAAGAAAAACAAGAAGCAGGACAAATTTACAGCTCCACAGCAGGTATAAATCAATGCAGATGAGCTCCAAAGAATTCACTGCAGCCGCTGAGCACGATATATACGCAGGTTATACAAGATGAGAAACTATATGCAAAGCAACTTCCACTGGCAGGACGAAAACCATGTATGCAAGGAGATAAGAAGGCAGACATGGTGTTGGGTGCTGGTGGGGCATGAGGAGGGCCAGAGAGAAGCCCACCTGGTGGCCGGCAGGGAGGAGGCGAAAGTGTAACTGACCATCTGACAGTTTAGTGCTGTACTGGAAACCTGGGCAAGCTGATTACCTTAGCCTGCGTTTCCACACCTTTGCCGCCATCAGAGCAAAAGGAGCTCTCAGGGGAGCCCGGGGGCATGGCAGACTCATCAAGGTTTTCTAAGTTCAAGAGCAAATGAAGGGCAGGCGAAAGGTCAGAAGGATCCACCCCCCCACCCTGCACCCCTCGTCTTCTGAGCATGGTAACACCTCGCACCTGACACTCTGGGAGGAAGCAAACATCTGAGTCCTCCAGGAGCTAAGGAACAGTGACCCCCAGCTGTGCCGTGGATGCTCTGGGGTCCATCCAACCCCCACCAGGCTCTCCTCCTCAGGCCAAGAAAACATGCTGGGCGCTGCCTTCCTGCCAACCAGTGCCCTCCAGGCAAAGGCAAGATCCACCCGGGATCACCGGGCAGCAGGCAGAAGCAGCGATCCATGCCTTGGAGCAACACACCGGAGTTTCAAATCACAGCTTAAAAATAACTCTGCGCCCCCACACAAAGCCCAGCAAGGCATGAGTGACAGAGCAGAGATTTGAACTCGAAGCCAAGATCCACGCTGCAGTCACCCTCCTGCACTGTACGCTGCAGTCACCCTCCTGCACTGTACGCTGCAGTCACCCTCCTGCACTGTACGCTGCAGTCACCCTCCTGCACTGTACGCTGCAGTCACCCTCCGCACTGTACGCTGCAGTCACCCTCCTGCACTGTACGCTGCAGTCACCCTCCTGCACTGTACGCTGCAGTCACCCTCCTGCACTGTACGCTGCAGTCACCCTCCTGCACTGTACGCTGCAGTCACCCTCCTGCACTGTACGCTGCAGTCACCCTCCTGCACTGTACGCTGCAGTCACCCTCCTGCACTGTACGCTGCAGTCACCCTCCTGCACTGTACGCTGCAGTCACCCTCCTGCACTGTACGCTGCAGTCACCCTCCTGCACTGTACGCTGCAGTCACCCTCCTGCACTGTATGCCTAGATGCTCAGCTAAGAAACCACCCCCGTGCCATTACCATTGTTCCCCAAGAGAAACCCAGACTCAGTAAACATCTGCAGAAGTCATGCAATAGTCTCCCTGCGACACAGGACCAGGGACGATTTGTGCGTCTCCCGTGCGATTTGCGTATCTCCCTGTGTCCTCGTGCCCCACTGTGTACGACATGCTCATCCTAAACCCTAACTTGACTTACTTCTCCGGAGGCTAAAGGAAAGTTCACAGGTAAGTGTGTCGTCTCTAATGCAACACCATGCAGAACTAGACATGCAGCCAGACAACCTGCTCAGTGGTTACGGTTCCCGCCAGCAAGCCGGCGGACCTGAGGTCAATGCCGAGAAGTCCACGTGGTGGAAGGAAAGAGAAGACTTCTGGAGGTGACTCTTCAGCCTCCACCTACGCACACTGGCATGTTTGTCCCCCCACTGCCTCCCACCCCGCCCCTTCTCCTTCCCACCTCTCTCACATACACTCACACAAATCAATCAATCAATCAATCAGCAGACTTATTTCTTATCTCTATACTTATGACTTTGGATAAGACAACTTGGTGTCCCGTCGCTTAAAGACCAGGGGATGCTCTCCAAAGAACTGACTATCCCCGGGCCTCCCCTAGGAGCAATGCGGCAGCCTAGTGCTGGATTTCCATCTACCTGGCGAAGAAAGGCCTCCAAGGGGCCATATGGTACCTCTGCTTATTCTCTAGAAGAACGAATCCCCAGTGGAAATCAGGCAAATCCTGCGTACTGCACCCCTGTTCAGTAAGACAGCAGGCAGCCACACCACAAGGCTAAATGGAAGCTCCACCTTGGCCTTCAGCTCAGCTGAAGCGAAGCTGTCTTGCTTTCCTGGAGCGCCCGGCTTTTGCACAAACACAAGCATGGCCCCTGGCCCTGTGCGCCCACAAGCCTGACATCTGGTTTTTCCTGCTGGCCTCCCAGGGGCCAGATGACAAAGCGTTTGAACCTCCCTGGCAAAACGAAAGACCTTACGAGCTGGATCCACGCAGGACGCAGGAAGAACTACAGCAAAGCCTGAAGCCGCAAGTTTCCAAACAGCTCCTCCGGCAGCCGGCTGCAAAGATGGTGCAAGAACCGCAAGGGAGGAGCCGAGCAGAAATCCAGTTTCCCGTTGAAGCCAGACAGCGGCAGGGGCGTTCAGACGAGGTCAGGAAAGTCCAGGATGACAGAGCCATCGCTGCAAGGGGCCAGAGGCTCCCCGGGGACGATCAAGGGCATGTGACCTGCTGCTTCTGCTCATACAATGCCAAACCTGGCATTCTCTTGCCTATCACTGAATTTTTCTATTTTCTTTTTCTTTCCTCGGCTGACTTCTATGTCAAACATGCTGTCCCTCCTACGCATGCGTCATGTCTCTCTCCCACTGTGTGTGCCACGTGCAAGTGTGTAAGCACATGCGTGTGCACACGTGGAGGTCAGAGGACAACCTTGATGTCATGCCTCAGGAAACGTCCTCTGTTTTGGAGGACAGAGCGTGTCGCTGGTCTGAGACTGGCTGACAGAACAGGCTGGCTATCCAGCAGCCCCTCCCCAGCAAAGGGGTCACAGTTAGATACACCTGCCAACTTGACTGTTGAGCATTTGAGCTCTAGACATTGGCAGAGAATTGGTAGTGGAGTTAAGCCCCAAGGGAGCCTGCAGGAGACTGTCTGATGGGGAAAACCAAGCCATGGGGGGGGGCGTCCCTGGGCAGGTGGATAAGATGGGGGGCTGGTTAAGGAAGTTGCTGTTCTGGCAGGTAAGGTCGCCCCTCCCTCAGCCGTCCCGTGGATATGGTGTGACCAGTGCCCGTGGTCCGTGGTGTGAGTGTGGACTCTCCCACCAAGCAACTGAACCAGACGATCGCAGCAGAATAAACCCCTTGTCCTCTCGAGCCCTTCAGGTGTGCACCTGTCAGTAACATACAGTACCTGAAACCACTGGGGTTACCAGTTTGCACCTCCTCACCTGACTAGTTTCCACATGGCTTTTGGGGCTCAAAGCCAGTTCCTCATACCTTACCCACTATGCCGTCAAAAACCAGCTCCCCGCACCTTACCCACAGCGCCGTGGAAACCAGCTCCGCGCACCTTACCCACAGCGCCGTCTCCTAGGCCCCCCTCCCACTCCTCTGACCAGCCCTGACTCTGTGCCGGAACCTCTTAAATCCAAGTGACTCCAACTCACACAGTTCTGTGTCACGGGGCAGCACCCAGTAATGGATGGCAGCACCCGGTAACAGATGGCAGCACCCGGTAACGCACGGCAGCACCCGGTAACAGATGATGCACCCGGTAACGCAGGCAGCACCCGGTAACACACGGCAGCACCTGGTAACGCACGGCCCAGTAAGGAGAGGCAACAGGAGCGGCAACAGGAGCGGCAACAGGAGCGGCAACAGGAGAGGCGCCCGGTAGCAGCACGTCCGGCCTACGCAGCATTGCACCCGGGACTTGGCAGCAGACGCGCTGTGGGCGGCATGAAGCAGGAAGTGGCAAAGGGCTAACGCTGGCAGGCTGAGGGGTACAGACAGGAAGGGAGTAGATGACAGGAGCGCGCGACCCTCTGAACGGCCCACGCTTGGGCAAGGCATGGAGGCCCCAGGGCCTTCATCACAGCGAGCGAGAGAGCCGGGCAGAGAGGCGACCGAAGAGGCAGGAGAAGAAGGGCATTTCCAGCCCGCCCCACAGGACCGCTGGCCCCAGGGGGCGACAGCAGCTCAGCGACGGACGAGGGAGGCCGAGGGCGCCATGCCAGGCTTCATGCGTGTCAGCGCCATCTCGGGGGACCGAACGTGCGCTTGTCGCCCACAGAAGCGAGGCGTGTGCCATGTGGAGGTTGCGTGCTGTGCGGAGGTGTGTGCTGTGTGCTGTGCGGAGGTGTGTGCCCTGTGGAGGCGTGTGTTGTGTAAAGGCGTGTACCGTGTGTTTTGTGGAGGCGTGTGTTGTGTAAAGGCGTGTACCGTGTGTTTTGTGGAGGCATGTGTTGTGTAAAGGCGTGTACCGTGTGTTGTGTGGAGGTGTGTGTTGTGTAAAGGCGTGTACCGTGTGTTGTGTGGAGGCGTGTGTTGTGTAAAGGCGTGTACCGTGTGTTGTGTGGAGGCGTGTGTTGTGTAAAGGCGTGTACCGTGTGCTGTGTGCAGGCGTGGGCCATGGTGACTTCCACTGTGAACTTGGCAAGGTGGGAACAGGGAGGGGCCGACCCCTAGGCGAAGGCTGAGAGTCTAGATTAGGTTAGTGGGGCGGGCAGGCCCTAATGTGGGCAGCACCATCCTGTAGGCGGGGCGCTGGGCAGGACAGAGGCGGAAGCTGAGCACTGCGCTCATCTCCCTCCGCTCCTGCGTGCCAGCTGCCAGCTCCTGCCGCCATGGTGCCCACCATGAGGCTCACTGCAAACCCCCCTCCCCGGGCTTGCGGGCTCCGCCATCGTGGCGGCAATGAAAGCAGCCGGCACACGTGCCAACACATGGAAGCCCTAAGGAGGCACGTGGACAGGACAGGAAGACTCCTCCGGCAGTCAGAGTGTGCACAGGACTGGACAGCCGGGGGTAGCGACTCCCCAGCCTCCGTGGCTTCCCGCCTAAGGGGCCGAGCGGCGCATGCCTGAAACTCAGGGGCTCTCCCTCAGGAGCCTCTAGACCACCTTCGCGGGCTCCTGCCGTGACCGCACTTTCTAAGCACTGCACTAACACTGCACTGATATCAGCATCAGGTCCTGCCATAGTGCACGCCCGCCTGCTCCAAGAGGCGCGGGGCTTACCTGACACCTGGGCAGGGTTCTGCTGCCCACCCCATCTCCAAGGTGCCCTCCATCTGCTCTTCCACAGTGAGACCCCTGGGCTGGGAGACGGCTCGGACTAAGCCTCTGCCCCGCAAGCAGACAGTCCTGAGCTTGGATCTTGGATCCCACATAAAATTGCCAGGAGGAAATGGCTGTGGCCTGTATCTCCAATCCTAGAAGGCGGAGCCTGGGAAACTCCAGAGCAAAGCAGAGAGGAGGTAGAGCAATCCAGGGTGATTCCCAAAGTCACCCCTCGGCCTCCACAGGACACACAAGGTGCCCTCTGATATACAGACGCACACAGAGAAACACATGCAATAAATAAACAAACAAAAAAATAAATAAATCTAAACATTTTTTTTAAGTAAGATACTCCACTAATGGATTGCACAAATATGGTTGACAGGAAAGGACTGTAGAGGTTTGTGTGATGTCATATAAACTGCTTACATTTGCAACCCAGAACATGTTACTTCTCTGTTCACTGAACCAGGGTGTTGTGAACCCCAGGCTGGCCTCAGGATCCCCATGGGAGCCAAAGATAGCCTCAAACCTCTGATGCTCCCCCCTCCATCTCCCCAGTGCTCCCGCCGCCGTGCCCGAGGTTCATCTGTGCACTGTCAATAACAATGCCTCTTGGAGATTTTCTGTAAACATCCAGATAATGTACTCGGAAAAGTATCTCATAAAGTCGAAAGTGCTTTTCACAAGTAGAACGCTATTAGTGCTCCTAAGTAAAATCGATGCACTCATCTTCACAAAGATACTTTAGCGTGAAGTATTTCCAGACAAAATACCAAATCCGTGTGGACCCCACTTGGCTTAACTGGATGAGACGCAGTTCTTGCTTCTCGTCTGATTTCCATGATGAGAAGCTGCATGTGAGAAGACCGCAGAGGATGGCTTGGGATCCCCTGGAGGCACCACTAGGGGCCCCTGTGGGCACGGCCAGTACTGCCATCCTTCTCAGCAGGCCGGCAGAATGTCCCCCAGGCGGGCAGAATGTCCCCCAGGCCGGCAGAATGTCCCCCAGGCCGGCAGAATGTCCCCCAGGCCGGCAGAATGTCCCCCAGGCCAGCAGAATGTCCCCAGGCCGGCAGAATGTCCCCCAGGCCGGCAGAATGTCCCCTAGGCCGGGCAGAATGTCCCCCAGGCCGGCAGAATGTCCCCCAGGCCGGCAGAATGTCCCCCAGGCCGGGCAGAATGTCCCCCAGGCCAGCAGAATGTCCCCCAGGCTGGCAGAATGTCCCCCAGGCAGGGCAGAATGTCCTCCAGGCCAGGCAGAATGTCCCCCAGGCCGGGCAGAATGTCCCCCAGGCCGGGCAGAATGTCCCCCAGGCCGGGCAGAATGTCCCCCAGGCCGGCAGAATGTCCCCCAGGCCGGCAGAATGTCCCCCAGGCCGGCAGAATGTCCCCCAGGCCAGCTGCCCCGAATACGCAGATGCTGGAAAGCAGCAATGCTTGGCTGCAAACCTACCTTCTTCTGGTGTGTGTGTGTGTGTGTGCATGCATGTCTACGCATGCGTGTATACATGTATGTGTGCATGTGTATGTGTGCGCGCGCATGTATACACATGTGTGTATGCATGTATGAATGTGCGCATGTGTGCACATGAGTGTGTGTGCATGTGTGTGCATGTATTGTGTGTATGTGTGCATGTATATGCATGTGCGTATGCATGTGTATATGTGTACATGTGGGTACGTATCTGTATGTGTGTGCATGCATGTAGTGTGTATGCGTGTATGTGTGCATGTGTGCACAGGTGTGCATGCGTACATATGTGTGCATCTGTGTGTGTGTGCTCCTGTACTAGAGGGCATTTGAGTGTGCGCTGCAGTGGCTAAAGTGACGTCAAGAATCATCCTGGATTGCTCTACCTCCTTATTGCTTTGCTCTGGGGTTCCCCAGGTCCCCCCTTCCAGGTATGGGCCACTGATATTTCTGCCTGGCATTTTTACGTGGGATCTGGGGGATCTGAACTCAGGTCCTGTTGCTTAAGAGGCAAAGGCTGAAACCCCAAGCCTGTTCCTGGCCCCTGGGATGAAGAATCAAATGTCAGGACCTCGTGGTATAAAGCCAGCTGCTGGTGAGAGACACGCTTGGGGATGAGGACCTTGTGAGAAGCAACAGGCAGTCTGCTACTCTGACCTTCATCTGCCGTGCACTGCAGTAACGTGAGAGCACCCCAAAGCCATCCGTCAGCGGGAGCACACATGGCATCCTCGCCGCGCGGCCTGATGCTTCCCAGAGCCGGGACGGTTCCCCACAGGCCTGCAGCTGAAGTTCCGAGACCACCCCTGCAGAGGGTGCTAGGGTCGCCTGGTACAGTGAGGAACTAAGGCAGATCTCCGCCTTCACGCCTGCCCCAAACATTGGCATTTCTAAAAAGTCAAGTCATAGCTGTGTTATTTGACCTTTTGACTTCCCCAGGACTTTTGATTGCACTGATGAGGTCTCTTGGGGACAGGGGAGACCGCCATAGGTTCTGCAAAGGTGTGGGTTCCCCACAGCCAGGCTTCAGGTGTCAGCCTAGTCTGACACAGACTAAGAATGTCTGCTGGCAGGCCGACTTGTCTGGCCCCATTCCACTGCTGAGGCTGGACAGGGGGCTCTTAGCCCACTACACCAAGAGAGCCTGTGACTCGAGTAGCCAGAGCTCTGCGCCCCATATCTTATGAAGTACACGAACAGAGGAAGGGTTCCCGGCCCTGATGCCATTTATAACCGTTATCCAGGTGGAGGGAAGAACTTGACTAGATCACAGGTAGACAAACAGACACACACAGGTAGAGATTGACAGCAGATGATAGATAGGTGGATAGATAGACTGAGATAGATAGATAGATAGATAGATAGATAGATAGATAGATAGATAGATAGATAGATACACAGATACACAGATACATAGATACATAGATAGAGAGATGGAAGGATAGATAGAGAGATAGGGATGAATAGATAGATAGATAGATAGATAGATAGATAGATAGATAGATAGAGATGGATAGATAGATAGATATAGATATAGAAAAATAGGTAGATGATAGCTAACATAATAAAGATAAATGATAGGTTATAGATGATAGATGGAATGTAGATTGATAACAGGTGACTGATAAATAATAAATGGCTAGGTGACAGCTACATCATAATTAGCTAGTTAACTAGCTAGATAAATGGTAGGTAGGTAAATGGATGATGAAGACAGATAGATGACAGATAGTAGAACAGACAAGGGCTGCAGAGATGGTCCTGAGTTCTAAACTCAGGTTCCATATAAAAATGCCAGGCAGAAATAGCAGCCTGCACTTCTGGCCCTTGTGGACATAGCGTGGGAAATCCCAAAGTGAAGCAAAAAAGAAGTAAAGTAATCGAGTGTGATTACCAAAGTCACTCTTGGTCTCCACAGGGACACAGAGTGCCCTCTGATACACACACACATACACACACAATTAAAAAAATTTTAAAAAGATAGCTGGACGGACAGACAGGCAGGCAGGCAGGCAGACAGAGAGCCCAAAGGCAGGATTAGAGCAGCCATGCTGGGATGGTCTTTGAAGGTCTCTGAACTTGCGGAAGGCCATCCCCCACTGCTGCCATCACCCCAAGAAACACCTCGTGAGGAACTGGCTCCAAGCCTCCAAGAGAGAACGTGGCCAGCTTCTCCGGGATAGGGCACAGAGCCGAGCTCTGCATAGCAAACAAACAGCCTATCAAAGAAACAACTTGATCTCCAGCCCCCCACGGGCTCTAGGTCAACTGGGTAGAGCCCCAATGAGCTAAGCAATGGGGAAAGCAGTTTCCCCCGGCTTATTTAGGTGCATAAATACACCTGACCCCGGCGGCCATCTTCGGCACTTGCCCCTCAGGGAACTCCACGCGTGGAGTCTGTGAGTTCATTCCCAGCTGCCGCCCCTCGTGGATTCCACGCGTGGAGTCCATGGGTTTGGGGCACCTGCCCCTCGTGGCACTGCAGTCTAGAGTCCCTGAGTTCGTTCTTTCTCTCCTCTAATAAACTCTGCCTTAATCCCTTACACATGTTCTGTTTCCATCTCCGACTCCAAACACAAGAACCTGCCGCGATGGGACAGGGGAATCCGGCAGCGCTGGCAAGAACAGGCTGTGTCTCTGGCTTTGCGACCAAGATCAGCAGGCAGGGGCTTTACAGCCGGGCGGAGGCGGCCAGTGCCGGGAAGAAATGGTCCTTGTCCATTCCCGGGTCCCTAGGCCTGCTGCGTGCCACAGGGCCTGACGTCCTGTCTGTGTCAACCCCTCTCATGGTCCGAACTGATTTCAAGCAAAGATCCAGCAGAAGGGGCTGAGGCCGGGAACAGACCAGCAGGAAATGACTTGGGACCTGGTTGGCGCCCAGCACCCAGCTGGATCGCGGCCAGTGTCTATGAGCAAAACCCCAGCCAAGGTTTTACAACCAAAGGTGCTCATGTCTTTGCCGTCTCTGAGTCGCTGCCTGTGGTCTTCCCAGTACAGATGTGTCCATACCAAGCTGATTGTTTTTTAATCATGTTTACAGAGAGGGTGACTCGACTGCGCCTCAACTTCTGCTTGGAACATGCACACTGAATTATTCATTTAGTTTGAGGCTCTTTCTTTTAAAAAGTAATCATCATTGCATTCTTGAAAGAAATGTTTTTCTCATGTTATCTGTCCTGTCAGACTCTGGAAGTTCACAGTCACTAAAGAAGAGCAAAGCAATTTAGATAAAATTTCCTGTTCTGAAGGAAGACTTTTGTTATTAAATGTGAAGCATTCAGTAGCAACCGCCAGCTGTTTAATCAAAAAGTTACTGTTCATTGTGGGGGAAGAAACTGGAATGCAGGGGAACAATGGGCTGCGACTCCCGACTCAGAAAGCGCTGGCTGGAGTTTCAAAGCAGCTCCTTTGAAACTATAATGGCCTGTTTCTGATAAGGCATTTCAGAGATGATGATAGGGAAATCACTGGGGGGGGATCCTGCTCTGCGCTAGTTATCCTCGGCCCTTCAAGTTCTGGCTACAGAGTACAAATTAAAGGCAGTCTCCAGGCAGCTCCAACTGCCCATCTTTAAGGACATGACATGAAGGAATGACGTGAAGGGAGACCACCGAGAGGGGTGTGGCCTTGGGAGGGCGTGAGCAGGGCTGAGTCCCAAGCCCATCCTGGGGCCAACTGCTCTGTGCAGCTACAAACCACGCCCACCTGGGGCCCCAGCTTTGCCTATGGGAGTCTGCTGACTTCTTAGTCCTATTGCACGTGGCAAATAAGGCATCACATTGATTTCTGTTACTCAAGATCAAAATCTCTTGCTGCTTTCTTAACTGCACTGACAGTTTCATAGACGGATTTTTATCAGTTTTCTCCCCACATTGCCCGCCCCATTCCCTCCCCTCCCTGAAACCCTTCTTTCCAACAAGTTTCTCTCCTACTTTTATGGCCGTGTCTGTGTGTGTGTGTGTGTCTGTGTGTTTGAGTCTTGTGTGTGTGTCTGTGTGTGTGTCTGTGTCTGTGTGTGTCTCTGTGTGTGTCTGTGTGTTTGCGTCTCTGTGTGTCTGTGCATGTGTGTGTCTGTGTGTGTCTGTGCGTGTGTGTCTGTGTCTCTGTGTGTGTGTCTGTGTGTGTGTGTGTCTGTATGTCTGTCTGTGTCTGTGTGTGTGTCTGTGTCTGTATGTCTGTCTATGTCTGTGTGTGTCTGTATGTCTGTCTGTGTCTGTGTGTGTGTCTGTGTGTGTGAGTCTCTGTGTGTCTCTCTGTGTGTGTTTGTGTGTATGAGTCTCTGGTGTGTTTGTGTGTATGAGTCTCTGTGTGTGTTTGTGTGTATGAGTCTCTGTGTGTTGTGTCTGTGTGTGTCTGTGTGTGTGTGTCTGTATGTCTGTGTCTCTGTGTGTGTCTGTGCATTGTGTGTCTGTGTGTGTGTGTGTCTGTGTGTGTGAGTCTCTGTGTGTGTCTGTGTGTGTGTGTCTGTGTCTGTGTGTGTGTCTCTGTGTGTATCTGTGTGTTTGCGTCTCTGTGTGTCTGTGTCTCTGTGTGTGTCTGTGCATGTGTGTGTCTGTGTGTGTCTGTATGTCTGTGTCTGTGTGTGTGTCTGTGTGTGTGAGTCTCTGTGTGTCTCTCTGTGTGTGTTTGTGTGTATGAGTCTCTGTGTGTGTGTGTATGTGTGAGTGTGTGTGTGTGTGTCTGTGTGTGTTTGTGTCTGTGTCTGTGTGTGTCTGTCTGTCTGTGTCTCTGTGTCTCTGTGTGTGTGTCTGTCTGTGTCTCTGTGTGTGTCTATCTGTGTGTCTGTGTGTGTGTGTCTGTGTCTCTGTGTGTCTGTGCATGTGTGTGTCTGTGTGTGTCTGTGCGTGTGTGTCTGTGTCTCTGTGTGTGTGTCTGTGTGTGTCTGTGCGTGTGTGTCTGTGTCTCTGTGTGTGTGTCTGTGTGTGTCTGTGCGTGTGTGTCTGTGTCTCTGTGTGTGTGTCTGTGTGTGTCTGTATGTCTGTCTGTGTCTGTGTGTGTCTGTGTCTGTATGTCTGTCTATGTCTGTGTGTGTCTGTATGTCTGTCTGTGTCTGTGTGTGTGTCTGTGTGTGTGAGTCTCTGTGTGTCTCTCTGTGTGTGTTTGTGTGTATGAGTCTCTGTGTGTGTTTGTGTGTATGAGTCTCTGTGTGTGTTTGTGTGTATGAGTCTCTGTGTGTGTGTGTCTGTGTGTGTCTGTGTGTGTGTGTGTCTGTATGTCTGTGTCTCTGTGTGTGTCTGTGCATGTGTGTGTCTGTGTGTGTGTGTGTGTGTGTGTGTCTGTGTGTGTGAGTCTCTGTGTGTGTCTGTGTGTGTGTGTCTGTGTCTGTGTGTGTGTCTCTGTGTGTATCTGTGTGTTTGCGTCTCTGTGTGTCTGTGTCTCTGTGTGTGTCTGTGCATGTGTGTGTCTGTGTGTGTCTGTATGTCTGTGTCTGTGTGTGTGTCTGTGTGTGTGAGTCTCTGTGTGTCTCTCTGTGTGTGTTTGTGTATATGAGTCTCTTGTGTGTGTGTGTATGTGTGAGGGTGTGTGTGTGTCTGTGTGTGTCGTGGTCTGTGTGGTGTGTATCCGTCTGGTCTGTGTCTCTGTGTCTCTGTGTGTGGTCTGTCTGTGTCTCTGTGTATGTCTATCTGTGTGTCTGTGTGTGTGTGTCTGTGTCTCTGTGTGTGTCTATGTCTGTCTGTCTGTGTGTGTCTGTGTCTCTGTGTATGTGTCTGTGTGTGTGTGTGTCTCTGTGTGTGTCTGTCTGTGTATGTGTCTGTGTGTGTGTTTGTGTGTGTGTGTCTGTGTGTGTTTGTGTGTCTGTGTGTCTGTGTGTGTCTCTGTGTGTGTCTATCTGTGTGTCTGTGTGTGTGTGTCTGTGTCTGTGTGTGTGTCTGTGTCTCTGTGTGTGTGTCTGTTTCCAGCGCCAACATGGCTGGAGTGTGTATCCCCACCCCCTGTGCTGTCTCAGCCATCAATATTCACTCACAGGATGGGGCCGCGTGAGCGCTTCCCTCCAACATGTAAAGAGGCACAGACATGAGAGAGAACATGACTGACGTCCAGCAATGCGGGGTTCAGAGGAGCCTATGAAACAATAGGGCGCTGCAGAGGGGACCCCAAGAAGGCTCACGTCACTACTCCCAGCGCCCCATGATGGATGGGTGGACACAGGATCACAGGTCTCAGGCCTCTTTGCCTCGCCCCCCTCCCCTCAGGGCCAAGACCATCTTGCAACACAATGCATGCTCAAGCACAGTGGTTTCCTTTTCTCGTATTTTCGCATCAAATTGTGTTGCCATGGTTAGTTCCCATGCACAATGACCACCTGTGATGGACTGGCCAGCATGTGGCCGCGCAATGATCACGGATGGTGGATTGGTTTGGTTCCTTCTGCCTCCTGCAGAGCTTAGCCAGTCAAAATGGGTAGAATCAAAGGAGAGTACATTAGGTGAAAAGCCATTCATCAGAAAGAATAACGTCACATGGTGGTAAAGACAGGAGAAGAATATGAAAGTGCTGGTTATCTTAATTTTGCAAATGCACATCATATACATGTCTTAAAAGGTCATCTCTTGCCTTATAAATATGGACAATTACTATGTAGTCATTGAAAAGAAGATAAAATTTCAAAAGTTGTATGTCAGCACTCTGAAGGCTAGAGGGATAAAAAGCAGAATCTCAAGTTGTCATTTGAAAAAGGGCACTTGAAATGGCTGAGGAATAATGGTAGGGAATCCCACGGGTCATGTGTAGGGCAAATGGCAACTGACCCGGCACCCTGGTCTCCTCAAGCTCCTTCCTCACATATCCAAGGCCTCCTCATGCACCCATGACCTCCTCATAAATCTAAGGTCTCCTCACATATCCAAGGCCTCCTCACATATCTAAGGTCTCCTAACATATCTCGGGTCTCTTCACATATCTAAGGTCTCTCACATATCCAAGGCCTCCTCACATATCTAAGGTCTCCTCATAGTATCTAAGGTCTCCTCACATATCTAAGGTCTCTTCACATATCCGAAGTGTCTTTGCATATCTTGTGTCTCCTCACATATCTAAGGTCTCCACACAGTATTATCTATCGTCTTTCTTTGAACTTTTTTGAAAATGCAATGTTTTCTCTTCTGCTGGGTGTTGCTGTCAAAGTGTCTGATGTCAACCTGAGTTTATTTCCTTTATAAGTGACAGGTCTTTTTACCCTGATTTCATGAAGATCTGCTCTCCATTTAATACTTTCATTAAGATATTGCTTAGACTCCACAAGTAAGACAACTACTCATAAACTTGGGGACCTGATTTTGATCTCTGAAAGCTGCATGATACATAATCAATCTCTCTCCCTCTGTCTCTCTCTGCCTGTCTCTCTCTCTTTCTCTGTGTCTCTCTGTCTTTGTCTCTCTGTCTCTCTCTGTGTCTTTCTTTGTGTCTTTCATAAATAAATACATTAAAAAGTATGTTGTAAGAAGATATAACTTAGTGTTGGCTTCACAGGTGACTTTTCTCAGGTTCAAGATGGGATGCTCAATATTGGAGTTTTATTTTCTTGCATAAATTGCAGCAACTTTGTTGAGAAATAGTTCACACATGACACAATTTAAGTACTCAATGACTATACTTAAATAGATTTTGCTATGTTACATCATTAATTTTTAATTGTCACAAAATACAGCAAAAAGCTGACTCCATCTGTACTGAGGCCTGTGATGGCTGGGCATTAACTAGTGTCACCACGTCCTCAGACCATCACCGTCACTTCCAAAAGTTGTCACCACCCAAACAGAAGCCGTAACACCAGGGCTCTGAAGCAGAACTCACTGCAGACATGTCTGTTTCCACGAGAATGAAGGTCGGGCCCGTCCACTCCAGGTCACGGAAGGGAAGAGACCACAAGCGCTGGCCCGTCCACTCCAGGTCACGGAAGGGGAGCCCTCCAGAGGCCGCACACCTCCTCAGAGAGAGAAGAACCGGCCCCTACGGGCTCACAACACTGCTCTCAGTCAGCAAGTGCCCAGACGGGGCACTGACAGTAAGCCAGACGGGCCTGGTTACCCCACATGACCAGAAGGACATAGGAGCAGGGGGGAGGAGGGAGCTTGAAGTGGGAAACGCAGGGGGTCAGGTGCCAGGAGGCGACAGTAGCATGGCGCGCGTGCAATCCTACAGAACGTGAGGCTGAGCAGAACTCCCCACGCCTTGCGCTGAAGCCCCTCGGAATGTCTGCTCCACTTCTCGACTTTTAACTTCCCCCTGAACTGCAGGCGGGGTGACGGCTCCAGCAGGCCTGGCTTCCAGGACTCACCCCACCCGCCCAACCCCCGCCCCTCATGGCACAGGACACACGTGCACGGCCATGTCCAAGTGGCCTGAGAGAAATCAGTCATGGAGACAGAGACGCAAGTGGCCTCTTACCATGCCAAAGGCAAGAGGCAGGCTGGCATGCTGGGTGGGTCAGGGCCTTGGGCCTTCAGAAGATGCCTGGATGGCGGGCACGGCCACAGGAATGGGACATTACCCAGGTGCCCATGTGTTCTCCTGCTCCGCCCACTCGCAAGACCACCATGATGCGATGGAGAACGATACTCCTTAGTACGCCCAAGACCACCATGATGAGATGGAGAACAACACTCCTTAGTACACCCAAGACCACCATGATGCCATGGAGAACAACACTCCTTAGTACGCCCAAGACCACCATGATGAGATGGAGAACAACACTCCTTAGTACGCTCAAGACCACCATGATGAGATGGAGAACAACACTCCTTAGTACATCCAAGACCACCATGATGAGATGGAGAACAACACTCCTTAGTACACCCAAGACCACCATGATGCCATGGAGAACAACACTCCTTAGTACACCCAAGACCACCATGATGCCATGGAGAACAACACTCCTTAGTACACCCAAGACCACCATGATGCCATGGAGAACAACACTCCTTAGTACACCCAAGACCACCATGACGAGATGGAGAACGATACTCCTTAGTACGCCCAAGACCACCACAATGAGATGGAGAACAACACTCCTTAGTACACCCAAGACCACCATGATGCGATGGAGAACAACACTCCTTAGTACACCCAAGACCACCATGATGCGATGGAGAACAACACTCCTTAGTACCCACGAGACCTCCATGATGACATCAAGCGCCCCTAACCAGGGAGAGGGCTGCACTGCTGACAGAACTGTTGATTTACCAGATAGGCAAACAAACATCCACACACATGCCCATAGACACATGCACATCTTCATACATGCACACACACCTCACACAGATACACCCTCACACCCCACACATATACACAAGTGCACACACATATCACAAATACCTTCACATAGACACACAAACACATCACACACAGACACATACACATGCCAGTTCATACACACATGACATATACACATAGACTTCACACATGCATAGACATAGATGCATCATATACCCATGCACATATACCTTACATACCACACACACACATCACGTACCTACATACACACAGGCACACAGATACACACACACACACACACACACACACACACACACACACACACACACACACGCAGCCCTGCAGCACGTTCATCCTGTGGAAGGAGGGATGCCTGGTCCGTGACTGTCATGGCAGCCCTGTCCCCTCTCCCATGAGAAAAGCATCTGAGATGATACAGGATGAGGAGTCAGAAGGACACAAGGCGCGAGGGTCTCGCCCCCGCTCTCAGGCCCAGGCCAAGCAGCCAGGCTCTGCCTCACCAAGTCACACTGCCTGTCGCATACTCAGCGTTTAGTATTATTTGCAACCAAGACAGCCATTTGGATCCACGTGACCCGCCACCTTGAATGCTCAAATCCCACAAGGGGGGCACTGTTATTAATCCTGTCCTACGAACCACAACCTTTGCCAGTGGCCACGTACAGCCATTGCTGGCCCACTCCGAGCGTGCGTGCTCGTAACCACTCAGCCGACACGCACTCCCTCTTGTGGTCACCTGACACCCCACTTCCTGACACCCCACGTCTGGCTGGCCATGCCCTGTGCTCCAGCATTGGGCTTTCTGCACACACGTGCATTTGCACCTTTTTCTTCCTCCCAGCTAATTGACACGTCTCACCTGGCTACGCAGTGGAGCTGGGACATTCTGAGCCCGGGACGGGGGTCCGGGCACACGGCCCATTTCTACAGCCACCGCTGTTTGCCACAGGGGAGAGGGATATGTGAAGCCCACAGTGTGTGCAAAGTTGCCGCACACACCGAGGGGCGGGGCTGTCGCAGGGACCAGACCTCCTGAACGCCTTCCTGCTGCGACTCAGTAGCGCAGCGAGCTGATGTCCTACTTGAAGAGAGCCAGCCAGCAGCCGCACCACACGCAAGGTGCCTTCTCTCTAGGCTAAATGTGTGTCTGCATATTCAAAGGAAAAAATCTGGAGGAAAAAGAAACCGAGTTGTCTAAAAATAACCATTTCTGTACAATGGGGTTAGAGGCAGGGTGACAGCCGTGAATATCATAGCTTTCAACATGGAAAAGGTCAAAGGGCACAAATGTCGGACCACAGCGGCCAGGAATGATCCTGAAACCGTTACCCAGCGGGACCAACACAGACTCTTCCGGGAAGCTCAGCTTGAGGCTTCGGTTGCAGCTTAAGAATCAGACTTGGGTTTTACAATGTGGTGCATCCACCACACAAACCGAGCAAGTGACCCTCTGTCTGCTCTGGGACAGGGGCCACCGAGCCCTGACCTCACCTGTCATCTGTTTACCCGGGTGTCCCATCTGTGAACGCCTTCTCTCTCATGGACACAGGCCACATATTTCAACGGGGCACACATGGTTCACACAGTGCCCGGGGTCAGGAGAGCACGCACTGTATGTCATCTAACAGCCTCGTCCGCAAGAAGGAGACCCCCGAGGTCAGGGCAGCAAGGCTGGGCTTCCTCCTCCCCACCTTCCCTGAGCCCACGCACAAGAAACACTCCATGCACGGAAACTACCAGCCCGCATTTCACAGGCGACTCCCCCCACCCCCGGCCCTAAACAAGTGGCCCGTTGTGCACAGATGAGGCAGCTGCAGCAAAGGAAAAGAAACTGAACTGGAAGAATCATCTAGAAGGTTAGGAGCAGAACCCGGAGGAGACAACTAACAGAACCATCTAGAAAAGCTGGAAGTGCGGTGGCCAGCTGCAGCGGCCCTTCCGTTGAGACTCATGCAAATGTTTATAGGTATTTCTGACAGTGAGATGGCTATATGAATGCCCAGGGATAGGGGGGTAAACATGACCTCTTGGGGGTGTTTCCTGCCAGGACAAAGGCGTGCCAATCAAATGACCGACTTCTTGGGAGACAAGCAAGTATATGTTATGGAGAGTGTAAACCTCAATCGGTGCTTTTCTTGATCCTGAAAGTAGGGGCGACGGGTAGAAGCCTGGAGTCAGGAACAGTTACGCGCAATGGCCCATCGGCCCATCGGCCAAGTGACTGTGGGGCAGGCAGAGAACCCGAGAGCAGAGGAGGAAGAAAGCGGCGTGAGCAGACCACCCAGAAGGAGCCTGTGCGGACCCTGACTGTGCTCGGGACCCTGGTCTCAGCCGTGGACGCCCTGAGCAGGGCAGTGTCAGAAAGGGAAGACGGCCGAGCAGTCTGCAGCTCGAGACACCTGCTCGTCAATCTACTGGTCGTTAAAAATCGCAGCCATGACAACCATCAGAGTTTGCTGCACTCACGATCTCCTGGGCTCTCAGATGCGCCCCACGGGCCCCCGTGCGTATCTAATCAGCTGCCAATAAAAGAACTGGAACCCACAAATGTCCTCCTGGGGGGATCCATCACCCCCCCACACACACACACATCATCCCACCGTAGCAGCTTTTAATGAGGCCTGGTGACTACAGAGTTGAAACCAGCATCTAGTTTGTACCGGAGAATGGGAAGTCACGTGCACTGCACGGACACCGACTGCGCACGCTCCGCACCAAGTCGACGGCCAGGGGCCGCTTGCGGCCACTCGCAAACAAGGGTCAGACCTCGCTTACCACCCATGTCATCTGCAGGGGGGGAAGGGGGTACGCAGACACACGGATGTTACAAGATGGGGCCTCATCCAGGGGGTCAGAAGCTGTACTTCAAACTCCAAAAGATTGACTTCAAATCTCAAGACAGTACCACACGAGCCTCCTGGAGGACAAAGACCTGTAACGCCCCGCCCCCTCCACACCCACCCACATCGTGACCCCCCCACTCCCATCATGACGCCCCCTCCCCTCCCCCTCCACTCCCATCATGACGCCCCCTCCCCCACACTCCCATCACGATGCCCCCCTCCCCCCACACTCCCATCATGACGCCCCCTCCTCCCCCCCTCCACTCCCATCATGACGCCCCCTCCCCTCCCCCTCCACTCCCATCATGACGCCCCCTCCCCTCCCCCCCACTCCCATCATGACGTCCCCTCCCCTCCCCCTCCACTCCATCATGACGCCCCCTCCCCTCCCCCTCCACTCCCACTCCATATGACGCCCCCTCCCCTCCCCCCACACTCCCATCATGACGCCCCCTCCCCCCACACTCCCATCACGACGCCCCCTCCCCCCACACTCCCATCATGACGCCCCCTACCCCACACACACACTCCCATCATCGTGATGCCCCCCAACCCCCGTTCCATACTTGTACTGGCTGTAAATGTCCCACCTACAGCCGGTCAAATGTGGAAAGAAGAAGAGGAAGAGGAAGAAGAGGGAGAGGAGTAAAACAAGAAAGAGAAAGGGGACAGGGAGAAATAAGAGGGGGAGAAGGTAAAGGGAAAAAAGAAAAGAAAGAGAAGTGAAAGGAGAGGAAGGGAAGAGAGAGGAAGGGGAGGAGGAAGAGGAAGGAGAAAAGATGGAAGGAGAGGAAGATTATGAAAGAGAGGAGAAGGAAGTGGAGGAGAAAGAGGAAGAAGGGGAGAAGGCAGATGAGTGGGAGGAGCAGGGGAAGAGGAAGAGGCCCCAAGTCCTGAGCACTAGTCCAGAGGAAGCTGTTGGGCTCTCCACGGCTACTGACGGGTCTGGACTGGAAGGACCCGGCCCCTGGCAAATGGAGGAACGACAGAAGAGCCCCGGGCTCGGCTCCTGTCTTCCGGTGACATTCCCGGCATCCTTGGGCAAGGCACCCCTCTCCCAGCATCTCGGAGACTCCACCAGCAAGATGGAGGAGCGCCCGCCTCACGGGGCTCTAAGGACGTGCAGGCAACGTGAGAACCATCTCCCAATCTCTGCTGGCTGAGCAAGAAGCCCCCCAGGTCCCCCCAAAGAATAGGAGAGAATGGCACAGCACACGCCCCCGCCCCCCCGCCCACTTCTCTGTAGCCAGTGATGCCCCCTCTGCCCCCCTGCCCACTTCTCTGTAGCCATGATGCCCCCCCTGCCCACTTCTCTGTAGCCAGTGATGCCCCCCCTGCCTGCTCCTCTGTAGCCAGTGATGCCCCCCCTGCCTGCTCCTCTGTAGCCAGCGATGCCCCCCTGCCCACTTCTCTGTAGCCAGTGATGCCCCCTCCGCCCCCGCCTGCTCCTCTGTAGCCAGTGATGCCCCCTCCGCCCCCGCCTGCTCCTCTGTAGCCAGTGATGCCCCCTCTGCCCCCGCCTGCTCCTCTGTAGCCAGTGATGCCCCTCTGCCCACTTCTCTGTAGCCAGTGATGCCCCCCCCGCCTGCTCCTCTGTAGCCAGCGATGCCCCCCTGCCCACTTCTCTGTAGCCAGTGATGCCCCCTCTGCCCCCGCCTGCTCCTCTGTAGCCAGTGATGCCCCCTCCTGCTCCTCTGTAGCCAGTGATGCCCCCCTGCCCACTTCTCTGTAGCCAGTGATGCCCCCCTGCCTGCTCCTCTGTAGCCAGCGATCCCCCCCTCGCCTGCTCCCCAGTAGCCAGTGATCCCCCCCTCGCCTGCTCCCCAGTAGCCAGTGATGTCCCCCGCCTGCTCCCCTGTAGCCAGTGATGTCCCCCGCCTGCTCCCCTGTAGCGAGTGGCTCAGGCGTCAGGACCTGCACAGCCGAGTGGGCAGAGGACAGGCCAGGATTAACCTAGGCCCGCGGGTACTTACTTCCAATCACAGGAAGTTCCCGTCAGGGTAAAGCAGCATTCTGAGGCCCCATAGACCACTGTGACGCTCCGCTTGGAGCTGTGAGTGCGTGTTGTGAATCCTGCTGTCAGGGGAGAGACGCGCTCCAGCTAATGGGCTCTAACGAGCGGAGATGCCACCTGACGCTCCGGGGGAGGCTAAGATGGCACACGCAGGCCTTCAGGGCAGGAGAGATGATTTCCGCTCTGATTGCCCGAGAAACCCTGGTGCTTTGCCCAAGTCAGCAGCTCTGAAGCTCCTGTTGGGGGACATCCTCATAGGAAGTTGTGAGGATGAGCAGGGGGCCAAAGGTCAACGGTCTTTGAGGTCAGGGCAGCACGTGCACCCAGAAGCTTCCTCCAAGCCCCCATGGTCACACTCTGCCCCTCACGCATCGCTAAAAGAACAGCCAGGAATCCCCCAAGAGCTGCGGCCGCTAGTATTTATAATGTGGGTTTAATTAAAGCTTCCGGAGAGATGGATTCATTTCTTCGAGTGGGAAATCAGTCTTTCCGACAGCAACATCAGCACCTCTTGTCTATCTGGGAAACTAATGCCACCACTGGAATTTTTTTTCAATTAAAAAGTCCTTGTTGTTCATGCATTTTTTATTCCCTGCGCTCCTTTGCAACAAGGGAAAGCAGAGATGCAGGGAAGCAACACAGAAATGCACTTTTTTTTTCCAAATAAGATTCCACTAAATATGCCCCGCTCAGCCAGCTCCCTATTTTCTCTCTGCTCTTTCCTCTTTAAAGCGACCCCTACAAATCCATCAAGGACTGGGAGTAAAATGATAACAATAAAGATATGAGCATCAATGTTTCTTCTTTTCCTTCTTTTCATCCTGCTCCGTGTGGGCCCATCTCATGCCAAAGATAACACAAGACACATGGGAAGGAGTGCATGGACATTGCACAGGTGACCAAAAAAAAAAAAAAAACACCTTGATTTCTCTCACTATTCTAACATGTGTCAGATCGTGCATGAAATAAAACATCTTGTTAGTCCACTGATAGTCTCACCAACTAGTCAGGAGATAAAAGAAGGGTCCTATTGTGTCTCTGTGTATTGCCCCTTTAGATGCCAGGAAGACAGGCTGACGGGGGAGATGAAATCAAGCTTATCATCAGTTTCAATTAAACCTTTCACCTCCTGCTCCTGTGAGGCCAGAGTTAACTAAAAGCATGTCTGAAGCCAGCAGGGGACAAACAGGAAAGAGATTGGTTCTCGAAGAGACGAAATTAGAACTAGGTCTGCTACCAATGTCAAAGACCCCAGGGTGAAGTCAGGCCTTCAGCCCACCAAATAGGAAATGGAGAAGTCACGGGATACAGTGAGAGGGAGGCGCCCACCCGGTCAGGTCCAGCCGGCCTAACAACCAGGGCCTCTTGCTGCTGTGTTCAGGCTTGAATGTGTTCCATCGGCCCCAGCCCTCCACGTCCACTCATTGCTATTCACATCTCAGCAACCGAGCAGAACATCTTCTGCTTTCATGACACGTAGCCATCTGACCTGCTGGCTAGATACAGCCCTCGGTCCTGCAGGTCACTATGCGGCCGAGGCCTCTGTGGCCAGCGCAGCCTTCGCCTCCAGCCGCAAGACTGTCCCCGCCATGTCTGAACGGAACATGCAGAAGGGAGGGGCACGAGGGAGAAGCCAACGTCCCTGGCAGCCAGGGGCTCAACCTAGACGGATCTGGCGGATGACAGTCAGCCAGAGAGCCCAGGCTCCTGCACGGAGCTGCATGGTGAGGTGGGATTCTCGGGAACTCCATGGTCCAAAGAGGGAGCTGTCCAGCCCTGAAAGGGGCATCAAGATGAAATACAACTAGAGACGCCCGGAAAGCCAGAAAGATTATGAGCCCTCTAGCTCTCACCCCAAGCTAAATCCCAGAGATGGCAGACAGCTTTTCCTGAGTTGTGTAAGTTCAATCACTTCTTGAAGCTTAAGTTGAGCCCAGAACATTCTGGAGCTGAGACCACAGTTTTAAATCAAAGACATAAACCTCAGCTCATCCTTGGGGCATCCAGAACATACAGAGAACCCCAACAACTGAGTCTTCTCGCTTACGAAAGCCATAGGGATTTTGATTCACGAATTAGGAGGGCTCAGGCGTGGAGCCTCCAGCGCACACAGGATGAGGAGGAAACGATCCACTGCTGCAGTGGCAAAGCTCTGGATGAACCGGCTGCAGACCCGGCGCCTTTGAGGCCTTGTTCGCTGTTCTACCTCAGTTACATGTTTTTAAAGACATTTCATGGTATAATAACCATGCATCACTGTGCCACACCAAGGCCAGGGAACCAGGCCAACCAAAAGTCACACCTGCTACCAGGGGCATGACCAGCCCAAGCTTTATGCTGCACCCTGAGTTCATAGAACCCGGGTCTTGAAAGTACTGGTCAGAAGTCACTGCTGTGTGTGCGTGTGCGTGTGCGTGTGTGTGTGTGTGTGTGTGCACTTTGTATGTATCGGTGCACGTGCAGGTGTGCATGCAGGTGCATATTGAAGTGTGATGTGGGGCAATCTGGCTGCGACATCTGTCACCCCGTTGGTCACTAGTTGATGTGGCTGGCCCGGCTGGCCCGGCTAGCCCGTCCTCTTTCACTGCTCCACGCGCGTCCCTCCCAAAGATGTGCCTTCCGTTGAGAGGATTTCCCAAAATGGAGGAGGAGCAGTCGTCAGTCAAGGCTAGACCCTGCAGACAGGCTCTGGGGGTCCACAGCACACCCGTGTGCATGTGCACCACAGGCTCGTGCCAGCGTGCCGTGATTTGAATGTGATTTGTTCCTCATAAGCTCGTGTGTTTGTGACCTTGGCTGAGGATGGTGTTTGGAAAGGTCATGGCGACTTTGGGAGGGGGAGCCTTGCTGGAGGAGGCCGGGTCACAGGGGAGCGGGCCTTGAGCTGGGTACCCCACCCTGCTTCTCCAACAATCTACACTGGCAGTTTGCAGTTTGCTCTCAGCCTCCGTGATGGATGTGACAGTTTCACCGTCAGCCGCCTTTTTCAACACTATGAACTGTGTCCCCCTCTGGAGCCCTGAGCTAAACAAACCTCCCTTTCTCCCTTCAGCGGCCTGAGTCTGAGGTTGTCTCGCGGCAGCAGAGACGGCAACTAGGAGGGACTCCTGGTGCTGCCTTATTTTCTGGGACAGATTGTCTCACGGAATCCGCACCTCACTGATTCTCCTAGGCTGGCTGGTGGCCAGTGAGCTCAGGTCACCTGTCTGTGTCTCCCACCGCAGGGATGAGTTACATGAGCACGTCGCGATCGACAGGTAGTGTTTAGTATAAGTTCTTGGAATTTTGAACTCAGAGCCTCATACTCACATGATGAGCACTTTAGGACTGAGCCGTTTCTCCAGGCCCAAGCCACTGCTTCCAAGGGGGTGAATGTGCCACTCAACTGTAGGAGCTCCAGCGCCTCTCAAGCTCAAGCCACCTCTGCAGTGGCACCTGACCACGGTCCTTACTGGCGGTCTCTTGAGATATCCAGAGGCAGCATGGCTGTGTGTGCCCGACGCTGGCTGAAGGGCCACGACTGCTCCTGTGTGCGAGTCAAGCACTCTCCCTGGTCTAGAATGAACGAGCGGATGAGCAAACCAAGTCCTGATTGTCCCTCATACACACACAAAAACGCATGAAGTACTGAAGAGGGCACAGCCTTTCATTCACTGAGCAAGTGTGTCAGACAATGCAGCAGATATTACCAGCCCTCCGGCTCTCACTTGGTCGAATTATGTGGTGTTGCGTGATGTCCTGCTATGAGTCATTCAAGCAGCTGCCATACTGAATAACCGCAGAGAAGCTGGGTTCCCTACGAGGTGTTCCCAAAGGTTCCTTACTAACTAGTCATCCAGGTTGCACTGGGTGACAAGGACACTAAATCTTTACTTGTCTTGCAGTTCCAAGAAAAGACAACTGAAAATTACACCATGGTTTTGGTCTCCTCTGTTTCCAGAAGGGAAAATTTATAATTACTCACATGGGCCATTCCAACCTTTCTTTGCTGTTTTCTGGCTTTGAAGGCACTTCAGTGCTTGCTCCCTTGTGTTCAAACTCTTGCACCACAATTTCTTTATGAAAACAATATGTTTTTTAAATTAACACTGAATAAAAATGAGGATTTCATTTGAATATCATGCTTAGTAAAATAGCCAGATTAAAAAAAAATGCATGAAGCTCATATTTCCTGGCAGCAAAGTCAGGGCTGGGGTTCAGAATTCCCTCCGGGTTGCAAGTGCCTGGAATGTGAAGCACAGACGAGCTTGTCCTGCGCGCTCTTCACTCGGCCCAAACTTCTGACCTGGTCTCTCCTGCAGCCCTTCATGGCCAGCGTGATGGGACTCACCACGCACATTCCCCATGGGACTCACCGCACATTCCCCATGGGACTCACCCGCACACATTCCCCATGGGACTCACCACACACATTCCCCATGGGACTCACCGCGCACATTCCCCATGGGACTCACCTGCACGCATTCCCCATGAGAGCCACCTGCACGCATTCCCCATGAGAGCCACCTGCACATGCACCCCATGGGACCCACCTGCACGTGCACCCCATGGGACCCACCTGCACACGCACCCCATGAGAGCCACCTGCACACGCACCCCATGGGACCCACCTGCACACGCACCCCATGAGAGCCACCTGCACACATTCCCCATGAGAGCCACCTGCACACATTCCCCATGAGAGCCACCTGCACACATTCCCCATGAGAGCCACCTGCACACATTCCCCATGAGAGCCACCTGCACACATTCCCCATGGGAGCCACCTGCACATGCACCCCATGCCACGCTGTGACTGGCTTCGAGACACAAGCACTGCTCCATGCCCGGCTCTCCTGAGACCAACATGTGAGCGTGTGCAGGGTAAGAGTCAAGTTCTCCCGGGATGGTGACAAACTGAGAAGACCCCCAGCCCTGGGAGCTCTCCCACTTCCTGTCACCTGGGCCTGACTGTCTGTGCCAGGGGCGTGGCATCCACCGTGCCCTTCGGCATCTCATAAGGTTACCTGGCATTGCTACCCAGCTTTAAGCATGGTGTGCCCTATTCCCAGCTGCCAGGCAGAGCGAGATTCTAGAGCTGCCATCTCCATTGCAATGAGGCACGTACCATCTTGCTGGTTTTATTTTAATTAGTTTTGCTGATGAGCTGTGGCGTGCATTTCCGTGTCTTGCATGAAGAATGTGTCAAGCAGGGAGCCCAGAGACGGGGATCCGGCCTGTTCTCTAGGACCCATGACCTTTGGAAGCAACATCCTCATTACCTCCCGCCTTACACACAGGGCCTTACACGAACGGCTTAACTACCTGAAGGAACATGAAGTCTGAGAATATGATGTTTAGCAGCTGTATGGAAAGAGAATACCAAATCAGCATATTCCATTACAGGAAATCTACATGGGTAAGCAGAGGCTCGTATCCAGAAAGCTCCCTGAAACACTGGGCACAACACTTGAATTATGATTTCTTCTGATTATAGCAAGTTTAGTTTCTGATTCTGCGTGCACTAAAAAAAAAATCAGCTGAATGTAAAAATCTGACTTTGTGTGGTGAATCAATAGTGTCTTAAAACTGAAATCAAGATGTGTTTAGGGTCTATAGTACATTCACTATGCAAGTTCCCATTTGCAATGATAGTCAGATTCCGGGGTGTGTGTATATGCACGTGCGCATATCTGTATGCATGTACGCTTATCTGTGTGTGCATATATCTGTATGTTGTTCACACGTGTGTATGTGTATGCATGCATGTACTGTGTGCACACAGGTACATGTGTGTGCGTGTGTGTATGCAGGTGTGTGCGGGTGTACACATGTGTGCATATATGCAGATGTGTAAACATATTTGTGCATGTGTGCACATGTGCACTGCATGCATGTGTTGTTTGTACATGTATGTGGTGTGCATGTGCACACATGTGTTACAAGCTCTTGTGAAAGGCAGAACAAGAATAGAGAGCTCTGTTGAAGTGTGACATGGTCCGTAAGAGACCTTCCCAGGAGTGAGACACAAGGACTTAAAACAGCTATGTACTGACTGAAGGCTGGCGGGCGCCCCATTTGACTAGAGTCCCACAAAGCCTTTCCCTGCTCCTCAGTCCCTCTGCCCTACCGCAGCCTGACGTCGGGGAAGGTGCAAATAGCCCGTGTGTTTCCCCCAGCACGTACTGCCTCTGCTTGTCTGGAGAGCTGCTCGCGCAGCTGTGCTCCGAGGCCAGGCCTCTGATATTCAGGGTCAAGACCAGGCATGGAGAGAGGAAGAGGACATCAGAATGAATTTTACAAGATTCAGTGAAGATGCTGTGAACGTCCTGATGATGGGCTCTGCTTTCCAGGGTCTCTCGCAGCCTTGTAGAGATGGAGGGTCAAATAAATCACGTCGTGTCCCATGTTGGGAGTCTGTGCTTACGGTCATAGATGGAGGCTGCCAATGAGCGAGAATACAGAGGGCAGATTGGAAGGTTAGCGTAGGCTCATTCCTACCTCATTCTTGGCGACCATTTTGATTAGTGTGCATTAATTATACATAATGCACATTTCCACACATGTGTAACGTATTTTGATCGTACAGTCCCTGTTACCCTCTTGTTTCCTCCCCTGACCTGCGTCCCCCTTCTACTTTCATGCAGATGTGTCTGGTGGGCCACTATCTTGTATGCTGCTGTCACTGGCTACAATGTCCTTATGCAGTTCAGTGATTAGAATCCCTGAACACACATGAACTGTCCGTTTACAAGGAAGAAACTGAGATGGTACAGAATGAATCTGGACACGGTTAGAGCAACCGAGGAGACTGAAGACCGTATTGTACCTTTTTCCATGTGTAAGTACATAGGGTGTGGTGTGTGTGTGTTTGCCATGTGGGTGGGCACAGGTGTGCGCACGTGAGCGTGTTTGCCTGTGGAGGCCCGAGGGTGACATCAAGATCGTCCTTGATGACTCCTCCACCTCACCGCTCCGAGCCTGGGCCTCTACTAAACCCAGAGCACCCCATTAGGACTCGTCTGGTTGACCAGCTTGCTCTGGGCAATCCCAGGCTTCACCTTCCAGGTTAACACTACAAGCAGCTGCCTCACCTGCCCATCATTTTTACATGGGATCCGGGGATGTGAACTCAGGTCCTTTCACTTGTGAAGCAAAGGCTTCAACCACTGAGAGCAAGAGGAGCTGTACAGATGTGGAACGCTGACTTGGAGATGCGCTCTACCCTCCTCTCTCTTTTCCAAAGTGACCAGAGTCAAGCTAGACTGCGGGTTTGGGCTAAAGATGCATAAGAATGGCTGGCAGGAAGAAGCAGCTTCTCAGTTGGAGACTGTGGGGGGAAGGACGGCAGCCCCCCAGCCGTCCCAGCACTGGCTTGCAGTGGATGACAGGGCGGAGGACAGCCGGACCTCCCTCACCGCCCCACTCAGCAGGGCGGTGCCAGCAGGCCACTGTGGGCCTGAAGGACGCTTCAACGGACGCTCGAGGCTAGGAATAGAGAGGTCAGCTAAGGGCTGGCGTCACACAAGCGGCCCAGCCCAGCTCTGTGGGGGTAAAAAAGAGTCGGCGGTTTCCATGGAAACACCTCCAGACATACCTATCGTCTCTACCGAAGCTACAATAGCTCAGACATCTGCAAAGCGCCCCAGCAGCTCACCTCCGAGAAGGATCGAGACACTTTAGGATCGCTGACCCGAAGTTTCTAACCCACTGAGGAGACACAGAGCTGGGGCCAAGCACGTTCTAGCACCTTCTCATTGGATGGGTAATCTGTCACAAACTGACCTTGGAACAACCCTGTCTCCATGGGTTCTGGAAGACTTTGCCCCCAACATGCCTCTTTCTACCCTGAGCCCCAGGGAGCAGGCGACCGCCACCTTCGCCTTGTGGGCATCGTTAGCGAAGCCAACAGGGTGGCTTGCTGGGGATAAAATATAACTGTCATTGGTCCTGGTGCTGTCCACAGGATTCTCAGTGGGTTCTGGGAAATCCAAAGGTCTCTCTTGACTGCCATTATCCAGCCACAACGATCCAACAGAGACCAGAGGTCCCTCCCTCCCTCAGCTCTTGGGGGGAGGGGAGCCTGACAGCAGTGACAGGCGTGGGAACAGCACCTCCTTCTCACCACAGCTCTCCCTGACCTGCAACCCATCTCTGGCAGGCGCAGGGGGGTGGGGGGGAAGGTGACCTCCATTGCAAATGATTCCAAAAGCCGTCTTTAGAAGGCAACGGTTGGGGAAGACACTCGGGCTGCCCTTGATGGGGGCCGATGGAATCGCTGCCTCGGCACCCAGCACTCGCGGATTCATTCTGGGGTGACCGGCTTATTGGCTTCCTAGTGTAGCGAGCTCAAGACAATACATCACAGTTAACTGTGATCACAGCTCCGTGGACTCCAGGCCGTGTCCGGAGCTCGCCAGGGCACTTACTAGTCCCCAGTCTACAATCAACCTTTCTACATTTGTTCCCAATCACGGGACACGGTCTCATCTTAATGAGCTGTTTTCTTAACGCTTTACGGTTGGTCATCCTACCATGCCTAACGGCTCATTCCGTGAGTTAAATGACAAATGACGTCCCTCCGTTTTGGTTTCCTGGCGCGCTGCGGTGGGGAGGGGCGGCTCCCACACCCCACCTTCTCCTACAGGGAGGGTTTTCAAGGGCAGAAACACTCGGGCGGAAGCCAGAGACCTACCGATTGCAGTCCACGTGCAGCAGCAGGTGCGTGGCGCTGACGGACAGCGCGACCTTATGCCAGCGCCCGTCGGCCATGCGGTAGGGAAGCGCCTCGGTCCGCGGCCTGCCGCGGTGCATGTAGTGGTAGCGGATCTCGTCCCGGACACTGCTGCTCTCCAGTTCGAAGTAGCTGTGTGGAAAGAACAGAGATTTGTCTCACCACAACTCTAAACACAACACTCAAGGCCGTGACCACAACTCTAAACACAACCCTAAACACAACCCTAAACACAATACTCAGGGCTGTGACCAGAACTCTAAACACAACACTCAGGGCCGTGACCAGAACTCAGCTGTGCTCCACCGTGAGGCCAAAACCCACAGGCTAATTAGCGAAGCTTGAGTCAGCGTCTCTTGAAAGTGCAGGTGGGCACTTTCTTTGCGTGGACTGAAAAAGACCACTCACGTGGGAAGGACTTACAGGTGCTGATTTTGTCACCTTAGCTTTTCCAAGATTAATGAGCAGTGAAGTCGGGTTGGACATCAAGGATTAGAAGAATTTTCGAGAGAGATTGTTAGTCCTTTTTCCTGCCGCCTACCCCAAAGATGATAACGATCGCTCTAATTGGAGGCGCAATTCCTGGACATTGCGAAGGAGAGAAAAGGTGAGAACCATTCGCACTACAGAGGCTGATCTGGTGCCGACTCTAGTGTCACTGCTGCGCCCGCCCTGGGGGCTCGACCTGTAGGAGCACCCTTGCAACGCTGCCAAGGTGCCAGCCAGGACTGCGACCTTCCAGGGAGCAGATGGATTTCATCCACACATCCCTGTCATGCTGGTGGTTCACCCCACTGGTCCCCACTGTGCAGGGTGTGTGCCATCTGACTATTGGCCGCACCCCTAAAACGCTGATGTTACTCTCAGCTGTACCCTAAAACACTGATATTAATAATCGTACCCCAAAACGCCACCATCACTCTCCGCCGCACCCCTAGAATGCCGCTATTAAGATCCTTTTCAAGACTGAAAACACTGGATTCAGGGTGGCTGGGTGGTAGAGTGCTTGCCTCAGATACACAAAACCCTGGGTTCAATTCCCAGCACCGTGTAAACCACAGAATTGGGGTCGTCCAACTTAGATGGGGACCACGATGTAAAACCAACGCTTCCTTCTTTCAAGTTGTTCATGGGCTCTTTGATCACGGTGACAAGGAGGTTGACTGACACCTGAGGTGGATCCGCAGCATCTGGTCACTGGGCCCCGCCCAAGGCCTGAAGCGTCAGAATCTGCACTTCAGCAAGCCCTGGGGACGGGGCGCCCGGTGTGCCCGTCCAGCAGCGGCCACGATGAGGACCCCTGGGGGGCAGGTGTTACCTAGCGGCTGTATCTGGTCCTGGTGTGGCTGTTTGGAGGCAAACACCTTAGCAGCGGCTGCTGCGGGGACAGCAACTGCAGGCAGGTGTGGAGCAGATGCTGCGCCTGGGGCTTCCTGGGGTCAGGAGAGGGGAGGGGTGTGGCTTAGTCCAACCCTGACTCCCCCTGAGCGCCCCTCCCAAGGCTGCTCTTTTTCAGGCCAAGTCTTTGCTGTTGTTTTTTTAAACCTAGTTACACAAGCTCGATGGGTAGACACCTTCACCCCCTCTTTCCCCCTCCCCCTCTTCTTTCTGTTGTCCCCCATCCCAGTCTCCCTCCTCCCCCTCTTTCCACCCTTTCCTTCCTCTTCCTCTCTTGGTGTTTCCCGCCTGCTCCCTCTGAGTCGTCTACACTGGTGGGGGTTCAGATTCAGTGGCATAGTTTGGGACCCCTTCTTGGGCCGCCCACTCATTGGGGCTCCGTTGTATCTGTGTAGTCTACGATGGTGAGCGCGGCTGCCTTCCAGACAAGGCCTGAACTCCGGCCCTCGACTGAACTTGAGGAAAAGGAAGGATCCGTCTCCTCCAAGCGCTTCCGCAGTGCGAGGCGTGGTCGGATGTGCCAGGCCAGGGTCTCGCCTGCGTTGCTCCGGGCCACGCTGGGCTGTGACTCGTCCTATTGTCCCCAGGGACCTCCCCATGGAGGACCTTCCCCAGTCCCTCCATCCACAGCACCTCGAAGACAGATCTTCCCCTCTGTTTCCATGGCCGAAGCTTCTAAACAGCAGCCTGTGCCCGAGTCCTAAGCAGACCACAACTAGACTCTAAATTAAATTTCTCAGAGCCGTCTCGGAAGTCATGGGCCAAAGTATGACTTCACGCAGCCATCTGAATTTCATCGTGTAGTTGGAAATAAAATTCAGCGACTATAATTGTAAGTAGTATAGATAAAATCTCATAATCATTTTAAACATTTAACATTTTCTCTGAACTTGATACCAATGGATTCCATTTTGAGATTTGTAAATATATAAATAAATATATATAACTGTAAACATATTTGTAAATATATCTATGTGAGATATGATTAATCTTCATTGATACCTTGCTACATTTAGACTCATCTAGAGAACAGGCCTCTGTCTATGAAGCAGACTGGGGAGAGGTTTGTCTCGGGGGAAAGAGGGCACCCAATCTGAACGAGTGGGCACTGTCCCCTGGGTGGGGTCCTCCAGTGAGGAAGAGGAGCTAGGAAGGGGCGAGCTGAGCTCCCACATCCACCTCTTGCCTGCCCTCCAACACAGCTGCAGCCCCCCTTGCTCCCAGACTTCCCAGCCATGGTGGGCTGCCAACGCTTCGTCAAGACAATAAGGAAGGTCACTGATGTGACATTAGATTGACGGGCGACACATTCAGAATGTCAGAGAGCCGTGGCTGACTGGACTCGCGTCTTCTGCGTGCAGCATGGTAGGAAAAGCTGCGGAAGCGTCTGCTGTGCGCCAGGATCCATCCCGAGGACAGCAAGGAGCTGCCTGGAGGACGCCGCGCTGCCGGCAACATCCCCTGGCCGCGATGCACAGACCACCCATCTAGAAACACGCCGCGCCCCACAAGGAGCTTCCCACTTAGCAGGGGCCTCCTCACACTCCACCGGGGACCCCTGACCCTCTCTGGCTGGACAAGCAATTTGCTCAGTGGGAGCCGAGGACAGATGGACTTCAGAACCGAAGCCCCGCTGCTCTGTGGCGGCGGCTCCAGCAGGGAGAATTCCGAGCAGCCCGTGGCTACTTACCTGCGCGTGCAGAAAGACCAGCCGTGGCGTAGCACCAGATGGACGGGCCCCTCTTGGAGGTGTCCGGATGGTTATTTAGGGGAGCGATAGAGATGGAGGGGCCCGCAGGCCCCATGTGGGCTTCCGAGGAGGAAGTCAGCGGCCACACTTGCCAACAGGCAATGCCGCCTCACTCACCCCGCCCCTGCGATTTGTAGCACCTCAGTGGAAGTTGCTCTGCGTTTTGAGTGACAACAATAACAATTGCTAACAAAGTAACACGGCTCACGAGGTTATTACGCAGTAGAACCCGATATCTATTGAGACCTGACAGAACAGCCTCGGACCTCTGTTCTCCTTAGAGAAATAATTCCCACCATAAACCTTTCCCAGCGCTGAGCAGGCCGGGCGTCGTTCTCCAGCTTCGGGTAATGCTCAGGGTGTCCTTAGAAATGATCACCCGTATTTCTCCTACTCAGGAGGATCAGGAACTTGCCCAAGACGACTCGGATAGACAAGAGCGGTCACCGCACAAAGCCACGTTTCATTTTAGAGACAAGGAATTAAAGGTCTGAAGCCCACACGCCAGGGGAGGAGAACCGTGCCTGGCACCTGGGTGGCAGGGGCATGGTCTGCACGGCTGTGGGAGGGCAGCTACCCGTGGTGGGCACAGCTATGGGAGGGCAGCTACCCGTGGTGGGCACAGCTACGGGAGGGCAGCTACCCGTGGTGGGCACAGCTGTGGGAGGGCAGCTACCTGTGGTGGGCGCGGCTGCGAGAAGGCAGCTACCCGTGGTGGGCGCGGCTGCGAGAAGACAGCTACTCATGGTGGGCAGGGCTGCGGGAAGGCAGCACCTGTGCCCTGTACCAACGCCACCCTCTCAGCATCCCTCCTCTCTACTGCGCTGCGTGGCTTGGGATGTTTTCTCTCCACCGCTCTCTCTACTCTGGCGGCGGCGTTTCTGGTCTGTTGTTATCTTTGATACTTCCATCCATGAATGCCATGAACTTAAGTCGTTTTCACCCTTTACTGCCCAGTCCCATCCCCCCTGTCTCACGTCATGTTTTCTCTTTTCCAGTCTCCTGGGACTCTCATGTCTTTCACAGGTGCAATCCACTGGGCTGTCTGTACTGGCAGTTACTGGCAGTCACTTAGGCTTGCTGGGCGTGGATGACTTCTCAGTGGGCAAATCACTGCTGAGTGACGAATCTCTCCTTTGCTTGTTGGCATCAGCCTCCAGGAGCCTGTCAGGGAGGTGCAGGGTCTCTTGAGATGTCCTCTTCCTGGTGAAATGCCGGTAGCCCAGCCATCGTGTAGTCTTGTGGAAGTGGGCATCACTGCAGTGAGTTCTGGTGCCGTGGCCCTGCATGAGCAGGGACACTGTCCAGCGGCCCCCTCCCCCCCCTCGGGCTCCTACACTCAGATGACAGATTTCACCGTGGTTATTATCACACTGTTACTGTGAGTGTGAAGATGGACACTCGACTTGATGATGAGCTCTGCAGTCTACAGGTTCACACGGGTCTGTTTCTTCCTCCACAGAGCTCCTCCCTGGGGACAGGCATGGCCATCCCAAGACGGAGTGACCAGCACCATGACTGCCCAGGGCCAACCAACCCCTCCTGGGTGGATCAGAGTGCCACTCTGTGGGTGAGATCCACTCTATGGACGGGATCCACTCTATGGGCGGGATCCGCTCCGTGGGCGGGATCCACTCTATGGGCAGGATCCACTCTACAGGAGGGAGCACAAGTCTAGTGCAGGGAACCTGGTCAGAAGCCGAGTGGCTGGGGAGGTCACGGGCTATAGTCTGTACAGAAGCCTCTCTCAGCAGCAGGCAACTGGCCAAAGTGCTGAAAAAAGGGGGCTGCTGAGCGATATAAACAAAAAGGAAGTTTTATTGAGCAATGTGATAGTTAATCCTGGGTGTCAACTTGACACACCTGGTATTAACAAAGATCAGCTGAGACCACACCTGGAAGGATAAACTGAGACATCTGAGAGGATTATACCCGCCCTAGATCCCATCGGAACCTCCATAGATCTTAGGAACCTCCAGTGATGGAGCACATAAAAGGGACCACAGAATACAGGACAGAGAGACGCTTCAGGAATGCTCCAGCCACATGGAGGTCTGCTGTGAGTTACCTCCTGCCAGCTTCAGCCAGCCAGCCATGCTGTCTCCGCCCTGTATCTTCCCTCTGGAACTGTAAGTTGAATGAATCTCCCTTCCTCCCATAAGTTGTTTAGCCTTGGGTACTCCCTCACAGCAATAGTAAAGAGTAACCATAACAAGTAATAAACAGAGAGAGAGGGATCTGAAGAGAAGGCAGACAACTGGACATAACTGTGTGTCACAGTTAATCCTAGGTGTCAAGTTGACCATCTGGCATTAACTAAGATCAGCTGAGACCACCTGAAGAGATTATCTGGATCAACACATTTACAATACAAAGACCAGCTCGGGATCTCATCAGAACCTCCCAGGAACACACCAGACGAAAGGAACCACAGAACAGAAGACTGGGAAGAAATCCAGGAATCCTCTCCAGGAATCCTCCAGCCCTCGGCCGTCACCCACCAGCCTACTGGATGTGTGCCGTGACTTAGCTGCCTCCAGCTTCAGCCACCAGCCACGTCGCCTCCACCGTGAAAGTCTGTTTCTCCCCTCTGGAACCGTAAGATGAATAAATTGCCTTTTCTCCCTCTAGTTATTTGACTTTGGGTGTTCTCTCGCAGCAGCAGTTAAGAGTGACCGTTACACCATGACACCTGCCGTTGCTAGTCCACAAACAGAAGGGAGGGGGGAGGGGCAGGCACCAGAGCTGCTGGAGCCTCTCGTCTCACACGTGAACCTGCATCACACGCTCTGATGCTGTTTTGCCGAGAGCGTCTTCCAAGGGCAAACACAACAGCATGTCCCCCCCTCGGTCCCCTCTCGTTACCCCCGAACCTGCTCATCTAAGAAGCGATCACAGCCTCTTCTCCCTGACAGACAAGCGTTCCTGAGGAACATGCGTGACCAAGGCCCCTTTCTCGGCTGGTGCTGAAGTGAACATGTGACCGAGTCACCTGGACAGGGGGAGAGGCTGATTCCAGTGTGAAGTCTCCATGCATTCAACATGGTAGCCACGTTCTCACTGACACCAGAGCCAGGCACTGGCCCCTCCACAGTCAGACCCAAAGGCTCACACTCCTCTCTCTCTCTCTCTCTCTCTCTCTCTCTCTCTCTCTCTCTCTCGCTCGCTCGTTCGCCTGTATCCTTGCATGACAATTTCCTGAACCAGCTCTCTAGCTTGTCCACCTGTCGACGGTGGTCCCACCTACCACAGGCTGGGTCTTCTCAGGTCAATGAGATAATCTCCCACAGGCTTGCTCAGGGCCTTAAATACTGCTCTTCACACATGAGCCCCAGTTCTTGACTTTAAATTGTCAGGTGACATCTACAACTAGCTGCCACACCTCGTAAGGCGTGGTGACTTGCAGGGTTGGGTCGCAACGTGTGAATGCAGTTTCTGTCTTGAGTGCTTGAAGCCCAAATCATCTACAAAGAAGCCCACCATCTCCAGGCCTCCATGATAAGGGGAAGCCCACAGCAGAGAGGAGGTAGCACCCATGTTGACAGATAGTCGGGGGTCCCCTACCAACAGCCAATAGGATCACTCGACACAGTTCCCCCGCTGCCTCTCTCTTGTGGACGGATAACCTTTCTCTTCTGAGCTGCACCCAAGCGCTTCACGCACAGATTCTGTGCACAGAAAAGGTTATGGAGACATTTTTTTTATACATTAACAGAAACCGGAACACTTTAACTGCAGGTATACAGATTTTTGACCTTTAAAAATTGAAACTATAATTTAAGAGTGTCTTTACTAAACGCCTGGGGTCTCTGCCCAGGTAATCAAATCTCAAAGTGACCGTTTTCTGCTTATGAGGAGCCTCACAGATTTATAGCCCTGTGCTTTCATCTAACTTATAGAAATGAAATTCTGAGAGTTCACTTTCGGTGTACAGACACGCCACTGATTTCAGTTGGTAGATTCATTTATTGCAGCAGGTTTTTGGCAGAATCTTCTAGACCAATTCTGTATAAGGAGCATGTCATTAGCAAACAGTTAAAAAAAAAAAGAGAGATTTGGCCATTTTCATAATACGTAACAAAACAGAGAATACTGCTGTAAGAGAAAGTTGCAGAGACAAGAAGCGTGCCCTCTCTCACACTGGACAAGGAAAACACTTACCTCATGGGGACAGCGGAACAGTAGGAGGGGGCCGGGAGCCAAAGATGTGGGAGATGATAAAGATGCAAAGTCCCAGCCCGAAGGACAGTTATTAATTTAGGTCTACTGCACATTGAGATGACATAGTCCCCAACAAAACAGTGTACACTTCAAAATTGCTAGGAGTCATTTCAAATAGTCTCAAAATATTAAGTATTTGATGTGACTAGTATGTGGATTAATCAAACAAATATATTGGTCAACAAAGTATAGTCATAACTCAAATTTACCTAGTATGCCATAAACTTAAACAGTTACAGCCAATTTATGATTAAAAATCAGTTATGGAAAAGCCAAGGAATAGAATTCAGCCCAAAATTTTACTTTGCTACCGACACACACTGTATCTTCCAAGCACACGGTTTTCAGCGGCTGTGGTCAGCATGACCACGGAGTAGCCGCTGCATTTCTCCTTCGTGTTATCTGCTTGCATCAAGCAAAGCACTTCAGTCTTCATCAACAGAAGTGCCTGGCTTGGGGATCTCTGATGAAGAAGCTCGCTTGGGGGTCTCTGTGAGAACCACGTATCTTCTCTGGATTCCAGCTCGAGCGGCCTTCTAGCCCACAGGACCATCTGGGTAAATTACACACTGATGTATCTAGGTGGCTTCTGGTCCACACAGCTTCTGTTCCCCTGCATGCTATTATTTAATGAGAGTAAACAGCAGAAAGCACAGGCGAGATACGAAGGGGCTCTGGACCCCAGCCAACCTCTAGTGCTTGGTCCGCGTGTGTCCAAGAGTGGGACCCATCAGCTCTCTGATGAACCCATCATGCAGAAGAAATGAAACACTCTCCCAGGTCTGCTGCACAGCCCGGGACGCGACTTGCAAGTCACGCTACCCACGATGCAAGGTGCCCCTCTTCGCTACACACAACTCCCCTTTCTTAGCTCCTCTGCGTCCACAGACATGAACGGCTTCACAGGTCGGACCCTGCTTGGAACACACACCCAGCCTCTTCTCAGATAAAGACGCTTGTCTGCCTTCCCCTCTCTCTTGCTAACACATGCCCTGGTGATGTTACCTGTTTTGTAATGTTACATATTAGTTCTGTATGTGGTCTTCTTAGCAAATCTCCAGCAGGAGATAGATAGCGACAATTCCAGAGGGCCCGTGACTGCCAATGAAACATCCGTTGCTAAGTGAAATGTAAAAGAACTCTACATCAATCAAGGCAGTTTGGTTCCAGTCTTCCAAATCACTGTGGAATTACCCAGGCTCTTCCTACCAAATTTCTACCTTCCCCGACTCCAAGACCCAAGACAGGAAATGGAGCTCCAGGGACGCAGACACGGAACAGATGGTTAAATAAAAGAAATGAAAAGACGAGAGCAACCATGGGGATAGTCCGCAAGGATGGGGTGGGGTGCTTTCTTTTGTTTTGAGCGGCCCGAGTCCCCAAGGGACACCAAATAGGAATGCTATGGTGCCACCAAGCGCAGAGCGCAGAGCTCCCAGCTTCGCAGCTGGGCGTGACTCACCACCCGGAGCTCGTGGTGAGAGGCTGTGAGCCAGGGCTTGAGAAACAAGTGTCAGCTAAGGAGAGGGCTCGGGGGTTAAGGCATCACCTCTGGAGCACAGTGACCTGAGCTCAGAACCCATATTCCTGTAAAGATGCCAGGCAGACATGGCCGCAGCCTGTGATTCCAGCCCTGGAAAGTGGAGCCTGAGAAACCTCAGAGCAAAGCAATAAAGGGGGTGAAGTAACCCAGAATGATTCCTGAAGTCACCCTTGTACCCATACGCACGCACACACACACAAACGTGCATGCACACAAGCACATATGCACGCACACATACACAGGCGTGCATGCACACACACACGCACACGCACACATGCAATCAGTGCTAACCCACAGCAGCACTTTCTCTGTGTCACTTATGAAATCCTGGAAGAGAAGCAGTGTCAACCTTTCAGACAAGAAGCACAGCCTGTGGCTTCTTTCCTTTTACTGAATATTTTTATTTTCATGGCGCAAAAGCAAATTAAACTGTGGCTCATCTGCATTTCCTGAGCTCGTGCTACGATCACTTCTCCCTGGGCAGCAGGCTTCTTTGCTGGAGGACGGCACGAGAAACCAGGACCCGCGTGTGTGTTAGGGGCGCTAGCAGACACTGGTGTGCCGTAGGCAGGCACACGCATTCCCAGAGCACGTGCGTATGCACATACATAAGAGGACTTGGTGAAAAACGTCCTTCCATCCTACACACACCGTGTCTAAAAGTCAAAGTTCCCGGTGAGAAGTCAATGCGTGTCCTGTGCCTCTTGCAAAGATCGTTTTTCCAGAATCCCTTCCAGAACAGCTCTAGCGTGACAGAAGAAGCGTGTGTCTGTGCGGGGAGGTGGCTCAGTGGGCGAAGCCTTTGCATCTCAGGCAAAAGGACAGAGTTCGGGTCCCCAGACCCCACATTAAAGTGCGGGACAAGTACAGCTGCCTGCCTGGGATCCGACCCCGGAAGACGGAGCCTGGGAATCCCCAGAGCAGGCCGATTAGCCACACGAGCCCTAATGGTTGCTCTGGGCTCAATTAGAAAGCCACGTTCCAAACGATAATGCAGAAGAGAGGATAATTCTCAAGATCACCCTTGGGCCTCCACAGGCACATAGACGCAAGTATATTCATGTATATACAGCCACACACGCGCGCACAGACAGACACACATATGCACACATACTATGCACATACATATGAAAGAAAAAAAGAAAGATTGTAATATCGATAGAATCCCATACACCCCACCCGTTTCCTCTGCTATTAACACCTTCCATGAGTATGAGAATTTATCACACTTAATGAACCAAGACAAACTGATTGCTGGCTAAAGTCTACCCTTCGTTGAGGTTTCCTAATTTCCCTCCTCTGCCCTACAATCCTACCCATTAGATTCAGTCCATCCCCTTGGGCTCTGGTAGGCTGTGCCAATTCAGATTTGTGTTGTTTTCGGGCCTTGACAGGTTGGGAACTGCTTGGGTGTTTTTCCCCAATTTAGACTTGTGTAAAGTCTGTCACCATTACACCCCAGTTGCGAGTTTGGGGGAGGAAGACGGCGGAGGTCTGGGGCCCACCCCACAGGCCTGCCAGCATGAGGGCCTCTCCTGGCACCAGTGCCCATCTTGGTGGCAGCCCACCCCGCTGAAGCACTTCCTGTCCATCTTCTCCCCCCCCCCCCCCCCGCACTCCTACACTGCGGTCCACAGCAGGAGCCTATGGGCGGCTCTCACGGGTGCCGCCTAGGGCGGAACATTTGCATTCATGACTTGGAACCCTGCTGCAGGGGTGATTTGTCTTCTGGTCCCCTGCGGACTCATTTAGTCCTTCTAGCGTGTTCGAGGCACTGCAGCCTCGTGGGCTGTGATTTCATCCTTTGGATTCTAGTCCTGAGTTTGTTCCTTCTGCGGCTCAGATCACCCCACCATTAGTCCTGCGGTTCCACTCGTCTCCTTGAAGAGTCGTGTGTGTGTGTGTGTGTGTGTGTGTGTATGTGTGTGTGCATGCATGTCACACATGCACACACCCACACATGCACACCCACACATGCACATGTACACCACACATACACTCATCCACACATACACTCATCCACACATACACTCATCCACACACACACTCATCCACACACGCACACACCCACACACGCACACACCCACACATGCACACACCCACACACGCACACACCCACACACGCACACTCTGTGCATCCGCGTCATCTACACTGAACGATGAAGTCACACTGAATCACAAACTTAAGCCACTGCCTCATGGATCTCCATCTTTATCCCATGAGCCACCTGTAATCTCCCATGACTGCCGCCCACTGATAACCTTCCACACATATATGTGGTGCTTTCAAAACTCTTATCACCAGATAACCTCATGCAAACAACTCTACACACTAGAATGAAGGGTCTCTGTGTGACCCTTTTTGTCTTTAGACCTGCAGACTCCATCCACATCCAATATTCGGGCCCCATACCTCTCTCCTCATTGAAAGACAGCTGGATAATTCTGTACACATCTCTTTCCACCCTGGGATTCTCTGGTCTGGATGTTTTTACACCCCAAGGGTCTCCTTGTGCTATACAGTTCTGCAGGTTTCGAAAACTACCATGTCCAAGTTTGCCATTACAGAACCATTCAATAGTCCCTATGCTAAAAAGTTTTCTTTAGCAGAGGAAGGTTCTGGAAATCATGGATCCCTTGCCATTATTTTCTTTTTCCTTAATCATATGAACAAGTCACCTTGACGACACTTTCTCTAAACTGTATTCTTCCACTTAGTGCTTTGAAGACTCATCCATGTCTTTGCATCGCTTATAATTCCTTTCTTTTCATCGATGAGCATTAGCCCATTACAAAGACATACCACAGCCTATTAATCTGTTTGCTGCTGAAAAGCAGATTGGCTAATTGCTATTTGGTGATTATAAAGAAAGCAACTAAACAAACACTTCAGTCCTGGTTTATATCAAAACAAGTGTGAAAACCAACTGAGTAAGTACTCACTCGAATGGCAAGGCGGCTGAGGCCACGTCCAGCTGGCAAGAATGGCAAACCTCCCCAAGTGGTTTCTAGAGTGCACCCCAATCCCCAGTGTTACTCTGGCGCTCACACACACCAGCAGCGTGACTCATGGGGACTTCAGATCCCAGCCATCTTCGTGGCATGGTGTCTCCTTGTTTTCAATAGTAGTTCCCTAGTGATGAACTATATTTGCCATCTGTGACAGACACTGTCAGCTTCCACTCGGCACGTGTGAGGTGAGCCTTTGGTCACACCTGTGAAGAACTGTTTAGTTGAGGCAAGTCTCTGAGGAAGCCTGTAGGAGGCGGTACTCACTGCCTTATGGAAGCGGGAAGACCCACTGTGCGCAGCAGGTATACGTGTGAAGAAGTGGAGCTGGCTGGGGGTCTCGGCTCTCCCCTCCACTCCTGACCTTGGACAAGTGTGGCGGGTCCCTCGCTCCCGTAGTAGCGCTCCAGCCAGATGGACCACAGCCAGGAATTGTGAATGGAAATAAAACCTCTGGCTCCCCTCACTGTGTAGATCAGATAATTACTACAGGAAATTATGAACTAAAACACCCTGCTCTCATTCAGCTATTGCCACTTACGCGCTGTGAGGAAGATGTTCATATCGCATGTCCATTGTGATGGTTTCTTGTTGCATCCTGAGAGATCTCTGCACACGTTGGGCACAATGTGTTGTCAGATTGGTATTTAAATGCTTCTCCCATCTGGCTGCCCATCCTCTCAGTAATGTAATCTCTTGTTGAGCAGAGGTTTTAAACAAAACCTACTGTCATTTTTCATGAATCCTGCTCTCCAATTGCATCTACAAACCGCTGTCCAAACCCGAGGGTGCTGAGCCGCCTGTTTCCAGCTGTTGGTCGACCCCACACCGCATGGCCCGTCTGGGCTAACGCTGTGTTGTGCAAGGTCTGGGTCGAGGTCCATCCCTGGCAGACAAATGCCAGGCTCACGTGCATCGCGTGCCAGCCACGTGGCCCTTCTCTCCGGGTTTCCACACAGGGAGATCACATGGCAGCACATGGCCCACACCCTTCAACGCAGATGGCAGCGAATTCCTCTCGCCACTCCACTCCTTTCTCTTTGCATCTGGCAGGACGGGAGATCTTCCTCACACACAGAGCGTCTTTATTCATTCCTCTCAGCTTAACGCCTATTCTCCCACTCCACGTGACACGAAAGCGTTCCTTAGAGCACAGGCCAGATTATGGCAGAATAAAGACAGAAGGCTAAGACAGCTGGAGTCCTCAGAGAGCAAGAGGGAATGCCACAGGGGAGGAAGACCATGGAGGCCACAGGAGGAAGGCCACAGGAGGAAGGCCACATGGGGGAGACCACGGGAGGAAGGCTACATGGGGGGAGGCCACAGGAGGAAGGCCACAGGAGGAAAACCACGGGAGGAAGGCCACACAGGGGAGAAGCTCGGCCAGAGATCACGCAGACATGAGCCTCTCTGCAAGGTGCTTACAAACCATGAGAAATGGCAAAATCAAAATTGCATTTCTGTTCCTGGTTTGAGAATTTTGCTTCCTATGCAATGATCTGAAGTCTACTCCTATTTTAAATTTTTCTTTGAAATCATAAAGTTAAAATGAATTAATAAATAATCACAGGAAAATAGGCCATGCCAGAATGAGTTTTGGGGAGCCAGGAATCCATTCTGAAAGAGTGGAGCAGGAGAATTTTAGGATTCTAATGGTGCGGGACTGCTTCCATGGGGGCGGGGAGACGGGGAGGGAGAGGAGGAGAGGGAAGGGAGAAGGAAGACGAGAAGAAAAGGAATGGGGAGGAAGAGGAAGAGGAAAGGGAGGAGGGAGATTTGTGGAGGGAGAGAGAGAGAGAGAGAGAGATGCCCTGGGCTACAGAGAAGCAACAGGTAGACTCACCACTGCAAGACAGGCCCCTACCCAGAACAAAGTGCTGGCATGCACCCCTCATCTTGCTTGGCAGCGCTGGCGGGGGGGTACTGTGAACCTAACACATTCCCACAATCCCTTGCGGTCTCTGTCTGCTCTGTCGGGACTGTTATGAGTGAAAGCTGTATTCCCAGTGCGGGTGCTTCCCGGGACTGTGCCCTTATGCAGCCAATTATGTGCTCAGCAACTGTTCTGGGACCCTCGAGCTCTGTGACCCAGCCGCACAGCCGCTGGTGGTTCTACCCAAGAGTCTCCCTGGGGACCCAGCTGCAGTTGCAGGCTCCGCTTTGGATGCCCCGTTCCCCGAGCCCTGAGACACTGCACAGCATCACTGGTCTTTGGACGCCAGCACCCAGAAGTGTGGCCGGTGGATCACCGCTCCGGGCTGTCCAGGGCGGGAGGCCCCTTCCCTTCAGTGATCGTCCTTCCTACTTCCGAGTTCTCACACTGCGCTGTGGGTTCAGGGGACACACAGATGCTGTGGGCACCATGGCGTGTAGCCCAGCACGGAGCTGAGATACTGGAGAGACGTAGTGAAGGCCGTTGGAATGAGCGAATGGCTGCCGCAGCAAATGCCTTACTTTTGGTCACACAGCAAATTTCCTGTGTATCCTGTGGGATTCACCAAAGGAGTAGAGTACACCAAAGGAGTGGGGTACACCAAAGAAGTGGGGTACACCAAAGAAGTGGGGTACACCAAAGAAGTGGGGTAACCAAAGGAATGGGGTAACCAAAGGAGTGGAGTACACCAAAGGAGTGGGGTACACCAAAGGAGTGGGGTACACCAAAGGAGTGGGGTAACCAAAGGGTGGTGATGCTGAGGCTGAGCGTTACTGCTATGGAAAACAGAAGTTACAATCAAAGCCACAATTCAGTATCAGCCCCATTTACATCATGGTAACACCCATGCGAACTCAGCATTTGTCAAGCGATCCCAGGCGCCAGCTTGAAAAGTACTTTACGTGCAGCACAGCAGTGAATTATGAGGAACTGCGTGGGTGGAGAGCACTGTCCACATGGATCTCGAAGACTGTGAATCAGACAGGTGCTAAATGACCCACGGCACAGGGCTGGGCCTCGGGGGCCTGAGCAGGACACTGCGGGGTGAGAGAAGCAGAGGGCCTGTAGGAATCCCGGGCAGGGGTCCCACAGAATGTGGTGACCTGTGAGGGTCACTGGAAACATTGACCCAGGCTGGAGGGAGGGCTCCAGACTCTACTTCACAACCAGAAGGACTTGAGTTCAGATCCTGCATCCCATGTAAAAACACCAGCTGGAAATGGCAGCAGCGTTCACTTCTAGCCCTGGAAGGCGGAACCTGGAGATTTCAGAGCAAAGCAAAAAGAGGTGGAGCAATCCAGAAAGGATGATTTCTGAAGTCACCCATGGTACTGCAAAGGGAAACATAGTGCCCTCTGATACCTATAGATAAACAAACACAGGCAAACACACACACACACACACACACACACACACACCCCACATATAATAATAATAATGATAATAATATAATAATAATAACAATTTTTTTTAAAAAAAAGAAACGCTAATCTATGGACAGGGTCCCACGGGGTGGTCGCAGCCTCCCGCCCACACACTGGGCGCTGATCTCCTCACAGCCCTGGAAGCCAGAGTCGTCGCCTTGGGAAGCGTAACCTAGGGACCCCCAGAGGTCTCTATGGGCAGACGAGGCCCCTCAACCACAGTGAGCCGCTGCACTGTGAGGGGCTCACAGTGACTGACAAGCTGCGAGAACTTGATAAATGTCAGCGATTATTGCCATTATTTAAATGTTGATTTTACTGAATTGCTTCTTTGATGAGAAACTTTTATCTCTACAGTAACGATGCTCAGCTTCATTGTCAACGCATTTGACGTATGGCGATCATCTGTGAGATGAGCCGTAGCTCGCTGCTGTCAATAAAACCCCGAGCTCACTAATGTATTCATCCGATCCAGAATTATTTCCCTCGTCTCTGCAATCTGTGCTAGTCTCTGACCGCACCATGACGAAGGCAAAGAGACCAGGTCTGCGTCCACGGAGGTCCCCATCCCGTGGAAAGACAGATGGACATTAATGGGACATCACGCATCAGACGTGGACATGGGAAAGGTCAAGCTGTGGCAGGAGGCGTGTGGCTTCACGCAAAGCCCAATCCAGCTTAAGGGAAGAGGCCCCCACGCCCACGCCAAGCAAGGACCTAGGAGACCCCACTCGCGACATGCAGGTCCTGAGAGCTGGACCAGAGCCAGCTCAGAAGGCAGGCGGCAGGCAAGCACAAACATTTGCCCAAACAAAACCACCAGGCGGGGGTAGCGATGCGACCCACCTCTCAGCCAGCTGTTAACCTGCTGCCTGCGACTTATAAAGGTCACAAACGCCAAAGCTCATACAAGTAGTGCTGTTAGAGGAAATTATCATCAAGGGCTGGCCATTAGGGAAATTGACTTTAGAATAATTTGCTTGGGGTGAACGGGGAGCAACTCACAGCCCGGTGTCTGTCTCCAACACAGCCAAAGTGTATGAGGGGCTCTAGCTATGGGGTCTCCTCGCACAGTCAGCAGAACGTCTGGAAGCTGCAAGGCTGAATTCTCCCACCTGCTGAAAAGCAGCCCACTGACTGCACAGCCAGAGCATCTGCTGGGTCTTCCCCTCTACCGTGCCGCCCCGGGCTGAAGAGGTTCCCGGCCGCCCTCACAAGAACACTCTGGTCAGGACCCAAGCAGCTGGGGCCTTGGCAGCAGGTCGCTAGGAACACAGAAGTGCTCCGTACACTTCAGGGTGCACGGAAGTCATCTTGTCAAAGCTCAGGAGCCACTTCCAATATCCCACTTGATTGACACCAGATAACTGGGTAGTGGAGAGGCCTGGCAGGGTCCCAAGACAAAGAAACAGTAAACAAGGAAAAGCTGTGCAATGATCATACCTGATCAACACACGCTCCACACATGCACAGGACATCACATGCCGCACATATGTACAGAACATCACATGCTGCACGCATGCACAGAAACATCATGCCACACCCCAGAGGCACGGACCACGACGACACAGCAGTAACAGTGTCTCCTGCACACGTCTGTTCAGTCACTCGGGGCTGCGTCCTGAGGTCCGGATCCCTGGTAAAGTGCAGGAGATGCCTGAGCTGCTGACGCCCAGGGCAGCCTGGAGAGGAAACCTACGAGACAACAGCTGTGCTCCGTCTCCAGGGCACGGAGGTAGGAAGGCGGGTAGGTGAGCTGTTCCCTCCTTCCCCAAGCGAAGGAGCAGTTGGGTGAAAGGTCCAGCACGTGGCCAGATGCGAGGGCCAAGACGACAGATGTTCTCAAAAACACGAACGACTTAGTCACAAGCAAATGTCAGAAGCACACATGAGAGACAGTACAAGATGACCTGCCATGTGCTTTGGAAGTGTCAGATCCCAGGAGGCAGGACCGAGGCACTCCCACACCCCACAAGCTAAGGGGACTGGCGATTAAATGTGACATGGGATCCTAGAGAAACTTCTAGAACAGGAAGGGTAAGATCTGTGCTGGAAATGGGTAGAATTAAAATAAAGTGCTTAATTTTGTTAATAGTCTTAAATAGTGTTGTCTTCCTGGCCCCCTAATTCTGTGGTTATGTAAGATGCTATTGTTAGAGTCTGTTGGGTGTAGGATACACAGGATTTCTCTGTACAATTTTATAACTTCCCTCGAAATCTAAATTTAGACTGAAGTAAAAGTTAAAAAAAAATAAATCGCTGACTCTTCCCTCAGACAGGACCTAGAAAACCACAGAGTGTTCTTCCTACTTGCCAAAGGAAAGACGGGGTACCTCAAGGGGTCTCGTGAGTCTGATTCTCACGAGCACCCAAAGCAAGCCACTGTCTCGAGGGTGCCCAGGAAACCCTCCGGCCATGCTGAGGGGAACACGAACCTCAAGAGCGAGCAGCACTTGGAAAGTGGGGGAGACCCAAGTACAGCAAGAGGAAGAAATCGAGGGTTCCCGACCTGCCCAAATAGCTGGGGAGCAAGAAGGTCTGACTGCACGGGACCGTCCATTCCTGGGGAGAGGGAGCCCACAGCCCTCGCAGCCTTCTCAGCACTCAACTGAGCACGTGCAAAGCCTGGCGGGTCATTAGTAGGTCCGCAGAGTCAGGCGGCGAGGCAGCACCAGGCTAGCGTGCTCTCAGCATTCCTTTCTGGTGGTCACTGGCGTTTGCCGCTGGGATGCAGGACCACTGGCTCCACAGAGATTCCAGAAGGAGACACAAAGTTAATAAGCAAGATACTCAGAAAAGGTTAAGCCACGCCCGCTGGCGTGAAGGCAGCAAATATGGCGCCTCCATACAGTGCTGACTGTAAGCATCGCTGATGTGTGCCACACGCTGTCCCAGTATCTCTGAATACGCCGGGCCGGAAGGTATCATCACATGAAAATGGCTCAATAGTCAAGAGCTTGCTGTACAGGCAGGAGGTCAAAGTTCAAGTCTCCGGAGTCCACAGAAAGCTGGACACAGTAGTGTGAGTCTACAATCCCACCCCCTACAAGAGGCTGGGGAATCCCAAAGACGGCTGGTCTACTGTACACAGGCAAACAAGAGATCTCACCTCAAGCAAGGTGGAAAGTGAGAAGCGAGGACCTCCACACACACCAAAGTACATGTGCACCTGCATCAACACACATGCACACAGTCCTACATACATGCACAAATACACACACGAACACATGCATGCAGTCCTACATGCAGGCACAAATACACACACACGAACGCATGCACACAGTCCTACATACATGCACAAATACACACACATGAACACATGCATGCAGTCCTACGCACATGCACAAATACACACACATGAACACACGCACACAGTCCTACGCACATGTACAAATACACACACATGAATACATGCACGCAGTCCTACACGCAGGCACAAATACGCACACATGAACACATGCACACAGTCCTACATGCATGCGCAAATACACACACACGAACACATGCATGCAGTCCTACATGCATGCACAAATACACACACACGAACACATGCATGCAGTCCTACATGCATGCACAAATACACACACATGAATGCATGCACGCAGTCCTACATGCATGCACAAATACACATGAACACATGCACACAGTCCTACATGCATGCACAAATACACATGAACACATGCACACAGTCCTACATGCATGCACAAATACACATAGGAACACATGCACACAGTCCCACATGCATGCACAAATACACATGAACACATGCACACAGTCCTACATGCATGCACAAATACACACAGGAACACATGCACACAGTCCTACATGCATGCACAAATACACATGAACACATGCACATAGTCCTACATGCATGCACAAATACACACAGGAACACATGCACACAGTCCTACATTGCATGCGCAAATACACACACACGAACACATGCACACAGTTCTATATGCAGCTAGAACAGATGTCAAAGCCACAAATGTGTGCGCAGCAAGCTACTGTGGCACAGCACCAGCTCAAACTGCCCAGGAGAAAACCACCCCCGAAACAGCCTTCAGAAGCCCGCCCTGCACACGTGCAGTCATGACGCACACGGGAAAGATGCCGCTCACGGGCGCGAGGCACCTAGACTGATTCCTGAGTCTTAGCATTGTGAGGGCCGAGATGCACCCCCGAGCACCCCGACTTCATTTCCTCTGGGTGCACACACAAAAGCCTGACAGCCAGATGAGATGACTGATGTTCATTTCTGAGACAGGGCCTTGCTATCTTGCCCAAGGGCCCTATGTGGGGCCGAAGCAATCAAATGTTATTCTCCCATAAGAGAAGAAGGAAATCTGTCACTTGCAGCAAAGCAAATGGAACAAGGGGACATCACGTCTAGTTAAATAAGACAGGACAGAGAGACAGGTGCCCTGTGTCCTCCTCACTTGAGAAAGATTCAAAGTCCTGAAAGCCGCATGGTGAGTTCTAGAAATGAGGAAGCTGTGTATGGGTTTGACCTGTGCACCCCGCCTGCATATGTGAAATACCCCACTGAACCCTGAGGGCTTGTGCAATCCAAACATTCTAATTTAAAATTAGGGTGGCATTACACCCCAAAGCACACCCTCCACTCGGCAACCTGAAGTCCCTCTGCTGATTGCCACTAACAGACCCAAGCAAATCAAGCTGTGCCTGTCACACCCCCAAGGACCAGCCAAAGCTTCCTGCTCGGGCACCTCCGAACCTGCAGGAAGCAGGAGGCAGAAACGCAGCTCCCTAGACCCACAAAGCATGAGCCGCGAGACCCGGACATCTTCCCGCTTCAGCAGAACAAACGTGCGTCAGTTTTTTTATTAAATTTTTTTGCTGAGTTCTTATGCAAAAGAATAGGCTCATTCCAGCGTTTGCAAGCATAGCTCCACTCCCCTCCCCAGCTCCCCAACTCTCTTTCTAGCCCTCTTCTCCCTTCCTCGTACACCTCTCTTTATACATCTTTATGGCCTCGTCTTGTGGTCCCTCCCTAGCACATGACCTACACACCAACACACGCATGTTCAACGCTATGCTCCGCCACGCCCAGCACTGTCTCTCTGAGTCTGCGATTCCTCGCGTGTCCTCCACGGAGGGACAGAGCAGATGTCCGAATCCTCTCACACCTGTCCAGGGATTTATACCAATCATCCAGGCACTTGTAGTGTGCCGGCATGTTGCCAATAAATTCTTGATCAAAGAGCTCAGGGAACAGGAAGGTTTACTCTTTCTTACCAGTCTTGGCTCCTGGTCCTAGTTCTGAGGAGTGCTCATAGCGACCCCAGGAACCGTGGGACCTGACCACACCATAACCACGGGTTGCTGAGAGAGGGGACCAGATGGCAAGACGGCCGACGTCTGCCGAAGATGCCACCTCACTGAACTAGCTCCTCCATCTTATCATCCGCCCAGAGGATGGTCCCACCCACTGTGAGCTGTCTGCCCACATCCATCAGTCAATCTCTTGCAGGTTTGCTCAGCTTGCCTTGACGACTAATCCCTCACAGATGTGCCCTAGAGCTCAGTCTTTGACTATTAGGTTGACAGCTATATATCTAACTAGTATGGCATTTATTTAAAAAACAACTTTTCTGGACCAAATTCTCAGGGATTTAGAGACTGATCCTGCTCCCCAGAGCTGTGTTCCACACTGAAGACTGGACCTGCCTTCTGGTCCTGGTCCACACTGCAGACCAGACCTTTTCAAACCTCTTTGGCTCTCAGGGCATACGTGGAAATGTCACTCATTCGCTCACCAAGTTCAGTGTTTTATAACATCAAGGTCTTTAGGGACACCCGCACACAGGACCCGTGAGGGCTGACCCACCCGTGCAGCCTCATCGCAGACCCCGACTTCCCTCTGCATTTGAAGCGGCTGCTCCTCTGCCTAACATGCCTTTCCGCTCTACCACCAAGACTGAGTCCCAGCAGCCACCCCCGGACTGAACTTGACCCCCACACGTGAACTGTGGCGTCTGCCCGCAACCCAGCCTCGCCCTCCCACTCGACACGGGTGAGTCCACGCACATCCTCCGAGGTGCCCCACGCCTGCGGATCCGGGGCACCCTGCGGGTGGCATGTGCACTACAGGAGGCGGCTCGTGGCAGGAGGTCTCGTCTCATGGAGCATGTGTGCCACGCGTGCCTGGCAGGCCCTGAGCAACGAGGCTGGCATCAGCTCGCCGCGGGGCCTGCAGCTCCCGCGAAATGTGACTTCCTCTGCAAGGTGCTGTGAGTCTGGCTGTGCCAGGTCAGCCAGCCACCCCCCCAGCCTTCCCATCGCCCCCCACGACCTCGCTGCTGTTACTTTGCCTAATAACCCAGCGCCTCGCTGTTCCCAGACTGGCTTCCACCACATCCGGGGGACCCGTTCTTCCCGCCCGGCTCGCCTCTCTCGCTTCTGACTTGGGGCCACCCTGCGACCCAGTTTAAACCTGACTGAGCATAGTGGCCTCTCTGAGCATCTTAATACCTCGGAAGAAGATCTTACAAACAAGGAGGTAAACAGAAATCAGCAGGTCCTGTGCCTACCGACCGCCTCGTGGGAACCAGGAAAACATCTCCGCTTCTTCCTTTGAGGCTGGGGAGCGCTTACCAGCTCTTCCACCCTCGCTAAGCACTGTCCCCCAGGAACACACAAAGGAATGAAAAGCAACCCTGATATTCAGACGGAACAAGGCACACAAGGGCCAGAGCCGCTGCGCTGTGGTCTGTAAGTTATCACTGGCCTTTTTAAAATTTAATTAGCCTGTTTGAACACTATCTCATTTCAAACATCTAGCTGCTGTGGCACAATTAAAATTCCACAGTGTCAGAATGAGAAAGGGGGTGGAGAGCGTGGAAGCAGGTGCCCCCCCCCGCAGGTCCTTTTGAAGACGGACGTCGTTACCCGTCCATCAAGCCAGATGCTTTACCATCCTTCTGCCAGCACGTGAAGCCGCCTGTGCCCTCTTATGAGCTGGCAGCACTCAGTACTGATGCGCCCACCCCTACCCAACCTCACAGCAGTCCGCCAGCTCCCCGGGCCTTGACACCTCTCAAAGGATTGTGGGAGCCCAAGAACAGACACCCCACGGTGATGGCTTCCCACACGGCGGGGAGTCAACCGCCCTGTGTGGGCAGCAGACAAGATACTGCTTGGGGCCCAGAGATCAGATCACGCCCAGAGGTCGCTCCGTCTCTCCCCATCCCAGCTCTCCGTGCAGTACAGGGAAAGGCTGCCTTGCAGGGTCCACGCACAGCTCAGCAGCAAGGCGTCGCTCGCAAATCTAGCGACCTGAGCTGCTTGGTTCCCACACAGAGCTACGTGGTGGGTGTCCAGAAATGACCCTGTGACCTCCACCTGTGCGTCACAGCACGTGAGTGCACAACTCTCTCTCTCTCTCTCTCTCTCTCTCTCTCTCTCTCTCTCTCTCTCCCTCTCTCTCTCTAATAAGAAATGAAAGAAAGAGAAAAAAGACACCACCATCTCCATGAAGCCTCCCTGGCTTTCCCTGAGACAGTCCTGGCTTCCTCTTCCTGTCTCACGAGGACTGTCCCACAATCCATTTGTCTAATGTCATAGTTAGGCACAGTTGTCAACTTGACGGTTGAGAGTTCGAGCTCTGGGCACATTTGTAGGGAATTAGTGGTTGGGTTAAGCCCAGAGCAAACCTGCAGGAGATTGTCTAGCTAATGGGGAAGGCCCAGCCCATGGTGGATGGGACGAGGCCCTGAACAGATGAATAAAATACTGAGAGTCAGATGAGGAAGTCAGCTTCCTTGTGTACACTTGGCCAGACAGGCTGGTCTGGCAAGTAAAGCTCGTCCCTCTTTCAGCCCTGTAGAGATGGTGCGGCCAGTTCCCTCAGCCCTGGTGTTGGCGTGAGCTCTCCTGCCAAGCTATAACAAGTAATCATAACAGAATAAATCTCTTGTTCCCTTAAGCCATCTGATGGTCATTTATCAGTAACCATGCAGGGAACTGCAACATCTAATGAGTTCAATGACTCCGGAAAAGGTACCAGCATCATTCCAAATGCCTGTGACAGAGCAGTGAGCAAAACAGACGGAGCATCTGCACTCGACTTTTTATTCAGTAGAAGGGGAAACAGCAAGAATCTGCTGTGACGGATGCGGAAGATTCTCAGCAGCAAGAGGAAGCCGAGCGACCGAGGAGGAGCGTGGTTCACACGGGCTGAACTGGTTGCTCTTCTTGCTGTGAGAGAACAGCCAAAGTCAAGCAACGGAGAACAGGTTTGTTCAGATCACAGTTCCAGAGGGAAGACACGGCCTTTCGTGGCGGAGGCGGCACGGCTGACAGAAGCAGAAGTAAGCTGGGTTACTGCGACATCATGGAGGCTGGGAGCTGCAAGACCACAAGCTAAAGAACAGGCCGCTCCCAGAAGCAGGGTGGGACTCATCCACCTCAAGGTCCCCTGGGACTGCCTCCTCCAGCAAGGCTCCACTTCCTAAAGGTGCCATGACCTTGCCAAGCACGGGGGACTGTGGGGGACACATTTCAAACCATGACATGGGCTGTCAGCAGAGACCTTCCCGGGCAGGTGTGAGCACAGGAAAAGTTGTGCATGAGGTTCAGGCCGTGGCCTGCAAGAGGAGGCTCTGCTGGACGGGGAAGCTGGCGCACAGTCCTTGGGGACAAAGGCAGGCGTGGGAGGGCTGGACGTGCTTGAGACACAGCAGCCCCCGGCCAGCTAAGCCCAGGACGATGGAGGTGGTGTCAGCAGGCGCCAGATCACACAACGTCGGTGGCCAAGACCCCGGATTTCACACTGAGTTACCGGGAAGCAAGCCAGGGCGCTGGGTGACCCGGCCTCTCTGGAAACACACTCCATGCTGTGACTGTTGATGGACAGCTCCCCGCAGGGCGTGGCTCCGGACGCGACAGCTGGTTTCTAAAAGCTGTTCAGAGGAGGACCGAGGAGAACAGAACAGACGGAGGCTCTCACCTGGCCCTGGACACGCCTCGCGTGCCGGACCGTGTGTGTCCCGAGAGTGTGTGTCCCGAGACAGGGTCGCCTCGCGGCCTGTGACGCCGCCCGCCCGCGCCTCGCATTGGGCTCTGCTCAGCAGCGGCTGTTCCCAAGCACGAGGCTGTTCTGTGTGCCGTGAACAGAAAGCACCAAGAGCCCCCTTGACACTGACACCTGATCAAGTCCCAACCCCCCCCCCACCCTCCGGAAACGTCTCCACAGTCTCAAGAACATCCAGACCCAGATCCGTGAGCTTCGTCACACGAGTGCCCCCCGTGTCCCCGAAGCACGAGGAGGTGGGATTCCGGGGTGCTGTCCAGGTGACGCACTGATCGCATGTGTTTCAGACGTCCTGAGAAAGTTTTCTGTAACCCACGGGCTTTCCAACCAGCCAATGCACCCCCCCCCCCGGGCCCCTGGAACCTAAAGGCAGCGAACGGAACATTTAAAAGGGGGCGTGCAGAGGGTAGTAGCCATTGGCTCAGCAGGCAAGAAGCCTGCTTGCAGACCTGGTGCCTTGAGTGTGATCCCCAGAAGTTCACGTGGTGAAGAGGGAGCTGACTTCACAGGCTTCCATCTGCCTGTCTGGGTCCCTCCCCTCTGACCTCTCTCCTCTAGCCTCTCTCCTTTGACCTCTCCCCTCTGACCTCACAGCCGTGTCTCAGATTCGCTCTGTGCCCCTCCCAGAACCCTCTCTGCCTCCACTTGCTTGACACCAGCTTTTCTACTTTCCGTTTTATTTTTTCTGTGACATTTACAATTAGGCTTAATTCCCCCCATTTATCATCTGACCTTCTCAGGAGACAACTGGTTGCCTGAGAACAGGGGTTCCGTATAATCTCTTGGCCATGCAATATTCCACGGGTGTTCTGAGCCCCAAAGGAGCAGATGTCTGAAGCAGGTCGGCAGCTGACTGATGACCATGGAGGAATCGTGACGGTCAACAGCAACTCTGTGAAACTCCTTCTCTCCTTCCACCTTCACGGGGTCCCGGGATTGAACGCAAGTCCAGCAAGGCCCTTCGCCTTCTGAGCTGCCTCGCGGCCCCTGAACGTCAATGGGGCAGCTGAAGTCTAGAAGGGCGTTCTCTCAAGGCGCTCCCCAACAGAGCCCTGAGCCCACGTCTTCTGCCTCCTGGCCCAGCGTAGCTGCACTGCACCACGTTCATCCTGTTGTGAGGGTCACGGAGCTCGGGAGAGTCAGTGACCAGACTGTCTGCCCAACCTTTTCTCCCCTCCACCAAGTGAACGTTACAGAAATGCAACATTTACAACCATACCTTGCAAAGGACTTCGAAGATGGCTCTTGAAATTCTCTAAGAGAATTCCACTGAACTTCAATGATTGTGTGCATAAATATAATGGAATTGTGACTTTTATACTAAAAGTAAAGGTTAATGGCTGCATTTGCTGTTTTTCCATTTCTCAAACACCAAGCAACCCAAGACTAATATGCACAGAGCCAAGCACGAGCAATTGGCCTCAAAACATTGCAGTCAGGTGCTGTGATACATCTTGTCTTCAATTAAGGTGGAAGTTGCTCAAGAACTTCATTTCTTCCAACAAAGACTTGAGTTTTACTTCACTGCGTCGCTGAACCCAGCCTCCTTCACAGCAAATCTGTCCGCCCGCTGCCATTTCTTCCTGAAGCATCTGCTTCCCACCACGCCGCAGCTGAGGCTTCCTCTCGCTCTTGAACAGCGCTCCACTGGGTGAAGACAAGAAGGAAGGATCCCCGAACCCCAGCGTCCCGCCCTGGCATCTGCAGGCATCTCTAGAGTGAACTCCAGAACCCAGCATCCCACCGTGGCATCTGCAGGCATCTCCAGAGTGGACCCCAGAACTCAGCATCCCACCCTGGCATCTGCAGGCATCTCTAGAGTGAACCCCAGAATCCCAGCATCCCACCGTGGCATCTGCAGGCAGCTCTAAAGTGAACCCCAGAATCCCAGCATCCTGCCCTGGCATCAGGAGGCATCTCCAGAGTGGACCCCAGAGCCCAGCATCCCGCCGGCATCTGGAGCACCTCGAGGGTCTGCTTCACTTCAGCCATTAGCACTCTGCAGAAGAGGTGGGTCCCTGCGAAAACACACGCATTCTGTTTCTCTTTTCCTCTTATTGTTTTATCCAATGAAGCTTGGACAAAATCAGTGTAAGGCACGAAGGCGTGGTGGCGAACACTCAACACAATGAACTTGGGGGAGAAAAAGGCATGCAGAGAATTCCAGTGGGCCAGACAGGAGCCCTGGGTCTCACCCCTCACTAACCCTCTTCACCTCCAACATCCAGTTCTGACCTAGGTCCAGACCACCCTGAACGCCCCAACCCCCCTACCTGATCTAGTTTGTCACTCTCTCCTGTCTAGGGTCTACTCCAGACACTCGAAGCAGGCTTCTGAAGCATTTCTGTCTGATTCTGCTCCCTCTTGCTTTCCCGGTGGACACCCAGGTGAGCTTCGTGGAGCACCTGCGTGTAAGTCCCTGGCACAGCTCCGTGGGGCACAGTATGAAAGCAGCTCTCTCAGCACTCAAAGCCCAACTCAGCACCCCGCATCTGGCCTGCCCGTGCAGACTCACGTGCCCTGACCCTCTCTGCACTGCACAGCCCAGCATCTCTCAAGTCTGTGCAGACTCCAGGCCCCCCTCCCTCTCCAATGCACTGACCCCTCCCCTCTCCAATGCGCTGACCCCTCCCCTCTCCAATGTGCTGACCCCTCCCCTCTCCAATGCGCTGACCCCTCCCCTCTCCAAGGCATGGATGTTCCGGCGTTACCCAGGACATTTCTCTCCACTAGAATAACTCATAAGGTCTTTTTGTTTTGTTTTTGTTTTTTATAATTTATTCAATTGTGTGTGTGTGTGTGTGTGTGTGTGGTGTGTGTGTGTGTGTAGAACCAAGGGGTAATTCGGGAATCATCTTGGACTTTTTTGCTTTTTGCTCTGCCCCGATTCACAGGCTCCGCCCACCAGGACCAGAAATGCAGGCTGTCCCCACTTCCACCCAGTGTTTGTACGTGGGATCTAGGATCTGAACTCAGGACCCTCTGCTTGCAAGGCAGAGGCTTAACCCTGAGCCATCTCTCCAGCCCTTCGTAAGGTTTTTTAGAAACACAAACTTCCTGTTCACAAGAAGGAAGTCATGTGACCTACATCTCCTCACCTGCTACATGGGAAACTTTGTCTGACATCCCTTTCTTTCAGCTTCCTAATACAGTCAGATGCAGCTTTATCTATCATTTAGGGATAAAATTGAAAAACAGAAGATTTGCCATTATAATTGTATAGCATTTCATATACTAGCAGAACGTTCAATTAGATTTAATCCACGTTAATTAAGCTTTCCATTTCAACAAAGCTCTATATCAGTGCATTCAAATTGGAAAAAAAATAAACATTAACGCTTCAGAGGCCTCACGACAGTTCAGCAAGACAGATTCCTCTCTACGCTCTTCCCGGGTGCGCGGCTGGCACTGGAGAAGGGAAAACGTGCATCTGAGAGAGGGCATTCCATGGCGCCCCCACCCCTCACCTAAGAGCTCGTTTCAGCAGCTGCCCCAGGTAGATTGTGATGTCTTCACACTGGATCCCCCCCATGTACCGGCTCTTACGATACCCATGGGAATCCCACCCAGTTGCCTTGGGCGGCCCGACTATTACCTCGTCTCCATGTTCACTGGATGCAGGCAATTGCAGTCTCAGCTGCGAGGCCCGGCAGGTGAGAGATGCCGGCCTCTAGCTAGGAAGGAACTTCAGCCAGCCAAGAACTTCTCTCCCATTACCTCAACGATGGCCTCGTCTGAGCATAGCTGGAATCAGAAACACGGGTTTCCGGAACCCCAAGGGAAGAGTCTCTCTCTGTGGCTTGAAGGAGGCAGGTGGAGGTGACTTCCTGCGGTGTGTCCCTGCTGTGCAGGGTGTTCCAGCAGCACAGGGGACGTTCGATGGACACTGAACACGGGGGTGTCTGTCTTCACTTTCTTCTTCTGACGACCAAGCTACGGGGAAATAACTGTGGTCCTCCTCTGGCTGCTTCTTTGCACCCAGCATATCAGTAACACCATCAATCATCATCTTCCTCTTTTATCACTGTCACCATCATCACCACCATCAGCAGCACCATCATCAACCATCCTTATCATCACCACCATTATCACCATCCTTATCATCACCACCATTATCACCATCCTTATCATCATCACCACCATTATCACATCCATCAGCATCACCACCATTATCAGCCATCCTCACCATCAATCACCACCATTATCACCATCCTTATCATCACCACCATTATCACCCCTTATCATCATCACACCATTATCACCATCCTATCATCATCCCACACCTTATCCCAACCACCATCACATCACCATTATCACCTCCTATCAATCACCACCATTATCACCATCCTTATCATCATCACCACCACCATTATCACCATCCTTATCATCATCATCACCACCATTATCACCATCCTTATCACCACCACCACCATTAACCATCCTTATCATCATCACCACCACCATCATCACCACCATTATCACCATCCCCACCATCATCATCGCCACCACCATTATCACCATCCCCACCATCATCATCACCACCATTACCACCATCCCCACCATCATCATCACCACCATTATCACCACCAACAGCAGCACTTTTCAACATCATCACCACCCTCACTGCCATCACCACTATCAACATCGCCACTATCACCATCTCCACTATCATGATCATTATCATCATCACCAGTATCATCATCTTCACTAGCTCCATCATTGGTACCATCACCACCATACTGTTGCAGTGCCTGCATGGTTGCTGACAAATGACCTTCAAAGGGCTTAAGAGAACAAGGGGTTTATTGTCTCACTGAGAGTCCGGTTGCAGTCTGTAGTCCAGCTTGACGGGAGAGCAGCACCAACACCGGGCCGAGGGAACCGGCCACAGCATCTCTATGTAACAGCTGAGAGAGGGACGATCCTTACTTGCCAGAGCAGCATGTCTGGCCAAGTGAACACAGGATGTTGACTCTCTCAACCAGCTCTCTGTATTTTATTCACCTGTTCAGGGCTGAGTCCCACCCACCATGGCTGGCCCTTCCCCATCGGTTAAACAATCTCCTGCTCTCCTGCAGGTTTGCTCTGGGCTTAACCCAATCACTAGTTCTTCACAATGTGCCCAGAGTCAAACCCCTCATAACTGTCAAGTGACACCTGTGCCTATACCTATGACAATCGTCATCACCTTCACCACCATCATCACCATCACCAGCATCACCACCTACCACCATCGCACATTTAAACTGAGTTCCCATCGATGTTGAGCAGTGCTAGGTGTCTTATGAATACTTCTAACCCCCACAAAAATGCAAAGCGTCACTTCCTAGACCTTGCCCAGCCCCCTCTGGGCTGCCATATTCAGTGCATCATGGGATCCTGACCCCAGGCGCACCCCGCAGTCCACAGCATCACTGACCCCAGGCGCACCCCGCAGTCCACAGCATCAGTACCCAGACTGCACCCAGCAGTCCACAGCATCACTGACCCCAGGCGCACCCCGCAGTCCACAGCATCACTGACCCCAGGCGCACCCGCAGTCCACAGCATCACTGACCCAGGCGCACCCCGCAGTGCACGCATCACTGACCCAAGCTGCACCCGCAGTCCACAGCATCACTGACCCCAGGCGCACCCCACAGTCCCACAGCATCAGTACCCCAGACTGCACCCCGCAGTCCACAGCATCACTACCCCCAGACTGCACCCCGCAGTCCACAGCCATCACTGACCCAGACTGCACCCCGCAAGTCCACAGCATCACTGACCCAGACTGCACCCCACAGTCCACAGATCAGTACCCCAGACTGCACCCCGCAGTGCACAGCATCACTACCCCAGGCGCACCCCGCAGTCCACAGCATCACTACCCCAGACTGCACCCCACAGTCCACAGCATCACTACCCCAGACTGCCACCCGCGGTCCACAGCATCAGTACCCCAGACTGCACCCCGCGGTCCACAGCATCAGTACCCCAGACTGCACCCCACGGTCCACAGCATCACTACCCCAGGCTGCACCCCACAGTGCACAGCTCAGTACCCCAGACTGCACCCGCAGTCCACAGCATCACTACCCCAGGTGCACCCCGCAGTCCACAGCATCACTACCCCAGGTGCACCCCGCACCGTCCACAGCATCAGTACCCCAGGACTGCACCCCACCAGTCCACAGCATCAGTACCCCAGACTGCACCCCACAGTCCACAGCATCAGTACCCCAGACTGCACCCCACAGTCCACAGCATCGCTACCTCATAGTGCACCCCGCAGTGCAAAGCATCACTGACCCAGGCTGCACCCCGTGGTCCACGGGACACACACGTGAAGGCACCGTGAGGATTCTGAGCACCTTTCATCAGAATCAGAGAAGCGAATCGCGTGAAGCTGAGTCACTGTTATGCGCACGCGTGTGCCTGAAGTGGCGTGTGGGAAAGTCTCAACGTGACCGAGACTCTTTCCTGTGTTTGGACACAGACGAAAAGGAAAGACCCCAGTCAACTGAGAGTGACAGCTCCTTGCTCCAGGGGCCCCAATCTCTCCTCCCTGGGACAAGACCAGCCAGTGGGCAGGCACCGTGATGCAGACCTTCTCAGGTCCCTACCCAAGAGACTGAGCTCTAACAACAGCAGGAGGCGCGCCTCCACCTGGAGCAGGACTGTGCTCGGGCAGAGACATGACTGCAGCAGCAGGCACAGCAGCTGAGCAGCAAGACTGACAGGTACCCGAGCACCATCTACGAGCACGCGAGGACCACCAGGACTCGGCACGGGCTCCATCGGCACGCGAGGACCACCAGTGACTCGGCACGGGCCTCCCTCGCACGCGAGGAACCACCAGTGACTCGGGACGGCCTCCCTCGCACGCGAGGACCACCAGTGACTCGGGACGGGCCTCCCTCGCAAGTCATCTGTGAAAGATATCAGGAAAAATCATAAACTTGAAAACCTGGAAATCATCCAATACACATTTGTGTCCTCGGTTAACAAGAAGCTTGAAATTAGCCATCGAGTTTTAATTTAGTAACTTTGGAGTTTCTAATTCCTCTAACAAGGTCTAAAGGGGTCAAATTGCAATTAAGAACGCTAAGAAAAGTACAGAAAATAAAAATACAGCAAACTGAATCAGTATGTGGCAATCCAAGAAATCAACACTACAGGAAGCACAGTCCTCGACAGCCCTGCCCCTACCGGAAGCTGAGAAAACCCCAAACCACCAGGCTGAGCGTTGCGTAACCATCAGAAAATTCCAACCAGAAGGCTCGAAAGAAAGGAAGATGAGGGAATCGATGAATTTGAAATGAAGAACAGACGTGATCAATAAAACTAAGAGCTGCTTCATTAAAAAGATCAATAATCCACATAATCTCACAATGAGCTGATCGAAAAGACAAAGAAAATACTGCAGAGTAAAAGTGAAGGAAAATGTACTGCAAATATTAAAACTTATATTAAGTGAAGAAAATATAACATCCAATGATTGCCTGAAATTCAAATCTCAGTGAGGGTTGTCAAAGATGTAAACTTTCCCAAAGAAAAGATTTAATTTATTTATATATTTATTTTGTATGCATATTGTATATACAAGTTAGTGGATATGTCATACAATACAGTATATATATATGTTATGTATGTATAATATACATTGCATATCTATATATGAGATAATATATATGAGATAGTATATATGTATGTAAGATAATATATATGGTATGCATAATTATATATATAAGATAGTATATATAATATGTATATTGTATATACAAAAAAATGTAATATATTAGTAAACATTTCAATAATAAAGATTTATGGACCATGCCCAATACATATCATTAAACCCAATTAATTTCTCTACTTTTCACCACGCAAATATTTTCCTATCTTTTCAATTGCATTTGTATCTAATTTCACATCTCAGATTTTTTTTAACTTTATTTATTTATTTATTCAATTATGCGTGTGTGTGTGTGTGTGCGTGTGTGTGTGTGTGTGTGTGTGTGTAGAACCACGACGAATTCAGGAACCCACCATGGACGCCTCACCTCCTTGTTTACTCTGCCCGGGATTCACAGGCTCCACCTACCAGGATCAGAAACGAGGCCGCCCCCGCTTCCACCGGCATCTATACGTGGGGTCTAGGATCCGAACTCAGGACCTTCCGCCTGCAAGGCAGAGGCTTAACCCTGAGCCACCTCTCCAGCCCCATATCTCAGCTATTTTTATCAAAAATTTACAGAAGTCTTGTCTATGTTCGAAACAGCTCTGGAATATCAAACCACTTTCCCGATGCGAGTAGAGGACAAGTTCGCGCCTGATAACACAGTCAGTGCGCGAAAGTTGGAACTTTACAGCAAGACGCACAGCCCAACTCACGCGCTTCCATCCACACAATGATTTGCTGAGCACAAGACAGAAACAAGATGTGTAAACAGGAAGGGAAAAGACTGAATTGTCCCTGAACTGCACATGACATGGAGAAGATTATGGGCTCCACATTCCACGCCATCCAGCACCTACCACATCCAAGCCAGTCCTGCTAAAGTCACCCAGAGAAGTCATAAAATCAACGTGCAAATTCAGTAGAGCTTCTTATATACAAACAGCAGGCAATGTGACAGAGAAATTGAAGAAACAATTCCATTCACGACCTCACTAGATAGATATAGATAGATAGATAGATAGATAGATAGATAGATAGATAGATAGATAGATAGATAGATAGATAGATAGATATTTGGAAGTAAATTTAATCAAGAACAGTGAAAGACCTTCCTATAAAACCTATAAACATTGTTGAAAGAAACTGAACAAAAAGACAAAAGTCAACGAGAAGATGTTTCACGCTCATGGGCTGTTGTAGTTCATCTGCATAGCTGCTGATAAAATCACCATCAAATGGCTTAAAGGTGACAAGGGGTTTATTTTCTCCTATGACTGTCTGGTTACAGTTCTTAGTGCAGCTTGACGGGAGCGCCTATGCCATCATCAAGGGCCGAGGGAACTGGCCGCACCACCACCACATAATGGCTGAGAGAGGAACAATCCTTACTTGCCAGACCAGCATGTCTGGCCAAGTGTACACAAGGATGCCGACTTCCTCAACCAGCTCTCGGTATTTTGCTATTTTATTCACGTGTTCAGAACCTAGTCTCACCCACCATGGGCTAGGCCTTCCCCATCCACTAGCCAATCTCCTGCAGGTTTGCTCTGGGCCTAACTCAACTACTAATTCTCTGCAAATGTGCCCAGAGCTCAAACCTTCAATTATGAAGTTGACACCTGTATTTAACTATCACAATGGATCCGAAGAATCAATGCTGTTAAAATACGCAAAACTACCCAAAATAATCTACAGGTTCAGCATGATCTCAAAATGCTAATGGTATTCTTCCACGAAACACAAATGAAAAATCTGGAAAACCACAAAAGAGCCACAGGAACTTTGAGGAGAAAGACAACTGTGGATACTGGGTTTGCTGACCCCAAAATACAACCCGAAGCTGCGGTCATCAAGCAACATGGTAATGTCACCGAAACTGACAGATGGATGGATGGAGCACATCAACCCATTCTTTCACAGGACTGGCTTTCAACGACAATTCTGGGAACACCCAATACGGTGATGGCAATGAGTTGTGTTTGAAAACTGGATCGCCATGTGCAGACCCTGACTCACAGCACGTGGGAACAACAATTCAACACGTTACAGACAAAGACAGGCCTGAGACTATGGAAACAACACAAGAAACAGGGATGTGCACAGTTCATCGGTGAGGTCCACGCTGCGCACAGCCCCATCGGGGAGGTCCACAGTGCACACAGCTCACAGGACCAATCCAAGGGCAGGTCAACGAGGGACAGAGCAAGAAGGCATGGTTTATACAGTGGGATACAATGCAGCCGCAAGCAAAGGAAATCCTGACATTTTCAAAATGGATGAATCTAGAGGTCACCGTATTAAGTGAAATTAGCCAGACACAGACAGAATCCTGTCACATGGTCTCACCCACCTGTGGAATCTGAAACTCGACCATGAGGTCGAGAAGCAGAGAGCAGATTAATGTCTACTAGCATTGCTGTTTCACCTTTAAAGGCAACAAACTAACTTCAATTACAGAAAAATCTGCATCTTTAGACAATGAGCTTTTTAAAACATTCAAGTGCGGAATGCGATCAAGTGTGAAATGTTTAAAAAAATTCCAGTTCAAAATCAGCACTCAAAAGCAATACGACAATGACAACTGTTTCTAATAGCTTTTCTAGTCATTTCTGTTGAGTGATGCAAACATCCTCCATGAAATTGTAGTTACTTTAAGTTCACTGAGATTTCAAGGCTAGTTTTGCAATTATAAAACTGAGTCATTCAATTAAGCATGTTAATAGATAACAAGGAAGATTAAAAAAAAACTACCTCAAAAAAAACCACACACACAGAAAGATATCTATTGCGATTCAGCAGCTGTGAAGGATTACTTCTGACCTTCAGCAAATCAGAAGCAAAATTAAATTTCCTTGACATAAGAACCAGATGAGTACACAGAGCGGAGATCATTAGCAGACTCAACAGATGAGATGCACACGGTGAAATCATAAGAGTAGATCATTTGTGTCGCTCCCTGACTTCAACAAGGAACTTCAAAGACACATATTTAGCATTCTCTTATGTCATAGAGATATGCTAGCCATTACTGCAAACAATGAAAAATGCTAGCATAACTATTGGAATTTGAGATGAAAGATTTATCAACATTTTCAATTATGAACTATTATATTAAGCAAACCAAACAGGATTATAAAAATCCAGTGCTTGTCACATGACTGCCAGCACAAATGTTAACTTAAAAAAAACCCTCAGATCACTTAGAATCAACTAAAACTCTACTATAAAACCAGAATGAAAACATCAAAAGAAAACTACACAAGTTTCTCTCCTGTGAAACCAGGCTTCACCCACCAGGGTCGGAAGTGCAAACCACAGTAAATCAACACTACTAAATCCCATCCAGAAAACGGATTGACTGCATACCCAAGTGGCTAGCCAAGATGAGGCTAACAAGTAAGACTCAAGTCGTGTAACACAGGCACATCCACAGACTACAGAGGGAAACTATGTGATCATTTCAGGAGATAAAAAATAGAAAGCAGAAAGTCTCAGCACCCCATGATAAAAAGAAGAAGGGAAGATAACTCCCACAGCTGACAAAGAGCATCCACACAAAGACCCGGGGCCTCGCTAGTCGCGCGCATCCAGCCAACAATCTCATCCTGCAAATGGAAGGTTTGCTCTTCACGTGGGGCAATAGGACCGCCACCCTGCTTAACATCGGGTGAGAAGTCTAGCCAAAGCTCCCTGCAGGACAGGAAAATAAAACTACTCAGCCACAGTAGATCTCATAAGCAAAAAAAATCCTAAGCAAGTCACTGAAATAATAACATAGCTACTAAATGATCTTACCAAGCTTTCTATAGAATAGCAATGATGACTGGAAAACAGAAAACCCCACTGACAGCAGCATCAAGGAATGCATAAGAATAAATGTTAATGCCATGCAGAACTAGTATTCAAAAAAGTAAAAAAAAATTTTGATTATTTTAAAAATGTATAATTATTAAATTATAACATTAAATGAATTTATGATTTAGTTTTATGAACTGTTCTCTGTGTGTGTGTGTATGTGTGTTATCAGAGGGTACTGTGTGTCCTTGCAGAGAACAAAGGGTGACTTTGGGAATCATTTTGATTGCTTCTACCCTCCTTTTTGCTTCGCTCTGGGATTTCCAAGCTCCATCCACAGGGTCATAAGTGCAGGGCACTTCTATTTCCGAGTGGCATTTTAAGTGGGACCTGGGGTCCAAACCTTGGACCTTCTGCTTGCCACCCTCTCCAGGCCATGACTTATTTTTACTATTTATTACTTAGAACAGAAAAATCATAAGGACCCCTCCCATATTCATGAGTCAGATGTTTGGCCCTGTGGGGTGGAAGGATTCTCCTAGCAAAACTCCAACTGACTGCTCAGCAGGAATTCATGAGCCTGCCCTGCAGTTGGGTGCAAAGTCAGAGAGACCAGAAACCAAGCAGGCTCATTGTAGCTTCAGCTGTCGGCTTACTACAAAGCTACAACAAGTAAGACCACCTAGTATGATCACAAGCACACGGGTCGGTGGAGTGATAAACAAACTCCCGTATCCAGGGCTGAGGGTCTTCAAGTAAGGTTGCTAAAAAAAATCAGTGTGGTGGGGGAAAGTCTTCAACAATAGAACCTGGACAAGAGGTATCCACCAGCCAAAACATGAAGTCAAACTCCTAGCCGTAACCCACACAAATCTAACTCGAAAGATGCCAATAGCCAGGCCTAACCCACTTGAAGAGGGTATCAGAGGAGCACATCTGACACAGATGTGCTCCAAGCCTGAGGCCGTGTCATTAACCCTGGTCAGACGCTGAGCTCAGCGTCCACAGGGCGGTGCCCCCTGCCACTCCCACACATGGTGAGAAGAATGTGAAACCTGGTCCGCACTTGGTAATAAGGACTGGACCATCTGGGCGATGACTGGAAACAGTTAAGTCCAAGTGTTTCCTGTCACAAACTCTGTTTTTTATGTACCGAGTTCTCAGCCAGCTAAGAGCTTTTCACCTTTTTTTTAAGGGTCATCTGTGTTGCCCACAAACACCGCAATACACAACTGTCAACCCTTGTGCTGTGCTTTGCTTAGACTAAGAATCTCTGGAGAGAGAAACCATCAATGCCAGAAAAGGGAACGGTTCTCTATCCTTTTGTATTCACTTTATGTCACCACCCAAGGTTCCCTGCTGCTGTGGAATATGGTGACCTCTGCTAGTTAGACACCGTCAGTGTCTCCACTGAAGGCTGAGCTCCAGGCAATCTGTAAAGAATTGACAGTTAAGGCCAGCCCTGGGCAAGCAGCAGGACAGTCTCAAATGGATGGGGAAAGACCCCCGCCCATGAAGGGCGGGACCACTCTCTGGGCAGGTGGGGAGGATGGACGGATCTGAGTCGGTGCTTTGACTTCCACATACCATGACAGACTCGGTTGTCACAGTCAGGCACAGGTGTCAACTTGACAGTTGAGGAGTTCGAGCTCTGGGCACATTTGTAGAGAATTACTGGCTGAGTTAAGCCCAGAACAAACCTGCAGGAGATTGTCTAGCTGAGGGGGAAGGCCCAGCCATGGTGGGTGAGACTAGTCCCCAGGCAGGTGAATAAAATACTGAGAGCTGGCCAGGCATGCTGGTCTGGACAAGTAAGGATCGTCCCTCTCTCAGCCGTTGTGTAGAGATGGTGCGGCCAGTTCCCTCCGCCCTGGTGTTGGTGCTGCTCTCCCGTCAAGCTGGACTGAGAACTGTAACCAGTAATCATAAGAGAGAATAAACCCCTTGTTCCCTAAGTCCTTTGGTGATTTTATTAGCAGCCATGCAGGCTGACTGCTACAGGGCCAGCGAGGCGGCCCCTCCCTCAGCAATCCCTGCGGATACAGCGTGGTCCCTTCCTCTGCTCATGGTGTGAGCTCTCCAGCCAAACGAACCCTGTTTCTCTGTGCTGTCGGGTGATTTATGACAGCATAACTGACTCCCCTCTCTGGGACCCTCAGCTCGCTACAGGTTTTCTAAGGATAGAGAAGAGGACAGTCTAGACAACTCTGCAGCTGTGTGAGGGATTTGAAAATCTTTCCTACAATAGCGCATCTTCGTTCAGAGAGACAATGACCCGGGTTCCCAGACAGACGAGGAGAAGACAGACCCGCATTGGTTGGCCCACGCTGCCCTTGCCGTCCCTGGCACCAGGGCTCACACGCGCTCCCGCCTCCATCTTACACATGACGAAGCTCAGGGTCTAAGACGCACCGTAGCTGCGGTGGAACCTTGGCCCCCCAGGCCCTCCTGCCCTCCCCTGCCGGCTCTCCCAGGATCACGAAGATCTGTGCCCTAGCCTGCGTCACATCTGCCCTCCTGCCTGGGTGGCCCTCACCCTCCCACCCCCACGCAGCCTTTCTGGGCTCCAAAAGCTGAAACCTGGTTTCACACCCAACTCGAAGCCCGCAACATGACAGAACTACCCACATCCCTCACCGGCCTCTCTGGGATCACCCTCGGATCTCTGGGTTGACCCCAAAACAGCCTGTCCCAAGGTTCTCAGAAATCACCCCCACCCTGACGGGTACATCGCCAGCCCTGCCCATGAAGGGAAGACTCTGATCCTGCCTAAAGATGCGTGACACACCCCGGCTTCAACCAGATGGCTCTGCCCACGGCTTCTCCTCTGCCCCTCAGCCCTTGGCGCCCCACAGCCCCTTCTCTGTGGCTGTGCCCCCTGCTTGCACTACCCTCCCTTCCCTCCTGAGACCGCCTGCCTGGAAGCTTCTCTCCACGCTGTTTACCCACCAGCGCTCCAAACCCGCCTGGTGTGGCACCAGCAAGACTGAACCGACTTCCACATTTATGACCGGCGCTTCATCCTTCTTCTCAGGAGCGCGGACCCTGAAGTTTGCAGGGCCAGACCTGCACTCTCCTCCTGGAAGGTTCCACTTCTCTGATGGCCCCCGCCAGAACGCAGACGCTTCTGGAGAAAGGTTTCCAGCAGACCAAGGGATGAAGCTGCAGTCAACTTCCAGGTCGGTCAGGTCACCTAATCATCAGGACCGTGAACCCTAGGATAGGACAGGCCTCCTTGTGGTGAGCAAAGGAGACACCACACCAGAAAGCGTGTGCCCAGAACGGGAACAGAATCACTGTGATTGTGGAGCATAGAGATGGAGAAGCTGAAGTAAAGCAATGTTGTGTGTGCCGTGACGCGTGCAGTGAACAGCTGGTGTGTGAAGTGCCTTTCCATCGACTGTAACACTGGCAACCCAGAGCTTGTAACATTATCAACATGAACATGTGTGTGCTCTGAGTTCCCTGAGTGCTGAGATTGGTTGAAATAAAGTGGCACGGGGCTGGAGAGGTGGCTCAGGGGTTAAGCCTCTGCCTTGCAGGCGGAGGGTCCTGAGTTCGGATGCTAGACCCCACGTATAGACGCCGGCCAGAAGCTGGGGCAGCAGGCGTTTCTGGTCCTGGTAGGGCGGAGCCTGTGAATTCCGGGGCAGAGTAAACAAGGAGGAGGTGGAGGCATCCATGGGTTCCCGAATTCCCCCGAATTCTACACACACACACACACACACACAATACACACACATACATACACACGCGCACACACGCACATACACACGCACAATACACACACATACACACACACACACGCACAAACGCACAATTGAATAAATAATAATAAAAAAAGAAATAAAGGTGGCACACGCCTAGACCAAAGGAGGATAAAAGTGGGGACCTGAGAGAGCTCATCGGAGCCGACTTCCCACGGCTACCTGGCCTAGGTAATCCGCTCTCTCGGCGACCTAGGTATCCAGGTATCCATCAGCACTGCTTGGAACTCCAATGGGCTCCGGACACTTCTCCAACTGGAACCCCTGTGGGAACCGGCTGGACCCCGCGCTGCAGTCATCTGCCTTCGACTCAACCTGCCCAAGACCCAAAGCCCATCCTGAGCGGGACCCCAACCAGGAGTCTCACGGTGACCGTGCGCCTCGCTGACTGTAACACGCCCCCCCCACTGCCCCAAATTCCCATTCCCTCCTTCAGATGCTCGCGTGTTCCACCAATCTCCCACCACCAGCATGATCCTTTGTAAAACCTTAGCAGCCTTGATCGGAGAGCGGTGCTGCTCCACCCTTTCCCACGGTTCCTGTCAACCCGCAACCCTCACTTCTTCCCCGTGATCATCGGTCCTCTGAAGCATTTTGCCCCCCCAGTGCCTGCCCACCAAAACCTCCAGCGCGGTGGCCGAGACCACCTGAAGGTCACCTGTGCACACGCCCTACAAGCCGCGTGAACTTCAGAGTGAAAACTGGCAACTGTTCACCTTAACATCCACAGCGCCAAAGCAGTCTCCATGGAAACACAATAGATGCTTATTGCAACTCGTTAGCTTATTCCCCAGCCTAGATATGGCGGATACGACATGGTTTATAAGAGGCGTGTCAATCAGAGCATATCCATCGGGGTCAATCTTTACCACCAAGCAAATCCTGACCGTCATGTAGTCCGCAGAGATAACCACCGGCAGACACGTTTCCAGGGCTCCCTGCCTGTCCCACACACCGCTGCATCACCCCTTCAACCTAGTAGAGGTCCGCAAGTAAGAAGAGCTTCCTCAACCAAGCACACGCCTGCACCCACCCACACGGGAAGGCGGAGGCAGGAGGATCAACAGCCAGCGGCAAGTTCTGGACCAGCCGGGCGCGCATGAGAAGGGTTTTCAGAAGCCAGCAAGTCGCTCCAGCGATCCCCAAGCGCGGAAGCCGAGGCGTCATCCCCACCTGTGCTCCGGCTCGCGCACCGCCAGCAGCACGCCCGACGTCCCCGGCTCCTGCTGCACCGTGGTCAGGAACGTGAACTCGCTCTTGTTGCGGAACAGCTGGATCAACTTCTCCGTCACGTGCGGGGCTGCGTGGATCTCTCTGTCTGGGTCTAGGCGTGAGAAGAGGAGCGGGAAAGAGGAGGGGCGCGAGGACAGGGGAAGAGCGGGAGAAGGAAGGGGAAGGAGGGACGGGGATAAGGGGGGATAGCGGGGAGAAGGGAGGGAGGGGAGGAATGCAGGAGAGAGAGGGGACAGGAAGACAAAGGTCAATTAGAACCTTGCCCAGCACCCAGATCCCCGTCCTCAGTCCACATAGCGGATTGGCTCTGCGAACACCGGAAGTGCCCTCGGTCGTGGCACCCACTGGACTCTGAATAACTCACCCCACAGCGACTCTGCCACGAGCGTCAACGGGACGCTCCGCTGCAGATCTATTACACTCACTGCCAAAGGTGGGGGCTGCAAGGAAATGGGGTCCAGATTCAGGACTTTCTGAGGTCACTTCCCCCAGGGATTCCATCTTTCACCCTCCCAGGCAGCTAAACACATCTAGAAGCATCTAGAAAACCTGGTCTAGCCGTGCTCCTTGCAGACTGCAGATGAACGAACTCACGGACACGCCCATGGCATTCCCACGGAGCCGCACACAGACCCGCCCAGGGATACTTCCGCTAATATGCCCGCGGACACGCCCACAGATGCACAGACACGCCCAAGGTCACCCACAGACCGCCCACAGACCCACAGACATGCCCAAAGGACCGCCCAAGGACACAAAGACACGCCCACAGATGCACAGACACGCCCACAGATGCACAGACACGCCCACAGGCACGCCCACAGATGCAGAGACACGCACACAGATGCAGAGACACGCCCACCAATGCAGAGACACACCCACCGATGCAGAGACACGCCCCACAGGCCCGCCCACAGGTGCAGAGACACGCCCACAGGTGCAGAGACACGCCCACAGGCCCGCCCAAGGTCTGGCAGGTGCCTGGCTTTGTCTGAGGCCGCGATGCGACGGGCGGAGGTCCAGGAGCTATTTCTCAGGGTGGACAGCAGCTCCTCAGGCCTGGAGGTGCGCGGGCCAGGGGCCTCGTGGACAGAGTCTCTCCAACCAGCCTCTCCCCGCCCTCGTCCCCATCACCTGGGGTCACCCCAATACTTCACAGAACATACTTCCCGCCACTGGAAGGGTCACTGAGACAGATTCCAAAGAAGAGAGACCACCCTAACTTCTTCAGAAGTCAGCGGGTGGCCGTGGGCAAGTCTCTCTCTCCTCTCTCTCTCTCTCTCTCTCTCCTCTCTCTCTCTCTCTCCCCCACACTCAACATCTGAAACCCAAGGCAGTGAGTCCCCCAGCCCCCGAGTTCTTAGCCTCAACGAGCCTTTACTCTTCTTAGTCAGTTCATTCCTGCTCCCAGACCTTTCACAAAAGGGCATTTTCTTTTTTTATTCAAAACAACTAATTTTTTTTATTATTTGTCTCATACACAGAGAACAGTCTTTGGGGAGCAAAAACATGATCATTAATACAACTTATTTTTATTTTTTATTTTTTTCTTAGCTTTACAAACATATTGAATAATTATCGCAGTCCCCCTCCTTATTCCTCTCCCCTTTCTTTCCTTCCCTCCCCCTCATCCATTTCCGCTCCTTCCCACCTTCCTGCCTGTCTGCTTCTATGGACCCCAGGGTTCCCCCTGGCTTATCTACCATAGTGGGAGTTCAGGTCTCTGTGGCTTACCAAGTAGCCTCTCCTCGGGCCGCCCCACTGAGAGGGGCATTCCCCTTCACCCATCCAGCTCTAGTCCCCAAGGTTTCCACTGTGTGTTCTTCTCCCTCCTGAGTTCCTCATAGTCTATGGGGGCATGTTGGTGTGTCGGTCATTATGCAGGTCATGTCAGGGCACGTCTCACTGCAACGAGTTCCTGGATGCAGCGGTCCTGCCTCGAGTGGAATGTCTTCTCCAACGTCGGACCTTCCCTTCTTCAAGCTCTTACAATCTCACCCCCCCTCTTCGAGGTTCCCAAGCCTTAGGATGAGGAGGGATTTGGTTAGCCTGATTCCGGGTGAGCATTTTAGGGACCGAAGGGTATTTTTCTATTTGGCAGTTACTCTTCTTAGCTTGTTTTCTAAATTAACACAAACTCTCAAGTTTTCAATTACTGAAAAACACTGGTGATGACTCCTGCTCTTCAGACCCTCCCCTGACCCCTGAATTACACAGGTGCTGAGGGAAAATGAATTAATGAGCCCCGAGTGGCTGCCAAGCCCCTGCCCTCCACCGCCACGTGTGCGCCCCGCATTAGTTGAGAGGAGCCAGCTCATTAGAGAGAACAGGAAAAGTGAGCGTGGAGGATCAAAACCGTAAAAAGTGTTAAATGTACATATCAAGTTGCAACTGCGCGAAACATGTTAAGCAGAGACCAAATAAATAGCACAGTGTGGTGAACACAGATTAAAATAAGTGCCTGGTGCAGGACGGGGTGGGAAACGCAAGCTATGCCGCGCGATGTCGCCCACAGATGGTCGCTGTGCCAGCCCTGCCTGCAGCATCTCTCGCTGATGGGCATCCCAGCTCCATCCTGGCCCCACAAGCACTCTCCCCAGAAATGCCAGCGTAACCCAGTATCATTCATCAAACTAACCGGCAAACCACAGTGGCAGCCTGGACCATTTGCCCCAAGGATCCCTGCTCAAGCTGCATGAGGACCCCTCCTCTCCTGACCCCCCCCAGGCAGGAGGATACAGTTAGGAGAGCTGCCTCAGTTCTTGAGCAGGCTTTGGCACGGTCGTCCTGGCTACAGAGAAGGCTTGCTGCTCTTTGAGGGCTCCTGCAGATGTAGTGTGGCCACGTCCTTGTGGTTTCTGGTATTGGCATGAACTCTCCTGCCAAGACAGACTCCGAGCTGAAACTGGACCGGTCGGCTGCAATAACTGCCTGGACCTGGAGCTATGTGGTTGTGTCTATCAGAACTATGTGGAGGAATGCAGGAGATGTGGGACCGGAGTCAGTCATCAAACCCCAAGCATCGCCAGGGAGGCAGAGAGAGAGAGGGACAGAGAGAGACAGAGACGGAGAGACAGAGATGGAGAGACAGAGAGACAGAGACAGAGACAGAGGAGAGAAGAGAGACAGTGAGAGAGATGGAGACAGAGAGACAGAGAGAAAGAGACAGAGAAGGACAGAGACAGAGAGAGACAGAGGGAGAGACAGAGAGAGAGACGGGGAGAGAGAGAGAGACTGAAAATACGGACAGCACCAGGTGGGCCTCTGGCAAAACTGATTAAAGGGGTCCACAAGTTCAGGGCCAGCCTGCTACAGGCTGAGTTGAAGTTCATCCTAGGTAACTTAGTGAACAATGTCTCAAAATTAAAAAGACTGGTAATAACACCCAACTGTACAGAGCTGACCCAGCATGTACATGGTACCACCAAACCAAACGAAAGCACAAAGCAGCACTGGGGTACTCATCCCCCAGCCACACCCACCGCAGAGCGCAGGCCCCCCCCCCATAGCTCGCCCCCACCGCAGAGCGCAGGCACCGTGGCATACAGGCACACCTTGTATTCCTCTGCTCCCTGGGGTACTGGAGGACGGATACGACACGTGACCCGAGCATCTGAAGGTGGTCTACCCTGGAGACATCCCACCTGTGACCCACTGGGAATACACTCGGAGGCGACCCTTCCGTCAGGAATTTTCCCATCAAGTAGGACAGCTTTTTGAAGGAAAAAAACAAGGATATCCAGGAGGACAGCGGGGAAGTATAATACCACCGAAACCTAAAAGCCAAATAATACACTTACAAAAGCCACTAAATATAAAAATGTCTCGAATTAAAAATAATTTCTCCATTATAGCATTAAATGTCAATGGAATTAACTCACCAATCAAGAGACAAAGATTACAAACTTGTGTTAAAAATCACAAGCCATCAATCTGCAGCCTTCAGGAAACACATCTTACCACAAAAGACAGGCACATCCTAAAAATAAAAGGCTGGTCCAAAATTCTGCAAGTTAATAGAACCAAATAACAGGCAGGGGTTATGCTATCAGAAAAAATGGACTTCAAACCAAAAAAAATCATAAGAGACACAGATGGATACTACATTAGTCAAAGGTACAATTCATCAGGAGGACTTCACAATTCTGAACATATACGCACCTAATATGGGCTCCTCCACATTCATTAAGCAAACCCTACAGCGTCTAAAGCAAGAAATCAACCCCCAAACGATAATTCTTGGGGACTTCAACACCGCCCTCTCAACATGGGATAGATCAACAGGTCAAAAACTTAACAGAGACACATTGGAACTTAATCAAACTCACTGAAATGGACCTTACAGATCTCTATCAAACTTTTCATCCACACACCAAAGAAGACACATTTTTCTCAGCAGCACACGGAACTTTCTTCGAAAGACCACATATTGGGCCACAAAACGAATCTCCACATACACAGGAAAGGTGAAATTCTAGCCTGTACCCTATCAGACCACCATGGTCTAAAGCTTGACATTCACAACACAACAAAGAACAGAAAATACACTAACTCCTGGAAACTAAATACTATGATGCTGAATGAGAATTGGATTCAGGAAGAAATTACAAAGGAAATTCAAGATTTCCTGAAAGTGAACAATAATGAAAATACAACTTATCAAAATCTTTGGGACACAATGAAAGCTGTTCTAAGAGGTAAGTTCATAGCTTTTAATGCCTACATAAAAAAGTAGAAACATCACAAATAAATAACAATGCAGCTCAAAGCTTTAGAGACACTAGAGCAATCCAATCCCAAAAGCAGTAGAAAAGGAGATTAGCAAAATCAGGGGAGAAATATCCAAAATTGAGATAAGGAAAACGATACAGAGAATCAACTAGTCAAAAAGCTGGTTCTTTGAAAAAATCAGTTAGATAGATACACCCCTAGCTAAATTAACCAAAAGCAAGAGATAGAAAACCCAAATTAACAAAATTACAAATGAAAATGGAGTTATCACTACCGACACCCAAAAATTCAGAGAATTATAACATCATATTTCAAAAACTTATACTCTGTGAAATTTGACAACACAAAAGATGGATGAATTCCTAAGTAAGCACAACTTACCTAAATGAATCAGGAAGTTTGAATTATTAAATAGTCTATAACATATGAGGAAATCGATGAAGTAATCTCGAATCTTCCCACCAAAAAATGTCTGGACCAATGGATTCAGCACAGAATTCTACCAGACATTTAAGGAGCTAATAACACCAATACTCCTTAAACTGTCCATCAAATAGCAAAGGAAGGAACACTACCAAATTCCTAATATCGTCTTAATCCCAAAACCTAATAAAGATGCACTTAAAAAAGAAAACTATAGGCCAATCTCTTTGATGAATACAGATGCAAAGATTCTCAACAAAGTCTTAGCAAATCAGATTCAAAAAATATAAAAAGATTATTCATGGGGATCAAGTAGGCTTTCCTAGGCACACAGGTTGGTTCAACATATGCAAATCAGTAATTCACCATATAAACCAGTCCAAAATTCAAGTCCACATGACACTCTCGATAGATGCAGAAAAAGCTTTTGACAAGATCCAACAGCCTTTTATGATCAAAACGCTAGAGACAGTGGAATGGAAGGAACCTTTATCAATATAATAAAAGCTGTATAAAACAAGCCCACAGCAAGGATTATACTCAATGGGGAACAATTGGAAGCATTCCCACTTCGATCAGGAACTAGACAAGGCTGTCCACTCTCACCACTTCTATTCAATATTGTACTTGAAGTCTTAGCTGAGCCATAAGACAGAAAGGGAGATAAAGGGATTCAAATAGGCAAGGAAGAAGTCAAGTTATCTCTATTTGCAGATGACATGATCTTATACCTGAGTGATCCCAAAAAGTCCACCAGGAACTCCTGGAGCTAATAGAAGTTCAGCAGGGTGGCAGGATACAAAATAAACCTACAAAAATCAGAGGCCTTCCTATATGCCCAAATGAAAGAAGTGAAAAAGCCTGAGAAACAATCCCATTTACTATAGCCCCTAAAAAATTAAATACCTTGGTATAAACCTAACCAGGAAGTAAGAGACCTTACAATGAAAATTCTAAAACCCTAAAGAAAGAAATTGCAGAAGACACTAGAAGGTGGAAGACCTGCCATGTTCCTGGATTGGAAAAATCAATATTGCAAAACCGACCATCCTACCAAAGGCATTATACAGATTCAATGCTATACCAATCAAAATCCCAAAGCAATTCTTTAAAGAGTTGATCAAATAATCTCAAAATACATATGGAGGCACAATAGACCCAGGATAGCAAATGAAATCCTGATTAACAAAAACACTGTTGGAGGTATCACCATACAAAACCTTCGTCTATACTACAAATCCATAGTTATAAAAACAGCCTCTTACTGGCTCCAAAATAGACACACAGATCAATGGATAAGGGTTGAAGACCCAGATATAAGCCCACATAATTACAGTCATTTGATCTTTGACAAAGGGGCCCAAAAATCCAATGGACAAAGAACAGCATCTTCAACAAATGGTGCTGGCAAAACTGGATGTCCACATGCAGAAGATTAAAACTAGACCCGTATTTGTCATCATGTACAAGAATTAATTCCAAATAGATCAAGGACCTCAATATAAGGCCAGAGACTATAAAAACCTTAGTTGAAAGTCGAGCTGATTGGACTAGGCCAACAGTTCCTAAACGGAAATCCAATAGCACAGTCACTACAACCAATACTCAATACTTGGTATCTTGTGAAATTAAAGAGCTTCTGTTCAGATAAAGAGATTGTAACTCGAGCAAAAGGCAACCTACAGAATGGGAGAAAATCTTCACTAACCACATATTTCATAGAGCTCTATTATCCAGAGTGCACAAAGAACTTAGAAAACTAAACACCAAAGAAACAATGGCCCAATTAAAAAATGGGCCTGGAACTTAAAAGAAACTTTACCAGGGAAGAAATTGAAATGTCTAACAAATATCTTAAAAAGTTTTCCACATCCTTAGCCACCAGGGAAATGCAAATCAAAACTTCCCTAAGATATCATCTCACCCTGGTCAGGATGGCAAAAATCCACAATAAAAACAAACCAAATGCTGGAGAGGATGTGGAGAGATGAAACTCTCCTACATTGTTGGTGGGAATACAGGCTCATACAATGACTCTGGTGAGCCACCTGGCAATTCTTAAAAAAGTTAAAGATTGAAATGCCATATGACCCTGCTATTCCACTTTTGGGAATAACCCCCCATACAGCAAAAATTCACCTCAATGGCACAAGCATGACCATGTTCATAGCAGCACTGTTTACAATAGCAAAGTCATGGAATCAACCCAAATGTCCAACAGTTGACAGGTGGATAAGGAAAATTTGGTAAATTTATACAGTGGAATATTACTCAGCCATCAAAAACGATGAATTAATGAAATTTGCCAGGAAATGGATGGAGTTAGAAAAAATTATATTGAGTGAAGTATCCCAGACACAGAAAATTAAGGGCCATATGTACTCCCTAATAGGTGGATCCTAGTACCAAATCCACTTAGAGACATACTCAAAGATAAATCTCTGTAATACCTACAGTAATTGCAAAGATTATAAGCAGGGAGGGAAGGGAAAGGAAGGCCCTGACAGAAACAAGGAGAGAGGGGATCACACTACAGCAGAGAAAATAGGCCACCATGAAGGACTGAAAGTAAA